>JAOBAS010000013.1:26940437-26951434 GCA_025311575.1 Elanoides forficatus | reverse complement strand
CCTGGGCAGCCTATTCCAATGTCTGACAACCCTCTCAGTAAAGAAATTTTTCCTAATATCTAACCTAAATCTCCCTTACCGCAACTTGAGGCCATTTCCTCAAGCCTGAGCACTTCTGCATATCTGAGGATCGTGAAGTCCTCCCATGAACAGGAAGGGGAGAAAATAAATGTGAACAAGATGATGTCCATTTCCCTAGTGAACAGAAAGGCTCCCAGATTCCCTGAAATGCCTTACTACAAATTCTCGACCATATAGACAATTTGTTGAAACTGGATTGACAGTGGCTACAATTTCTGACCTTGATCTCAGCACAGAAACAGGTTTTTTCCTATGTGAACTTAGGATTGCTGTCTTAAGCACTCTTTGGAAAAAGACAAGCTGACAAAATTTAACCACTCATGTTTCATCTATGCACCATCTGCATAAGTAACAATCTCCATTTGTCAGAAGAAATTAAGACATTGCTTTTGTGTGACTGCAAAAACAAGCTGGCAGTTCGCTCAGTGATTAAACTATAGTAATTTGATGCACTTCATGCTGATCACTGTTATATTGTACTTTTATTATATTTGTTGATACTTTAAGTACTCCAAATTGGGCAAAACAGCATAAACTATAATATGCAGAAAGCAAACTATTATTTGAATCATCATGTATGTTTCTCAGTTTGAGTGAAATATTTATGAAACACTTAAAATCCAGGGCTAGATTTTCTATTTCTACAAATCAGTGCTGCTGCATTGGCTTCAGTGAAGAAACAGTGATTTACAGTCCTTGACAATCAGACTTAGAATACTTGTTCATTCTTCTATGGTTTGCAGAGATGGGAAAATCAAAAGAGATTGCCATATTAGATCCTTACAAGTACAGAGATTTTTAGCTTGTAAATGTGCTGTATTAGAGAAGTTAGAACAATACCTGTGAAATGGGATGCAGTTCCTTTACTAGAGTGCAGGAAGAACTTTTAAATATTATAGAAACTAATACTTGGCTTTCTTATGCAGACAATCAAAAATGATTTCTTACCATAACAGCTCAGTAAAGTTGCTTGACTGGATTCATTAAAACAACAACAAAAAATTACAGAACTATCCAGCCATACTTAGAAAATGCTCATGCCACAACAATTTAATCATCTCTACTCACTTCCTTTGTACCATTCTCATTCTTTTATGTAATTATTTACTTATTTCTGTATTTATTTGCATATGTGAAGAACTACATGAATTTCTCTCCTACTATTTTATATGCATTACCTACAAAACCATAAAATATATAGAAATATTAACTGATTTTTTTTTTATTACCCCCAACATCCTTCGATGCATCTGGATATTTTGGTGCCTAGAATGATTGCAGTACTGTAGAGGAAAACCTTATTAAATTTACTTATTCTGTTCTACACCAGCCTGATACACGCAGGGTTTAATGCCTTTCTGTTCTGTACTAGGATCCACCATATATCTTAATGAGAAAACCACTACAGTTGTAAGGGGAGAGCTGTCTTACATCACCAGCTGTCCTACTTTCTTTTAGAGATGAAACAAGGAGATAGTCCTGTTCAGAAAATGCAGACGTTCAACTCTCACTCCCAAACCACTCAAGTTCTGTGTCAAGACTGGAAAGTTTCTGAAAAGTTCCTGCTCAAAGTTTAAACAGTGGGATCGTGTCATCAGTGTTTATAGACTGGGAAGTGAATAAATCGACCAAAAAGAGAGCTGAAGAGATGACTGCAGGGGTTTTACTATCTATCTATCTGGATTGTCAATGTACTTTACAGCCAGAAGAAGTTAAATTATTTTACGTAAACACTTCTCCTCCCTTCTGCTAGAGCAGGAACTTGGTAGTCAGGACTGAAGAGTCGTCAATAATGCATGTCTTGTCGCATGTCTGAGAGTTGAAGGTCTTCTTTGAAGACACTGGGAAAGAAGAATGGCTCATGTAAACTGAGATTAATATTAGATCTCAACTCCAGATGGCAGCAAATCCCCAACTATATCTGCACGCTCACCCAGGTATTCTTCGATCCATATACAAAGAAGAAAAAGCATGGTTTAGCATATTAGAAATAAATAAAACTGTATTGAAAAATGAGAACATATTTGCTAAATTAGAGGGTGACATAGCTCACAGAAACATGCAGGAATTTTTAGAAACATCCTAATGCCAGTGAATGATGAGAGGTGACAGCTCCTCCAGTGAAGGTGCCAATCACTTGCACAGAGAGTCCCAGAAAAAATGACAGTGAACATGGGCTGTAGATTCTCCCTGCCTTCTGTCAGGCCCTCTAGCAGTCCCTGCAGCTCTGCAGTTAGCAGCAGGAGGAAGGAAGTCTGGTAAAACAGGACGCTTACATGTCCTTGCCTCATAATTTAATTCAAAATAATCAGGGGATATCTACTGAGGACACTGTTTTTGAGACAGATAACAGTCAAAATGGAACCAGCACAATTTCCAGTCAAGAGACTGGCCTCAACACCTACACACTGGGAGCAGACCAAGGGGAGGTAATCCACACCTGCTTTCACAGAGGAAAGAGATGGCGTGACAGAGTACATACACCCCAGCAAGAGATGGGCTTGTAATGAAATCGCTGAGTTGGGGGTCTGCTCCAAGTAGCACTGGCAGGACCCTGCAAACAGAGGGGGAGGATGATCTGACTGCATCTGAACCCAGCAGCTTAGTGGGTACATTAGTGAAAAAGTGATCTTGAGGAACAAGGAGAAGATTCACCCTGGGATACAGCCTAAATGGTCCTGTTCTAGACTGTATTTCCAGGAAGCCTGAAATTGTTTAATGGCCTTCGGCTATGAGGACAAGCTTGTCTCATCAGTTAAACATCTGGCTCTTTGTTTATGTACTTTCCTGAGACAACTTACAGTAGTAGAGATAAGAGATTCAATCCCTCACTGAAACAAGGAGCAGAGAGACAGTGTAGTTGTAGACCATAATCAGATCAGGTCTAGTATTTTAACTCACATAAGGGAACTTTAGGGCTCATTTTTATTATCTTCTCACCCACTGGAAGCCCTAGGCCCATGCATCACTGAATGCCCTTGACTAACTTTTTGTCATATTCAGACAGGCCTATACAGGACCTATGAAGAGGTATATCCACTATCTTCTAAACCATTAGGTACTAGTTATAGGTAATTATTAGTGAAGTTAATTGCTGTAGATTATTTGATGACATATTTCTTCATTGTCTTTTCCACTCCCTTTTACCTTAGCTCCTACCTTTGCCTCTTATGTATACACTTATCCCTTTCCCTAATACAGTGGGCATTTCTATTTAAACTTCCTTTAGTTTTTATTTCCTTTTCTTTCTCATTGGCTGGGAGATCACAGGAGCTGTATTTTTACACACCTTACCCATGGTGCAAAGCTTTATCAAAAGGCAACTTGTGCATTGAAAATCCAGGTTGACTCCTGACATCATGTAACTGAGGGCTTTAAATCCCTCAGCTGAAAACCAAGCCTATGGGCTGATTCTTAGCACTTATGCAGGGTTTCTTTCTAGGTTCCTCAGCACCAAATACATCCTATTATGTATAAGAAGGCAACAGGTGGAAAAAAACATTGAAGTCAATCCTAAAATTGCTACTGAAGTGAGTAGAGTGAGGATTTCATATTAAATCTGCAACCTGGCAGCCCTCTGATGACTGGCATAACAGCTTTTTTTTTTTTTCTTCCCAAATGAAAGGAAAGCATGCTGGTAGAAACTCAGCAGGACTTTGGAGTTGCTGCTTCCCAGATAAGCTTTCTGCTTTTAATCCACTTCTTGTTGGTATCTTGCCTCAGTGTGACTCCTGAGGATTGAGCCCAGCAGGAACTGAGACGCAAGAGCTCTGTTCGACCACGCCTGACCCAGGACTCTTCCCGCAGCAAAACCAACATTTCAGCACTGCTTCTGTAACAGGAGGAGGGTGAAAGACAGAGTAGCCATGGCTTTTGGAAATGGTTATTGGTATTTAGCATTCTTTTCTCTAGGAGTGATGGGAAGAACAATTCAAAAAGGTTTCATTTGGAAATGTCAGGGCCCTGAGGGCACCCAGAGGCCATAATGGCCCTGACCAGCCTCATATGGGGCTCCCCCCACTTCTGCCTGTGGGCCCAGGAGCCCCATTTCAGCTCACCCCGGGGCCGTCTGTCCCTGCCTGGGCTGTGCTGGAGCAGTGCCAATCTCCCCGCTCTGGCCCTGGCCCTGCCTCCTGGATGCACATGGACCTATGCTGTGGGCTGCTTGTCTCCCGGATGGCCCCTGTGGTCATATGCTGCAGCTTCTTTCCAGTCCTGCCTCTGGCCCCGGCCCTGGCCCTTGGATGAACTTCGGACCCATGTTGTAGCCTTCTTTCTGGTCCTGCCTCCAGCTCCCTCTGCTTTAGCTCCTGATGGGAGCCCATGGATGGTCCCTGGCCCTGGTTCTTCACTTCCATCTCAGGGGCTGCCAATGAATCCTGGTACGGCCCCTCGCTCTGCCCACAGTGGTCAGACACAGCCAGCATTGAGGGCACGCCTGCGCTGGGGTCACCCTCAGGATCCAGCTCATCCTCCCATTGGGAGCAAGCAGCTCTCATTGAGCCCTGACAAGAAAAAAGGAGGAAAACTATTTATATTTGATCATGAAGGGCTAGCAAAATTGCTTCCTTATAAGCAATCTGAGGAGAGGCAAGGAGGGCTTACTCTTAGCACTGGAGTAGCAAGACTGTTGTAGGAAGGACTTGTAGTGAGTGGATAATGAGAAACAAGCACCTCTGAAGCCTCATTAGCATCTTTGCAGGTAATCCAGTCTTCTGTCATCACTGCACATTCCAGGCACAACTCAATCTGCATCTTGAATAACGTCTTTAAGGCTCATTTGGGGAAAACTGCTTTTATTTCCATCTGCATGTGTAGAGTTGAACAAATTAGCTGAACTACAGAGAAATGACAACTGTTCATACTCACTGGATGATACTGTGAGGCTACAGCTTCTTAAGGATCATTAACACTACTGTCTCTACTTTGAACTTGCACTATCTTGTTTTACAGCCTTTATCATTCTGCAAGTTACAGACTTGAGCTTTTTCAGTAAATACCAAGGCTCTTGAAAGGAAGGAAAAGCACATATTCTAACTTTCGTCAAACCTCATGCTGAATGCTGGCAATCTTCAGATAGGTAGCTTTCCCTCAGTCTATCTTGGCAACATATTTTTTTGTATCTTTCCTTCTCTCCCAGGGTATGTGTTTTAGCAGCAATGACCTTTTCCATGTCTCTAAATACTGCCTTCAAACTGCTAGGGGCCAGCTCATGAAAAAAACGTGGCTTTTTGGGTGCAGGACTCTTCCAGAGGGTATACATTAGGTTGATGTGCTTTGCATTTTGAAATGTAACTCTAAAATGTATTCTGCTTAGAATACCTTTCCCTAAACTGAATACGGTGAGCAGATGCAATGAAACGCGCATCACAACATTCCCTGGGAAAACTAAACAAAACCAGAATAAAATCTGTACTAAAACTGAGCAGAGCTGATGCAAGGTTTTTTGCTGCTCTAGGCAGATAAAAATTGCTGTCCTCTTTCCTTATCAGTACTCACTCTCTTTCAAAATTTTCCACCCTACCCTGCACAGCTGTTACCTCTTTGGGCTCTGACAGATGTCCTCTGGCAAATCTTGTAGGGAGATCTCAGTTCTCAGATATCTGCACTGTCCCTGTGCCAGGCGATGCTGCTCCAGTAGCAGCAGTGGGAGAAGGGAATGTGTGTCTACATTTCTGCTGCCCTGACCAATAGGGTGCCCACCCATGCAGTGGGTACCCTAACTAACTGGAATTAACAACAAAGGAAAAAAGAATGCCTCAAAAATTATAATATACCTGAAACACTGTTAAAAACTGCAGTCTTGCTCTTACTGAGTCAGTCCTTGTCCCTTTAGTCTTTGACCCTCAGTCACCTCATTTCCAGCATACATCCCTGACATGACAGCTGAGAAATACCAGCCTTAGAACTGATGAAAGGAAAGGTTTCATGACACACATAGGACACACACAGATGTTAGATCTATGTCGCATTTGTCATATGTAACAGGTTCTGGATATACAAAACAGGTTTCCACTTCTGCAGATTCAAAATGCAATGACTTTTTTTCTGAGTTGCCACAGACTTCTGAGAAAAGTTCCTTGAAAACGAAACAGTTGGTTCCTCCTTCAGCCCCTAGGGTTCTCATCAGAGCCTCATTACAGTACACATTAATGCGTTTAAGCACAGGTATTACTGCCTGCATAGTGCAGCAGCAGGGCAGCACATGACTTCCCTAGGCAATATGTTTTGAAAAAAAATCAATTCTGATACATGTTTGTAATTTCAGTGTTATTTATATTCTAAATGCAGTCTATGAGACTGGGTAGTTTACAAGGCAATTGCAGGTTTTATTTTATAGTGTTTCCTCTAAAAATGTCAGTAATTTTTTTTATTAATCTTACCAGATCTTGCAATTTTTTCAGAGTAACTCTATGGAAATTATTTATAAGTATGAATTTATAAATAAAGCAGCCTTAGGGAAAGCTGTGTTTTAGTATGTGTAAGACAGTAAATACAAAGAAAATATTTTCTCTTAAAATTCAGTACATCTTATATGCTTTTCCAGCAAAATGCATAACTCTCTTAGAGACACATACACGTATCAGATTCACTTTTCAGCATTATTTTGTACCAGAAATACACATAATGAGGAAGTATTTTCCTTTTCTTTCTGTTTTGTGCTTATTTACCGTTAACTTACTGTATATGCAATTTATTTATTATTTATGTTTAGTATAAGCATGTTTATGCATATCCATTGGCACTTTTAAAAAGGAGGACTTACAGTACCAGGAGGCCACATTGCTCACAAGATAGATTTTCAGAAGAATCTGACTTATTTAAAGCTGTCAGCATTTGTATGTTCAAGGCTGCATCTAGATTTTGCAAACAGACAGCAAGTCAGAAATACAGCCAGGCCTGCAGTCTGTAAGAAGCTACACAGGTCACAAAACACTTTCCCTCCCAGGACAACAAAACCTCTTCTTTTCCTGTCACATTGCTCAGTGGCTGACAGCATTAATGTCTCGCAGACTGCAGTGATAGAGCTCAGAAAGCCAGGAACACGCTGGGAGGTTTTGGTGTGAACATTAACTTGTGCACAGACTTCAGATCTCTTCTATGCATTTCAGCAGGCAACTGAGGAACATGCTTCTCCTGGCTTATCTTTCAAGCTTAGTGGACGCATATCACAGGCCCACAAGCACTGCCTCTGGGAAGAGAAAGCACCCAGCAGAAGGAATAGAGCAATTCACACATTGCAGAGCTCTTGTCTCTGGCTGCTTTCACTTCCATACTCATTCATCCAACAGAAAAGATCTTTAGGTGAATAAACCACATCACCCTGAAATGCAATTCCTTGGCAGCTTAAACAAACCTAAACTGGGTGCTTACGCAACCAGAAAGGGAGCCGGTTCAAGAGCTGGGCCATTTGAAAACTAATCTTACTTAACAAAAAACAGTAGTTAGTTTTTGGCTGGTCCCTGTACCAATGCATTTTCCACGGATGTGAATGCCTACAGGAGGAAGGTGCAGGAACGTGCAGCCAGGAAAGAGAAGACAGGACTGCAGCAGCTTAGCCTGGGTAAGCTTTGACTGCCACAAAACAGTTTTACTTCCGAGATAATTTAAGCTAACACAAGTCAGATGCTGCAATCTTGCCCACAGCTTTGCAGTGCTCTCTCATACCGCTGCCCATAGTATTCACCTTCTGATGAGTCAGTTTGGAAGGCTCACTTAATAGAAAATTAAATCAGAAAGAAAAATGTACAGTTATCTGCCCCTTTCACTGCCCAAACTAGCTCACAAAGGGGTAAATAAAAATCCTGTGCCAAAGAAAAGAAAGGTGAGAGTGTGCAGCTGAGGGAAGGAAGGAAATGCCGTGGGACCGTAACAGCACCAACCTAGCCTGACTTCAGTCACTATGAAGTTGCATACCCAAGCTGTGGTTATGTGAACACCTTAAGCCAGCAGAAACTGGCACTGCTACCAAAAGCAGCAGCTCTGCCCACCACCCAGCTCCTGCCCTGGTGCTGGCACAGCCTTTTGTGCTGCCCTCCAGCGAGTCTTATCAGAGAATTGACCCAGGTTAAAAAAGCTATCTTTCCCAAGATGAGTTTTCAGTTGTATCAGAGGATGTGCTATATTTTTCATAATAAAGTGCAAATTCAGTGCTGACCTGTGGAATTTCTGGTACCTCTCTATTTTGCACTATGTCTATGAAATGAGTATATTTAAAGGGCTTCCACAGCAAGAACTCTGACTAGAACTGATAACAAAACTACATACAGAAGTAGTACCTTACTGTCACGTGCAAGGAATATCTTTTGCAGATTTTTTAACATCCATTTCCTAAAATTTAACAGCAACAAAAAATCCATTTGGGCTTCTACATTAGAATGCAGTATTAAAAGATATGACCTCATGACATTTATCAAATAATGCAACTATGTATTTGCTATAACTATAAGCATACTCGAGGCATTTTATACTGATTGCTTAATCCTGTATACTTACACTAATTTCATTGTGTTAATGGTCCAGTACATTTCTTATTACTTAGCTGTATTACTCTCAATTTCATTCCTCAAGAATGTATTTAAATAACATTAACACAGTCTATATACCACGTATTTGTTTTGTGTTAGCTATACAACCCTCCTTAGGTAAAAAAGCAGGAGGTTAGGCAGTGAACTGTGAAACTAACTTGCACAAATAAGTGACCTATATTTGCCAGAAAATTTTCATTGCTTCTCCTTTCTCTACAGATAATTTTAACATGTTCTGTACTTTCCATCTACGTGACTTCCATGAGCACTGTTTAGAAAACAGTCCCACATAGTATCACAAGACATTATACTTTCTGTGTCAGATATGAGAAAAGATGTGTGTGATATTACTTAATGGAATGTGCATAAATCAAAGGGTGCATGATTATACATACTGACAACAGGATGTTCTTTTCTTGCTATCTTCATATGTAAACATATATCCTTCCATATACTGTGTAAACATATATCCTTCCATATACTGTGTAAACATATAGCCTTCCATATACTGATGCACAGGATTTTCCAATGGAACTTTTTTCCCCTGTTGCCAAAGGCAGCTCTGAGGAGGAGCTCTGTAAACTTCAAACTTCTGCTAACGAACACAGCATGGCTAGAGCTACCTGCTGCCTGCAGGAACTAAACTTAGCTCAACACAGCTGACAAGTGAGCACAGTGTCAGGCACACCTGATGAGTCTGCCCAGGAGCAGCCCCCAAGCAAGCCACAAGCTGGTGGTCAGGCAGTTGTGCGGAGAGATGGGAGGCAGAGCACACTTTATCTTCAGCCATGTCAGAGACCACTCTTCCTGCAGAATATAGAACACAGAAGAACTTCAAGTTGATATAGGGAGACATATGAACATATAATTCTGTAATTATAAAACTTCACCTTGAATTTCTGTATCTTAGCTCCTCAGATTTTCAATACAGTTTGTAAAAGTCACTAGGTACTTCCCAAAGCTCTCAGAAAATTCTTTCAAGCCTCCTAACTCCTGTGATTTATAGCCGTATGTTTGCCCATTCTTTCTCTAAGCATCTGAACTCCAAATGCATGACCAACAAATCTTGTTTTCTTAAACTGTGTGCTCTATTAGTTTGAATAAACAGTTAAACTGCATAAATTACACATAATTTTTGAAGTCTCCTAGTATTACCAAATAGAAATGAATGTTCCCTTTAACAAGAAAACACATTCATTAAGACTATTTCATGCCACATTTTACTTTGCAGTTTGGGCATCTTAACTGCATCTATACAGTCTGACACGCTTTTTTAACTTTTTTAAAAAGTTGCAAGTTAGTTACAGTCAAAATCGTTATAGCTATGATTGCATATCTATGTCCATTTGATGGCATTTCAGCCATTCATAAACTCAGAAAATTACTGACATTACTGAATAGTGCAACTGAAGCTTTCAATTTGTTTATTTATCATTCAGGCAAAATGTCTACACACATTAACTTAAGCCATTGCCTCTTTTTTCCAATAGTATGTCAGAAATCAAGCTGAAGCCCTTATCCGTTATTGTCATCTCTCCATGTATCAGACGTACAATTACCAGAAGACACAAATTATGTGCATCAGTGGGAAAGGACGTTATTTTCTATAAGAATAGCTGTGAGTGGGTGGATGGCTTTAGCCATGACTGAACAAACTAATTTGTAGTATAGTACAGCAATGAGCAATCAAAGAGCAAACTTGGGAAGCCTCCAATTGTTTGTGCTAAAACTGTGTGGGCTGCCTCAGACTGGGGAGAGACATATAGTCCCGAATTCATAAAAATTTGCTTTCTCTTCTTTTCTCTATTTGGCCGCTTCTTTCACATTTCAGTTGGACCTGGTGGTTACCAGGCCTGACATAAAAGCATTTTAGAAATAACACGTGCTGGAAAGGACTGGTGATAATCGCAGCCGCGATAAGCACACCGTGACCAGACAGGGGCTTTGTTTCAGCCCTTCCAGCCCTCATGTTTGAAAAGTCTTATCCGTACCTCAAGGGCCATCTGCAGGATGCCCACGCTTCGTCGTGGTGCTTAGGTAAAGCATCTGGACTCCAGTCATGAGCATCAGGAGGAAATCCCCCTGAAATCAATTACTGGTACGTACAGGCGTATCAAAGCATTCCGAGAATCTCTGAGTGCTCCTGAGGCCCCGCCAACGGGCCGCGGCTGTAGGGGAGCAAGAAGCCAGCAGAGCTCTTACGCTTTTCCACACAGGCCGACTGAAGAACCCGCCATCCCGCTGCGGGCGGCAAGGCGCATGCGCGCGCTGCGGGGCGGCATGGCGGGGGGGCGGCCATAGCGACAGTCCCGCTCCGGCGGGCAGGGCCGAGGCGGGAGGACGGAGGCGGGAAGGAGGCTGAGGCGCCGGCTCCCCTCCCGCCTCCCC
>JAOBAS010000013.1:26927253-26938847 GCA_025311575.1 Elanoides forficatus | reverse complement strand
ATCTTTAACTGATCGTTTGGTGTCATTTCACCTTAATTTAGCCCGAGGGAATTTTGAATTAAACATGACTCCCTGGTTTGTCCAGTCTGGATCATGACACCATCATTTCTTCTACAGAGAATAGAAAATGTTGTTCATGGGTGTCGTGCGCAAAGAGCTCATTCTAGCTAAAAACCTACTCCATTTGCTTCCATTTTGTCCTCTTGATGGCAGTTCGTTGTTAGGGTTAGAGGGACCCAAGTGTTACCTCCAACTCTATGGTACCTGGGTTTAAGATCTGTCTACTTCTGTTTACACAAAAATGATACAAAAGTAGACACTAAACAGAATTAGAGCAAAGATTGATCTTTCTGGGACTCTCCAAGGTAGTCTTTGCTATGAAATGCCAACTGTATTCTGCTCCTGTCTCCAAAGTCTTAGCAGACTACATATATTAATATATAACCAGTCTAAAATGGGCATAAAATTTCCTAAAATAATTCCTTCTATTGTCAGTCAAGGAAAGAAATAATTCATTCACCATGGCCCAACAATGTTCACTGAGACAGAGCAAAGACAGCCCCAGGTTACTGAAGTGACCTAGTTTCATCCTATATATTCACCACAGAGCAGCATTAAAAATTCCCTGACAAGTCAAAGAAAGACTGAAATTTGAAAGTGGTAAATAGGAAGTTTTACAGCAGGAAGAGGCAGCCAAACAACACAGTTACTTTTAAAAAATATTGTAATATTACCTTGAAAAAAATTGACTAGCTTTTATCACTGCAAGTGTTTGCAGTGGAAGGTTCGTTGGCAAAGAACAGTTCCTTCACATCCCTAAATGAATGAATTCTCGCTTGTATGGGAATCATGGACACGAGGCTGACATGGTGCCTTAGTCAACATTATCGGAGAGATCCCAGCTACTTTGTGTCAATATTTCCATTGTGAATTTCCTCTGCCAAAACCTTACAAAAAGAATGGAGAAAGTTTACATCAAGCTGTAACCATTTTTGTAATGTATCAATACAGTATTTAATATGTTAGAAAAATACCATTTCTGATATCGCTTGGGGCAACCTGAAAAGTATTTTTTGCTCAGGATTCTGTCTGTCATGGTAACATTACTATCTGCCCGGCCTTGTGAGCAGCTGAGATGTGTTCTTTGTATAACCCTGGGCATAGCTGACTTGCTTCATAGCTGTACACAGGCGAGGGTGTAGAGAGGAACCTCTTTTGGTTCTGTCCTGCACGTTTCTATTGCCAAGAGAGAGCAGAGCAGGTGACTCTCCTGGTACCTCTGTTGTGAAGGATTGTTTAAGACAGTATATTCATGATGAGAATGGTTGTATGTTGGAAACCTTAATTTAAAGGCCTGGTTTAATCTTGTAGATTCTGGGCTGTCTAGCAAATATTAGAAAGGGCTATGAAGCAATATCTCTACAGAAAGAGGGATTTTTCATTTATATGGTGATTTTATATGAAAGCATTTCTGCTGTCCTGGTCAGCTTCACTTTGGTATCATCCTGCACATCTAGAAGGGAAGCACTTCTTTTGTTACATAAAATTCTTTTGTGTTATACATACAGAAGGAAATCTGTCTGAGAAAGAAGTCTTCCCATCATCTTTCCACCTCCCACACAGACAGACTTAAAGGAAAAAAGCTTTCCATAAAACTTGATTTAATGGAAAGAAATCCATTCTTTCTTTCTTTTCCTCTTTACTCTCCTTCTTCTCTTGTTCCTCAAACCCTGACAACAGAATTACCTTAATTCTTAAATTAAGAGAAGCAAAGGCATGGGAAATTATCAATATCCTTAAATAGCTGTGTTTTGTTAAATTATTAAGAATATAATCTGTTGTTTTGGTTATTGTCCTTTGCTAGGAAAAGGGAATTATTATCACTTAGGAGGATGAGTCGGTACGAGATGTATGAAAGGCTGCAGGATAAATACTATCTATACTGGTGGTTCACCTAATAGCTACTTGCCAAAAGTGGGGTTCAGCTGGTCGTAACAAAAGCAAGGAACCAGAGGGACAGACGCATCAGATAACCCTTTAATAAAACCAAAATCAAAACCATAAATAATGCAAGTTAGCGCCTGTTGCTAATGCTTTCCTTTGAAGCTAGCCAGAATGGATTTGCAAATGCATTGTCGGAGCGTGTTCAGCCTGGAGAAGAGAAGGCTTGGGGGGATCTAACAGCAATGTGCTAATACCTACAAGGGGGTTAGCAAGGTGGAGCTTTGTAGTAGTGCATGGCAGAAGGATTTATGACAGTGGCATAAATTGAAACAAGAGAGGTTCAAACTGGGTGTAAGGAAAGACTTTCTCTGTGAGGACAGTCAGGAAGCGTAGCAGCAGGCTGCCTGGAGAAGTGGTGCTGCCTCCATCACTGAAGGTTTTCCAGCCCTGACCAGGCAAAGCCTGGCCTCACAGCTGAGCCCGTTTGGGGCAGGAGGTTGGAGCAGAGACCCCCTGAGGTCCCTCCTAACCTGAATTACTCTAGGAATGCTTAGAATTACAAACCTGCCTGGGTATGCTCACATTGTATCATAACTACGTAGCAGAAACATACTTGAAGTAAATTGCCTTTTGTTTAATAAAGGGATTTTTAGCTGACATGGTCTATTAACTTGATGTCTATTGTTAAGATTCCATAAGACATTGTTAAGAGCTATTAGAGAGTGGAATTGTCACCAGCCAAAAAGTTTGCTCTAACATCTGGCCTTCCATGTGAAACCCTGGCTTTTCTTTGCATGTGGCATGGAGAAGTAAAATCCATGAAATGAGTTTTGCTTATAATAATGCATGAAATTGCTTTCATTCTTAGACACGTTTATGGTCCTAAAAAAGAACTACAGAAGAGTAAGTTATGCTAAAATGGATTAACATAGACATACATCAGTTATTTCTATGAGTGACAGGTAATCCTGCTTTTTAGCTGTCATTTTACCAGAAAACATTGCAAGTGTAATTTCTGAAGTGATTTGGAATATAACTTTCTATGCATTTCTTTAAAGCTGGTTCATGAATTTTAAGTTTAAATTTGTAATATTTGTGTAAAATGTTAGTTTTCAAGTGGAGACACTGGCACTACGGTAGAAATGCTGCAAAGGAGAAAAATAGCTTAGAAAGAAAATAATAATGAAAAATATTTTAGAAGAAAATTATGTAAGACTGGTTCATTACCACTGTGAATTACTTTTTTTAATATATGTGTGCAAGACTGAAAAGGGATGAGTGACATTCTGCAGTACAGAGGCACTGTTCATACCTGAAGTGTTTGGGAAGTACAGGAAGTATCTCAGAGAGAATGAAAGGATCCAATAAAAGACAGAAATGTTTGCTTCGTTATATAATAGTGAGGTAGTGATACTTGGTGAACAAGTAATGTAAAATTATTATAGGGATTTCTCAGTTGTTAAACTGTCAAATCTCGATTAAATTAGTATTATGTAATTAGTCTCCTAGATCTTTTGTTCTTCTATACACTTGTCTTGGGATCATAACATGAAACTGGTATCAGAAGGAACTTCTAACAGCAATGTAAGAATAGTTTTCTGTAGGTGATACAGGTTGAACTGAAGATCTGAAACTGTCTTTAAAAGAGAAGGATGTTCAGTCTCACTAGCTACTCTGGTATCCTGCCAGGCAAAAAAATAACTGTGTTGCCCGTACGCTAAATTAGCTCTACACTATAGAACTACTGATTCTCTGAAGTGCCAGGTGTCAGTTAAAGGCATTTGTCAGTGGTATTCTGTATCAGCTCTGTATCAAAAACAATGCTGATAGTCTGTTTGTTCCTCTTCTAGGAAGAAATGATGTTTGGCTAAATTTGGATCCTCTAGTGCAGGACTAGTATCTGGTGAAGCCAGCTTCATCACTGTGCTTGCTGAGGAGGAATAAAATGCAGAAGCTGTAGGAATTCAAACAGAGGTTAATATTCTTCTCTTCAGCCATGTCAAACCCATTCCATTTTTCATACTTAGTTTCTCAAATATGGAAATAATTGGAGCTGCAGAAATAATAATCTCTCCTGAGTAAACATGCATCTTTTTTGCATATGGCTTTTTCCTCTCTATTTTATTTTTATAAAAATGGCATGACAGAAGAACATGTTTTCAACAGCGCTTTACATAAAATATTTAAAGTAATTTTTTAGAAATTGATTTTAAAATTACTTGGTGTTTCGCGTAAGATTTGTTTCTTTAGCATGGATCTCCGACCTGATACTGAGAAAGATGAAAGTGTGCTACATAGCACACTGTAGAAAATTCTAAGATACATGCATAGAAGTGAATTTATATTTATACACAGGTAAAAATATACAATCAGCTGTAAACCTTATTATTAAGAAAGAAATAAATTTAATTCAGTTTATAATTGAAAGTATTGGTAGCCCATTGATGTCATCATTTATTTTTTTAAAAGAACTCATACTTTCATAAGAGAAGTAGTTGAAAACAAGCATCTTAATATTCTTTTTAGTTTAAGTTCATTGATTTTTTTCCCAAATACTTGATTTGACAAGGCTAAGCAAGTTCTCTCAGCTGCAATTTGGAATTAGATTTTTCTTTCTCCAAGGGGAAGTTTAGCATGGAAGTAAATACCATGATGTATTCCCACTGAAATGGATTTTTCTTTTGCCACCACTGAGGGGATGCACCTGCACACTAATTTCGACTCTCTTAGCTACTGTGTTGCTCCTTAAATGACACCAAAATATTTACAACCAACCAACAAGAAATATCCAATTTAACTAAATATTTATGGACTAACTAAAGTAATTGAGGACTAGGATCAAAAATAGGCAGTAGTATAGTTTGCTTCACCCTTCATCATTGAAAAAGAAAATAAATGGAAGGTAATTTACAAAGCAAACACAATGAGAAGTGCATGATAATCCTGTAAGGCTGACTGATAATTCTGAAAGAGCTGTTTTGTGATGAAAATTGAGTTTGAGTGGTGGGCACGATTTCTGAATCAGACACCTTTATCCCTGAGTGATGTTAGATGAGAGTTCAGCAGCTGAATTATGTATTATTACCAAATAAATATTAATTTCTTGCATGAAGAATTAAAACACTCTTTTAATTAAAAAACAGCTGTGTGTAGACCTTGCAGTAGTTTTCATACTTTGCATATCTACCACATGACAACAAACTCTCTATATTCTTTCCCCAAATATGATTTACATCTTTTACCAGACTTAGATATTCCACATTTCTCAAAAATAGAATAAGGATTGTGCCACAGTCTTTTTACTACAAGAATTTTATTTCCAAGTTTGAGTATCATATTCCTATGCATGACAAGTAGCTTATAATGTAAACTGGAAATCTGCATTTATCTGTGCATTTACATAGTGTCGTTATAAGCAACAATATAAATTACTGTTTTATTAAAGTGGCCTTCCACCTAGGCAAGCACAAGTTAGTAGTCTTCCCCCATACAGACATGGGTTACATGTGGCCCTGAAGGTCGTCTTTAACACTAGTATATTATAGAGATTTATCTTTTAGAATCAAGGCTTTTTCTACTATTTCTGCAGGAGATGATCTGAGCCTATTTTTATTACAATTCCTGTTCTGGCAAATTTGACATCTCTCCAGAGTACACACTGTATGACAGCTACATGGAATAGAATCAGTCCCTTACTTCTCAATATCTACTTGGCCTTGCTCTCTGTTTTGGGTGGATGCCAAATTTAGAGTTACTTGCTTCTATGATGGACCCATTTGTGCTGCAGCAGAAGCTCTGGCTCAGAAAAAAGCTTCTGAAAGGCAAATTATTTTGCCCTGAATTAAACCGAGTGTTAGAGATTTAAGATGTCTTTATGAGGGTTGATATGATTTATAATATAAATCTGTGAAGCTACCATACAACCTTTTTCCCCAGGTAATTTCCCAAGATTTTCTCTAGGTAGTCATTAAGTAAGGAAGTGTAGTCTGGCATCAAAAAGCTTCTGTGGCAAATAATGCAGAAGCCAGCCGCACTGCGTATGGGAAGATAGAGCTTTCCACAGACACGGAGTTTATAGGAGATCTTTAAAACAGTGATCTGGTTTTAGTGAATGAAAGGTTATCCTCAGTTACTATTGCATCTGCACTATAGTTACAGTTTTAAAATCTTATAAGCAGAAACCTGACACTTGAAATTACACAGATATACTTCCTAAAGTGCTTTAAAAGAAGTGAGGGACTTTTAAAGACAAACTGGACTGTCATAAACATTAGAATTACGGGATTTTCTTCAAAGTTGGCTTTGAATATTAAGTTTCAAAAGCCCTCAGATTTTAGATTCAAAGAGATTAAGGTGTAATTATTCCTAGCAGCTTTATTGTGCTTTTTGGATTTTCAGTCTCAAATAATTCAACTGGTTCTCATAAGCTTAGCAAGAAAAAAAGAAGAACACTTTAAACTAAAATTAAGGTCTATGAATGTCATACCTGAATAATGTTAGAGAAGGCCCTGGATAACTTAACTGTGGAGAAATAATACCCCTAATTAAAAAAAAAAAAAAAAAAAGAAAGAAATCAAAACCCTTTTATTCTTTTGTAAAAGTTTGATAAATGGGATCTCTTTTGTTTAACTAGATCAGCTGGGAAGAGGGCTCCTTGTTAGTAAAAAACCAAATTCTTTTTTATTTCTCTGACTGATTTCCATCTTAAAATTATCTGAAAGTTATAGTAGGCTTTAAAAACTAGATAGCAAAAATACCTAGTAGAAGTACATTTCTGCATTTGGCTGGTAGAGTGTGTGGCAAGACTTTTATCAGGTGAAAGCTGATCTCAAAGAGATTACCTGAATACTCAAAGCTAAGTATGTAACTGCTGGACCGAGGCTATAATCACCAAGCTTACTCTAACTGGATGAAGACTTGGAGTGAATTCTTTTTCTTGCCTTCAGGTTTTCTACTTCAGAGACATCACAGTCTTTGACTTTGAGAAATTCTTTGTGGAGTAACTCTTGATATTCAAATGTTGGGGTTTATTTAGTTTTATCTAGTTCTAATCTTACAGATCGGTAAACTTTTAATGTTCAAAACATGGACTTATGTGAAAGTTGATAAGCTCTGTTGTGAGTAACCAGCTCAGCATACAGAGAGTGGTAATAATGATTTAAAATTATTCTCTTAATATCTAACAGCATAGTAAAGTATGCTTACAAGCAAGTGAACTAGATTTTATTATAGTAATTAGGGGCACTTTTAATTAAGAAGTAAAGTTAAAATGAACAACAATATAAAAAACTACTATCAGTGTTATGTAATCTTTACAATTTTGCCCTAGTGTTCATAAATTTCAAAAGATGCTCAAGAGCATTTTACATGGTATGTGTGGAAAAACATAGCTCTTATTCACTTTGTCCAAAATGCCCATTCTTAAACTTCATCAGCAATAATTTGTAAATTTAAGGACTATTCTGGTCATAGAAATCATCTGTATCTTTTCTCTCACTCTCAGGAACATTTTTCAATAAATTATTTACCACCTTTTTCCATAATAATTAAAAATACTCACATTTCTGTGCTTATAAACTAGCTTGATTATGCACCAAACAAGACACTATGCACTTTATGAAATTTATACGTGTGATATACTGAAACACAAGTTTATGCTGATTTTGGGAAGACTATATTTTAGCTTTCAAAAGTAGCCCATTCTCAAAGCAAATCTCTTACCTTGGCCCAGAACCAGGCCTATGCAACACTAATCCTGATCCCTTCCAAATTTTTAAATATTGTTGAGAGAGTTAGGTTTCTGTCAAGAACTGGGAACCCAACATTGTGCTGAATGCAAGCTCTGTTGCCGTTGATTTGAGTTTGAGCATAACGGAACATTTTCAGGCCCGATGCACTTTCATCCAGATAGCTGATGATCCTGCACTCTTGACTGTTCAAGTCAAATCTGGATGTCTGGCAAGCACGTCTCAAAATATCACCTCTGAATAATAACAGTACAGTCACCAGATAATAAGCACGGTTACCAGAACTTACAGCTACAGTAGGTTATCTTATTCAGGGCAGATAAACTTTGCTCTTTTTCCCCTGCCCCTGATGGTTTTATTTCGGTATCAGTTTCAATAGACTACACTATGTCGAATTACAAGGTGTACCTCTTGATTTTGACAGGTTAACTGAAGATCAGTGACAAACTCAAAGTGCTCTTCTTTATCCCCCCTTAACCACAATTTTTATGGAACACTTATATAAAATGGAACTTTCAGTCAGCAACCTGCATATGCAAATTCATCTTAAAATATGGCAGTTTTCAATACATATAATTTCAAAAGAAGCCTTCAACTATTTGAAGGTAATAAAAACTTTACAAAAGCCATTTTTATTTGAATATTGACACTTGTGCAAAGCTTTTGGGGCTTTGACACAATTTTAGCAAAACCATAAATCCACCACTGTTAATTTTCTGGAAAGATGCTAGTCTATCTTTCTTCCTTGAAGCACAACCAAAATCCTCGCTAGTCTCCAAATCTGTATGCTTAAATCCCCCAAAATACATTGGCAAGATGCAATGATTTGAATTCCTATGTGTCAGGGAATAAACTGGCAATAACTATGTGGACTAGAAAATCCTGAACCAGTGTTGGGGATTAATTAGCCACATTCAAAGTAAAACCCTTCAAGCAACCAATCTCTCCATTTCCAATACCATCATAGTGAGAAATACAGATTACAAATGTTGTCTGTGTTGCTCTGCAGAATGACCCTCAGGGCAGGATCAGAGCTACACCAGCCATCTGTTTGAACTTTCCTACTGGAGCATTTCTGTGGCTGCTTCCAAGTGATCCCATTGGTACTGAGGGAGAAGGAAAACCTGAGCAGTCCCAGTGCTTTTGGTGCCTCTACCTGCACTGTAGATAAGTCGTGCCACTCAGTGCAACTTTCAGCTGACCCCATCCAACCTTCCACTGATGATCTCAAGAAGAAAAAAACTTCTGCATTTCAACCATTATGCCTCTTGCAAGACTGCATGAATTTTAGGCATCCTGAAGTCTGAATGAGTACATAGATGAGACAATATGAATGCCAGCATAGAAAGCAGTGAACTAAATCCTTGCCCAGGTTAACTCTGTGCCAGTCCTCCTGTAATGGACAGGTACATGATGTTAGCTCAAGCTGCTGAGAGCAGTGACACTTAAACAGGGGGCTGTCGCTATAGCTGCTTCTTCCTATTGATGATTTTTTCCCTGTAGATGCATAACAGATGTGATAAATACCAGCTGGCAATAACTATGCCAAAACCAACAAACATCAGCAGCCAGCAAAATTTTCTTAGGAAGGTCAGTGTTGTAGGTCTTCTCAATCACAGTTGTTTAGTATTGTTTATCATGTATTAATATTCTGAATAATATTTTTGTCAGAATTATTTTTATATGTTAGCCTATAAAGCTGCTTTTCCTCCAAAAACAAAACAAGTACATTATATTTCTGTACAACAAGTCCAGCATATTTAAATAACATCAGGATTGAGCTAAGCAAGTCATACTCATATACCAAAATAATCTTTACCAGTTGCTACTAAAAGGCCATGGCAGATTTCCTTATATTTGTCTCCTTTTTGAGTGCATTGTAACATTTGCATGAAAAACAATGCAGCCCCACTCAGAGCACTCCCTTCCATTTAATTCTGTCCTTAGAGGAACATTACAGAAGTTAGCAAGGTTACTTAATGCATCCCTGGAAGAAGCTCTGATAAGATACCAAAGGTCCTGCTCCTTTCAATAGGAATGCTTTCATCCTAATAAAGATAAATATGAATGTATTAATTGAATTAACTGAAATGTATTCATTTTTTACTCTGAACAGTCTCCTTAATGAGTTATTGTCAGAGGAGAGTAAGAATGTAAAAGATCAACAGTCTGATAAAGACCTTCAAATTCCGCTGTTACTTAATATATCAATTTTTGTCATATCTGCCATTTTGTCCATGAGGAAAACCAAAACCACTAACATCTTTGGATAAAAGTGTCCTACGCAGCTGATTAAATTTATATTCCAGTGTAGAAAGTACGACTGGATCCCTCCTCTGCAGTAGAAAAGTCAATGTAATAAGAATTATGCTAAATTTAGCATATATTGATAAAATTGCGTTTTCATGTGCAGAAATGTGCCTACAACTTGAGTTTGAACAGAGAAATTAAATTAAGCTTTCTTTGCATCCCTAAATTTATTTGTAGCATAAATCTAGAAAGATTGATTTGAAACACTGAGATCAGGATTTGGTCTACCATATTCCGGGGAGTGGAAAACAAGGTTGATTTACACAGGTTGTGCAGGAAGGGATGGGAGTTCTTTTAATGTCTACCAAATTCCCCATGAGGGTCCTGCTTAGCAGACCTGGTTTGAAAAGCAAGTTCCTTGGCCTCCTATTCCTTGCCGTAAAGGCCAACCCTGCCCCAGAGGGCCCAAACTTACACAACGAGACCTCTCTGTTCCCTTCCTCCTGTCCGGTCACCATTCCTCTCAAGTACTTGCTCCCAGCAGAGCTGTCAACTTCCCTGGGTTAGGTCTAATTTTTTCTACCTGAAAAAACATGCATAATTTAAAAAAGGAGAATGACACAAAATGAGAAAAGTTGTTAAGAAGAAGCTTAAAGTGGTAGCTAATATGTTAAATCTTTGCAAGTGATATGAAAGACTATAAAGACTATTATATCCTGTTTCGGGACTTTATTGGCAACTTTTAGAGCAAATGCATACCATTTATAAAAAAAATAGTAGAGAAAAGGCAAAATGAAACATTATTTAAAGTAAGAAGGCTTCCTTCAGAAAATATATTTTGTCAGCCAAAATTCTGGCTCTAAGCCGGAAATGAAGCAACTAATTACTAAAAGCCTGTACTGGAGCGGTTCCATAGGGTTACATGCTATATCTCGATGCAGACGGCTGGCAGAAAAGATGCTGTAAGGCTGCTATTAACACTTACATGAATTTTCAGCATGAGCTCTGGCTTCGTAATGACCAGTTGTCTTATTCTGTCCAGTAGGAGCACTGATAGCTTTAGTTCTCTATCTTGATAGAAAAACACAGGAGTTGTTTTTTTATGTGTCTGGGTACTTTTATCAATGTTGGTAAATGCTTTCCTGTCCTGGTAAATTAGCAAGGGACTAGACTGAAATAGCCCTACTCAAAGAAAAAGTTATTAATTAATAGAAACACTGAGATTCATACTTAACTGAGGATTCATCCAGTTTTCCCTATCTGTGCAGCTAAAGAGTACAGAAATGTACTGGATAATCTTTTCTAAAACAGAGAAAAAGTATTTTACAGTAGGTAGACTCTTAAAGCTTCGTTTACCCAGCTGTATCTCAGCAACTTCCAGAAAAGCAGCGAGTGATACAACCAACACTTACTTTGTGTGACCCCCACCTCTAAAGGACGGTCATATGTAAGCAGTGGGACGTTTTGCCAAGGCATTAGTTTTTCTTCATTCATGGTTCTCCTGCTGCTTTTTTTTCTTTGTCTGTAAAACAGATCTGTGTTTTCTCTGTAATTTTTGTTTATTTTCTTTAAAATAAGGGAGGTGATTGTTCCCCTGTATTCAGCACTGGTGAGGCCGCACCTCGAGTGCTGTGTTCAGTTTTGGGCCCCTCA
>JAOBAS010000013.1:26902881-26921315 GCA_025311575.1 Elanoides forficatus | reverse complement strand
GACCCCGGGGATGGGCTGGCAGCAACCGCAGCACGGCTACGGCGGCGGCTCGGCGCCCGGCGCGGGAAAACTCGGCTCCGGCTCGGCCCAGCCGGGGCTGGGCGGCGAGCACAGCCCGGACCTGCATTTCAAAATGAGCAAGAAGATTGCCCAGCTCACGAAGGTGAGGGAGCGTCCTCCGCGGCGGGAGGCGCGCCGGCTCCTCCGCCGCCTCTCAATTCTTTCCCCTTTTTTTCTTGTTTCCCTTCGCTTCTCGCCATGGCCTGGGCAGAGCTGGGGCTGAGGAGAGGCTGGCTCTCGGGGACGATGTTAAATCCGGGTGGGATGCGGCCGGGTTTGTAGCCCGAAGGCCTGGCCCGGAGCGGCCGCCTCGCCCCGGCAGCAGCCTCCGTTCCCCGGGGAAGGGGATCGCGGCGTGCCGGGGTCCTGCGGCCACCGCTCCGGCGTACCGCAGACGTGGGGACGGGGAACGGCGGGGTGGTAGCGGCGAACCGTTCAGGGAAACGGCCGCTGTAGCCGTTCCCGGTTAGTTGTGTCCAAATCCCGTCTGGCACAGGCGGGTAGCTGGGTGCGTGGGAGGCGATCCCCGATTGCTGGGCTGATACTTGCTATTTGTTCTATGAAAACTGTAGCTTCTCTTCTAGCTCTTTTGTACGGCGTTCTCTCAGCCTTTTTAAATGGAGAAATGCACGTTGATGCTTGCTTTCCTTCTGCTGAAGAGAAATACTCTTATTTAAGGTGTGTGGTAACATCTTCAATGCCTTAGACGGTGAGGGCAAAGTGTGAGACTGTCTCTGGTCTTGTATGGCTGATGGAACAGGTTTCATTATATCATCCCCAGTATAGGAAATACATCGTACCTTTGTTAAAGGCTGGGGTCAAACTACAAAGCTTTTCAAAAGCATGTCGTTAAGGCTGGTAGGCCCCGTGTTTCAGATGTGACTGTAGCTATGATTTACTTGGAATAACTTAAAAAAATGCTTTGGTGCTGTAATATCTCTTGTATGATGCTCAAGCCATGGGTGAATAGCATTGCTTAGGAAATGAAAGGCAGATTATCTTTGTTAAAGAGAAAGCAGAAGAAATAATTTCTGTCAAGAATTACATAGCTGAAACATTTAAAGGTAATTTAAAAGCACTGTGGGAACTACTTGTATTCTTCAAATGTATGCTAAAATGGATGAAGGTGACATTTCGTTGCAACTAAATGAAGAGAATGAAGACTGCTGGCAGTCTCGCAGTGGAGACAGTTCATGTTTATGCACAGTTGGTGCACCGTTGACCAGTTAAAGATAGTGTTTCGCATGGCACACCGTGCACCTTAATGTATTAGAAAACTGATGACCAAGTGGTATTTTGTCTTGCCTTTGAATTCAGAGCCCCATTTCTCTATATGCTAACACTAGTGGAACAAAAATTGTAATTTCATAGGAAAAGTAGAATTAAAATAAGCTGAAGAATCTCTTTGGTTTTATTCCATGTGCAAAGAAATGTTGAATTAAAATATTAGAGATACTACTACAGACTTGTGCTCCCTGAAAGGTGCAAAAACCACCTGGAGACCATAAATGTGTGTTAGACTTACCTTAAGGCCTAGTACATATGCAAAGTAATACTTTCGGAGAATAATTTTTATTTATGTGTGTGTCCTTTGATATATTTCCCTTCCTTTCTCTAGGAATTTACCTAGCAGTTTATAGTTGATGTCAGAAACAGTGTTCCACTTCTGTTGTGAAGTCATTTGTGTATACCCATGACTTCCACATCACTGGGCATGTTCCCTGACACATAATAACTGAGAGGGCACAGATATCTTGAAGTGGATGTGAGTTAAATATGGATTTAAATGCATGGTGCTGGAATATTTTGAACTTCTGATTTGGAAAACATGAAGAGTGTGAAAGTAAATACTGGGGGTTTTTTATAAGTTTTTTAATGATCCATAGTAGAGTTCTTCTAAAATTCTAGAAATTGCGTGCATGTTTGTCCTGCCAAAGACTTCAAAGTAGTGCAAATAAAAGCTACGAATTGTCTTCTGCTTGTGTATTTAAAAAATAACAGTGAACTATGTGCTTGTGCAAGGAGTTTACATGTGTATTAGACTTTTGCAGGACTGGAATCTTGTATTTGTTTCCCAATGACTTGCAGGTTCTGGTAATGTTTTAGTTTGTGTCCTGTTTTCAAGTTTTAGGGAAAAAACTTGGAAAATCAGCTGACCTTTGTACTGACTGAAGGTCTCCAGTGAAGAACAGTATTTTTAGATGTAAAACAGGATGTATAATAAAAATACTTCTCTTGAACCTATTGCAACAATAAAATTAAGAGCTTAAAGATTAAGATAAAAAGCATTCTATAGTATTAATTTAATTGAGGTAGACATGCAAATTTTGACAGTTTTGTAGTTAGAGGGCTCGGGTCCTGCATTTCTGTTTGTTACTTCACCTTTCAGAAAGGGAGGCTTAAAAGAAGTATAGAAACTTCTGGGTAAAGTATAATCTAAACTTTCTAACCAGCTCTAGAATCTGAAGCCTGATTTGATAGGTGGCTGCAGAAATTAATCCTTGAGAAAGGACTCAAGCTACAGGGAAGAAATACAAACATGATACTTAATTTCTGTGAGAGTTAACTGTGACGGAAGAATTAACTTCACTTGGCAGAAGATTTCTGGAAATAAGATGATGTGAAAAAGATATTGGGATAGTTCTGTGAAGGTCTTCTGACCAATTTCTGCTTTGTCAAATGCTTACAAACTTATGTGTATAGAATTCCTCTTCAGTAATGTAGAAACTTCTTACTAAGAATACCACTTCTTAATTGCACTCCTCAAATTGTTTAATGTCTTATATATAAGACACTTCTCACACACCTTCCAACTTTTCCCCATTTATTTTTTGTCTTCCAACTCTTCTCTAAGACTGCCTTGAAGATGCATTAAGTCTCTCAGTGGATTTAGAGCTGAACTCGGGCACTTTACCAGGTCAAAACAAACCTACCAATGCAGTATAGTAGAAGGAAATCTAAATATGCATGGAGCATTGCCAAAGGGATACACATAGTTAAGTTATCCAGACAGCTTCTGTCTTCTGACAAAAGAAATGTGACTTAATAGTTTATTTTTGCCTGTCCTTGTACAGTTTGTATTACGAGCCATTAGTAAGAGCAGAAGAAAATGCTTTCTCCATAGAAGATGCAGGTCACTCATGAAGTAAATGTAAAATTCCAAAATTAGGATTCCTCTGTTATGTTTCCACATTACTTGGAGAGAGTCTGATGTTTCAGTCAAAACAATACAGGAACACAAAGAAAAAGGTGAAATTTGTTTAATAACCAGATTTAATCAGTAATTCAGAGTGAGGCAAAATAAGATACCAATCCATTTCACTAAGCACAACGCTTCTGAAGTGCTTAACTTCAGTTTTACTTTTGGGCAAGGGGGAAAGAGTTAATGATTTAACTTTAATATGCTCAATTCACAGGGGAAGGTAAAACAAGTAGTTAGAAATGCAGCTTTAAAAAATAAGATGATACTCCATGTCATGTTTAAAGATTGCGGTAAATTGTAACTGAAGCAATTTTAGGTCTTCAGCGTAAGCTCCTTATTTTTAGGCGTTTTGAAAGATCTGTGTACCAGTTTGGGGATAAAGTAGCATCTGACACAGAGATTAAAGCCAACAAGAAATAAACTGCGATTATGAGATTGCATATATATGTGTTTGTACTACTGCATGCTGGAGTGCTAATGGATTGTTGAATTATGCCTGCTGCAGATGAAAATATTCATATATATTTAATTGGTTTGCATAAGACAACTGGAATAGAAAACAAAAAGCAAGTTGCTGCTATGCTTACATCAGTAGGGGAGTCTGGGATTAGATTTTACAATTGCCAGAAGAGTACAAATTCAAGTGTTTTTGTTTTGGGTTGTTTGTTTGTTTGTTTGTTTCTTTCTGTGTTTTAGTTTGCAGCTTGAGCATTGGTGATTGAGAAATCCATATCCTAAATGTGTCTGCAAAGTCTGTTGTTCAAGCTTTGTGACATCAACATAAATCTTTGACTTTATGGAGGAACTGGATGATCTGCACTGGGATTATGCAACGAGAATCTCAGCATTGATTTGGTTGCATGATATTAGTTGCAGAAATTTTACATTAACTGAAAGAAGAGTCTGTAAGTGCCATGCAGATGATACACATCCTACAGTGATTGTTTCTATCTAGTTAATAAAAAGAAAAAAAACTGTACAAAACTGATGTTTTCCTTTGGCACGTGCTTAGAGCTGGATAGTTTAGTTGTGGAAAGGTTCCAAAAAATTCAACTAGTTCAAAGACTAAGGCAACAAAGTTATCCAAGCCGCACCATACTTCAGTAAACAAGAAACTAGAATCTGGGACTGCTGAGACCAGAATTCTGTTCTCAACTCTACCATCAGGTTCTTGTGTAAATTTGGGGAACTGCTTTTTAAAAGAAAAAAAAAAACCAACTTAAATTTCCTCTTTGTTTTCCTGTCTTCCTGGGTTAGAGAGAAGTACTTAGAGAATAGATGCTAATGTAGTAGTTAGCCCAGTGAGTTGCTTGGGGATGTAGATAGTAAATATATTTCAAAGAATAAAGAGCAAATTTGATGCTCTTTATTTCGAGTGCTTATGCTTCTTATTGTGTGGACTTTTTTGCTGGGGTAGTTAAAGGTCTTCCTCAGCTGTCACAGAATACAGTGCTATGCAAGTAAGAGCTATAGGGTTTAACTTATATTAATGATTCTTAACAAAATGTTTCCAGTGAAACTTTGTGAGTTTTTATTTGGAAGTATTCTGCCTCAGGAAACAAAACAACTAAACCTCTTGCAGAAGGCTCATTATGCATAGGATTGTAAGAAAACTTAAAAAGAAGAGTCCTTAAAAATAGGGAAGAAATGAGAATCTGAAAAACCCTGTAGAACTGTTTTGATGTTAGCTGTCATCATGTGGTAGTTGATGCCATTAACAGTTTTGTAAAAACTTGGGGTTGAGTTTTTTAAGCAACCTTATGTCATCTCTCCAATGTGTGTTAACATTGGCAGTAGGCCAGTATTTGCTAACAGTTCTAGGATTGCATGAAAAGAACTGAAATCTTGAGGTGGGTGTGATTTGACTATGTATTTGAATGTCAAAATTTTTGCATATGCTTCTGACTGGTAATGTGGGAATAAATGTTATGTTTCGTTATTACATAAAAATAGTTTTGAAGGACTAGAAGGTATGACAATGTAATGGTAGATATTAAATTCTTGTACATTTCTCTGAAGATATTTAATTTTGGTTTGTGTTAGTTATTCCAAATACAGCTGAAGTGAACCCTCTAAGAAGAGAGAGACTGAAGCTAGAAACATCTTAAGATAACATAAAAAGAACATCTTAAGATGTTTCTTTTTAAATCGTGGTAGTATAGTCTCTCTGTCTTCCCTTTCTGACTCTTGTCCATGTGGTGTTTTGACTGTGTCCTCATTCTGCAGTAGTTATGATCTTAGCAAGAGATAATCACAGAAGAGAAGTTTTCTGTACCCATGATGGTATAAAGACAAAGATGGGACTGGGTAAAAATGGCATGTCTTTAATACCATCTGGTATAGTTCAGAAAAAGTAAGTAGAGCTTTCAGGCTCTCAAAATCTTCTTCAGACCTTACATGAAATCAGCAGTTATTGTCTTTATCTGAATACTTGCTAGTTGAAGCACTTTGAATTGCTTTAAAGCAGCTGTGGCTTCTAATTTAGACCTGAAGAGGTCTTTCTTACCTTTCGTGTTTTGTAGAACAAAATTTATGGAATTTGGTGTTTTAGTTAATATGCTCTTTGTCTCTGAAAGAGAGATCAGGGATCTTAAAAAAAAAAAAAAAAAAATAGTCCTGATGTGAAGTCTGGGAACTCTTATCTAATGCTGGTTTTTTCCCAGTCAGGACTAGTTGAAAAAAGTTAATTATTCTGATACTCTGAAGAGCTCAGGACCATATCTCCCTTGAATGGTTCTTCCATTCATTATCATTGCATACCTATAAGGTGAGACTATGGGGTGCTATATGGACCTGATATGGGTATATTTTAGAGCTCAGTGTTGTGGTATGTGTGAATTAGGTCAATGACTTTACAGTCTTTTGTCACAAGACATCAAGAAGAAAGAGGGAGGACAAGAGTAATATATAAAAAAAATTTACTTGAATGAAATTCCTT
Organism: Elanoides forficatus; assembly: GCA_025311575.1. Classification (NCBI taxonomy): domain Eukaryota; kingdom Metazoa; phylum Chordata; class Aves; order Accipitriformes; family Accipitridae; genus Elanoides; species Elanoides forficatus. Next base: position 26,915,115 of record JAOBAS010000013.1, on the reverse strand, counting down.
TCCACTTGCATAGTCTTAATGGTTGACTACTAACTCGGAGTTCTTCTGAAACCACTGACAGCTTAATGTTCTAAAGATAATTTTCTGTATGCATTTGTAATTGAAAGTGTGGTGATGTTGAAAAACTGATCACACATTAACATAAGCTACTAGAGTCTGAAATGCCTCTTTAATATGCTCATGCATATATTAGCTTTTCTGAGATTGTTTTGTTGTTGGTTTTTTTCTTTCATGTTTTACAAACATCTGAAAGAATAATCAAAATAAAGAGACAAATAAAGTGGGGGAGAGGATGAATAGCATGATGTGGTGCTTAGGGACATGGTTTAGCGGTGGATTTGGCAGTGTTAGGTTAACGGTTGGACTTGATGATCTTAAGGGTCTTTTCCAACCTGAATGATGCTATGATTCTATATGTATCCTCTTGCTCTATGCTTATTTGTATTTATTGCTATAATTAGCTAATATAGAATTACAGGGAGCTGGAAAACTGTTAGATGTTATGACTCTGATACGAACTTCAGCTGTTAAATCTGATACATCAGTACATTAGGAATATTTAAGGAAAACCTGAAAGATTAGGATTTTAGTACAAAGTTCAGTGTTATCGACATGTCAAAATTTAAAAACTAAAGAACGAACATGCAGGCTATAAATGAATCCTGATATGACAACATCCATAAAGTTTAAAATCTGTCAACCTTTAGCTGCTTTTTACATATGATGATATAAATCCTATGGAAAAAAATAAGAAATACTTGAAATTCAGTTTGATTTTGTGGTGGGGGATTTTTACTGTTGTTTTTACAGTTTTCAGATAAGTACTGCATTATGAAAGAAGGCTTTTGCTATTACCTTGATTTAGGTAAGAAAGTGCCAGTTCAGAGTTAAGAACATAATACTGAAATGCTTTCCTCCAGATGCAAAAGTTGTAAACAGGAGAGTCTGTTATGTATATTCGAAAAAGATCGATGGTTGAACACTGTAATTGTACAAGGTATTTATAGATTCATTTCTTTGTATACTTGTGAATTAGCATGGTCATAGCACTTTGAAGTACTGAATCCTGCAAGGAGTTCTGATTTGTCAAGTCATATAAAAATGTATTGGCAGAAAACAGGTGGGTTGGGTTTTGGTTTTGGTTTTGTTTTTTTTTAACTGGAATACCGTGAAAGTGCAAAGAAGTTGTTTCAAAAAGATGAGTCTTGCCACTTCTTTAGAAGAAGTCAGATTGCAATTTAATCTTAGTCATAGTGGTTCTGTACTTTCCTCAAACACTGTAAAACTGTACTCAGTAACAGCATTGTTTGTATTTGGATATTTCTATATTGTCATGCAACCTATTGCTCACATATACTTTATTTTTTAATGTCTAGAAGTGCAATTAGATTTGTACTGCATTTAATACATGTGTAGAAATGTTATTTGCCATAAGTCAGTGTATTGATATGGTAACTTCCAGCCTTAAGTAGCTTCTAACCACTGAGATTCTTTCAATAGCTCATTCTCTAAACTCAGGCTTTGGCTTTAATAAGAATAGTAATTTTGTCAGTGATACTACTGTTTCTCCAAGTCTCCTTTGGAAACTTTACTCTCCTGTTAACTGTGTGGAGGAGGGGGGGCATTACCTTAAACAGTCACTATAAATCTGGCGAATCTCAACATATCATTATGAGTTCAGATGTGTATGTCTCTTGGCTCATACAAGTTTGGCAGTAGTAAGCCAGGCTTCTATGTATTCTTCTAATGACTGATGTCATACCAATAACCAAAGGCATTGCATTCTGAAAATAACTGCAAGAAACAAAAACAGTCTAAAGCTATTCACTGTCTTGTCCTACTTAATGCATATTACCTGCTTCTGTTTCCTCGGTCAGGCTTTTTTAACTGAACCTACAAGGCTATGAGAAAGAACAACCTTTTGCTGAGATTGTCACTTGGCTAGGTTCAAAATGACAGCCTTTAAAAATAGCTACTGTTAAAAAGTTAATGAAGTCCTTCTTGTTCAAGATACTCCTGTAAATGAAAGACAACCTTTTAGCTAAAAGAAGTATGAGGTGATTATAAGAAATACTTGGTTTCTGTTTTCATTTTTATGAGATTAAAGTAATCTTTCCAGCCAGTTTCCTAAAACTTTGTTTCTAGAAACCTGAACTGTAATGTGTTCAGAAAACAGGTGTGTTATGATCCAGAGATTTTTTTTAATTGAATAATGTTTTTGCTTACAACATGGCTGAAAGCTATCACTTTTAGTAAAGAGTGTCTGACACTGCTTTCTTGGGTCTAGTATTTTGCAGTATGGATGCTGATATGTTTGGATAAGTTGTACCAGAATGTATTTCAGTAATCTCCTATGACTGTCTCTGTCCTTTTAAAATTTGACAAATGAAAACAGTGGTCAGTTATATTTTCTTGTTTATTTATCTGTTTTGTGTTATATGTATAGGTTTCACACTTAAAAAAATACAGTTTATTTGTAGCTGGTAGTAACAAGTAATCAAGGATGCGTTTACAGGCTAAAAAAAATTTTTTTAAACACCTTGAGAATCTATGTATGTCTGTCTTTCCAACATTAACCTGTATTGCCAGCATAAGTAATGTATACTGTTTACATTACTTATTTAAAAAAAAACCAACAACTTTGTGTTGTGCCAGTGAGTGGTAAAACTCATTTTGTGGTTTACCATAAGTGGTAAAACTTATTTGCAATTTTTGATCCATTATTTTGGTTGGGTTGTTTGCTAGCTTTCCATATTGTATCTTATATTGTAGCATTAACTTACAGTTCCATTAAGTTCTTAGGTCATTAAAATTAGTCGGTCCTTTTTTTTCTTTTTTTTTTTTTTTTTTTAAAAGTGTATTGCTGTTTGCTTTATGCTGAGATAGAGTTTGCAAAAATGTGTCCTAAAACAGAGACTGGACTTTGACATGAAGATCAGTTTCTGTTCTTTGAGCTGGTCTGGGAACATTCTGTGGCCATTTTCTTTACACCCATGATTCTTGTCTTGCCTTTCTTTATTTTCATGCTCTGCTTCACACTTTGCCATGTGTGCCTTTTCAGTCTACAGTGTAGACCATTCACAGTTTGGTGTATTGGGTATATTCTGCCTTACCTCCATATAGCTACTGCATGAGATTGCAATCCTTGTCATTTATGTTTGGGCAGGCACTGCTATTTTAAGTATACTTGCACCTTCTGTACAAGCAAAGAGCCTGAAGCAAGTTTAGCTTCTGTTGGTTTGTGTTATTTTCCATAGCGATGAGTTGATACTCTAGAATAAACTATATCCCAAATCCCAGAAGTATTTTTGGACAGAGCTGTTTGTGTATTAGACTTTTTTCTCTAATGGCAATTTAAATTTTTTTTTTTCTTCTTATGGGCCTATGCTCCCTGTTCCTGAGGGTAACTAAATTTCCTGCTTTCAGAAAACTGTTAGTTTGGCAAAGTTGGAGACAGGAGTAACATGCCCTCTCACTATAAAATATATGTGCTTCTGTATGTGCCCATATGAAATGGTAATACTGTTTGACACCATACCAATGAAATATGGTAAATATGGCCCCTTGAAGAAAATCTCATTGAAGTCCTGACTGACGTGCCCTATTTGACTCTAGATTTGCTACTAATTCTTGAGCCTCTTCTGTTCTCGTGTATAGAAAAACAATTCTTATAGGTTTTTATAGAAAAGGGAAGAATTTGTTTAAGTGTACAGAAAGAAATAAAGAAAATCCTCTCCTCTGGGCAGCGTAAAAAAAATGGTAGTTTGTCAAAGAACTGAGAGTAGTCTCAAGTTTATCTACAAGAACTGATTTTATCAAAGAACATGGTATATCATCTCAGCGAAGTCGGAGGCTGTACGAGCCTTTCTTGGCAGACTTGTGAAGCGGAGCCTGACGGTTGTCTGACGCTTTGCCTGTCGGTTGTCTTGGAACGGTGTTGGATTTTTCTCTCGCCCCGTTTTGCTCCGTTCCCGCGGAGGCGGGGGAGGGCGGGCGTCTGCCGCTCTCCGTGGTGCTGAGCGCGGGGCGCGACAGGCGCGGCGGCGGGCGTCTGCCGCTCTCCGTGGTGCTGAGCGCGGGGCCGCCTCGACGTTTTCGCTTCACTGGCACTGATGTCAGAAGTAGGTAAGTTTTACTTCCTGTTACGCAAACCAGTACGTTTCCCTACTAGCAAGATCTCTTTAGAGGTCCAATTTATATAACTACAATTGCCCAATCCTTTCATGTAGTCAATGTGGTGAGCTATAACATTAATTACACTGAACACTATGAAGGTAAGAGCAGTGAATTATTTCTCTGAAAATATGTGCCATGCCATTTTGTAGTGGCTTCCCAAAAGCTTGACAAAAAGACAAAGAAGTGAAAATAAAACCAAGGCCTACTATTTTTTAGGGAGTTCTGTCAGTCAGCAAATTAAGAAATGTTTGAGAATATTTAAATGAGCAGCAGCATTTTATTCATACAGTCAAGGCTCTAAAAGAGGGGTTCAAGTTTGATTTCCTAAAGCTGACTTAGGGAATGTACAAAACAAAACTTAATTATTTCCTTCAGGATTTATATTTGGTTTAATTTTGTTCTGAAATAATTGCATTCTTACCTTTTAAGGATTTTACAAAGTTGAAAATGCAGTTGTCTTGTCATAAAATTCATTAAAGTTATCTGTTCTATTTCTGGATGATGCCCAAAGTATCTTAGATTCAAAAGCCTTTGTAGTTCTCAAAAGAAGAGGAAACTGTGTCTTGAAATTATATACTACTTAAAAAAAATTATTTTGATGATTAATCAAAAACAGTGATACAGGTTTGTAAGATGACTACCTTTTTCACCCTGTTTCTCCACTTATAGTGTTGCTATGTTTTGTTTTGGGAAGCTTTGAACTTAATATCATTCTGCTGAGAGAAAATTCATTTGTTTGTATATGGAACAATTCTTGTAGAGTGAAGATCTTTGCTATGTTGTTTGTTTTGCTATGGGCAAACCACTGTTATCTCCTCAATGCAAGGTCAGTTGCTCAGCTCTGAGAACTTCCCAGTGCATTGTTTCGCAGAGTCTAAATACCCATGAACAGATACAGTACAAACGTACTACCTTAAGTTCCTCTAGGGATCTCTATGCCTGAAAGGCTCAAATCACATATGCAAATATTCAAGAAATAAATCTGTAAGGAAATGCATCTCGGAGGCTAAAATACAACTTGGAGTAGCCCTTTGGCCTGTCCTGTTGTCCTTGCAGCAATTTAAGGTCTAATCATAGAGCAGATGTGTCAACTATATTCTAGGTGGATGATTAGAGAGTAAATGGGATTCTTTCTCACCGGGAGGCAGATTGGGGAATTTGTGCATCTGTCAGTAATTTTTTTTTTTTTTTTTTTTTACTTCTTTCTTCTTTTTTTTTTTTTTTTTTTTTTTCCTTCAGTATGCTTCTCAAGATTTGACTGTCTTAGGAAATTGCCTAAAGCTAACTGTGTTACAGGTTTGTAATGGTTGTTTCTAACATAACCTGATTGATAGAGGTTAGCATCCCAGAACCAAAAAAGGGTTTTGATTGGGTGTTGGTACTGCCACACCTCTCCCAGCACAAGGGCATTGAGTTGCACTTGCAAGTATATGTTAAACCAGTCTGTAACAGGAGGGAATAGTTAATTCAAGTTGTATGCCAAACGAATACCTAAGATATTCCTGTTCATTAGAGGGCTGTGAAAGACTATTTTTGCAAGTCTGTCTTTTATCACAGTGGAATTCTCAATCATACATCCTTTTTGGTCAGCTCCTATGTGTTCTTTTCTGTGAAAATAGGCACACTTGAAGTAATTTGATTTAATCTGACTTTGTAATTCAAGTCACTGATTTATTGCATGACAACGCAGGGGGTATAATGCATAGCTGGTCTTTTCTTATACACTTGTGTTTGCCTTTATAAATGGTGTGTTACCTGCTATCTGAGAGTCCCAGTAGGCTGTATCAGATGTTGAAACAAATGAATTTCCTGGTGGTTACACCTTCACCTCAGTTTATACCTTCCTAATGCTAGTTTTCTAAAGAATATGTTGCTTTCAAACAGAAATCATATAGTACAGCAGACCGCATAGCTTATTTTTTAGGTAATTTTTGTATATTCTCAGGCAACTAGGGTGGGGTGGAAGCTGAAGCTACAATGCAGATTTCACTTCTCAACATGTATAGAGTATGGGGGGTATGGATTACAGGGCTTCACCATTAACAGCCCATTTCATGTCGTGCTTTCTGAAGTATAGTATACTACTACCAGACAGGAATCTTCTGTGTAATGTAGCTCTAGAGCCTTACAAGGCAGCTTGTATCTCTTTCCTTGCAGATGTTCACAAAGTACTGAAGACTTTAGTTTTCTTTCTCTTATGTGGCCTGAGAAGCTCAGATGATCAGGTTTCTTTAGCTTGTGTTGATTCTTGAGGTTTTTTTTGTAATGGAGTATAAAGTAAGTCTAATTCCTGGTAAGTGCAAGGGGATTTGTGGTTACTTAATACTAATCAGTCCATTACTGCTTTTTGCCTCTTTTTGGAATGTTTATGTTTGGGTTGGGGGCAATGTTCCTTCTTTATTAAGATACACTGGTAACACTAATATTCCATTTTAATGGCGTTTCAATGAATTCATTGGAATCTCCGCATTGAGTTCTAGTGCATTTTATGTCCTGGTTCTGTGATTGAAGACTGCCCAAAATATAGGAGGTATATTAAGAACTTAATGAAAAACCTATGGCAAACTAACAAGTACAAGCATTTATTTAAATTCCTATCTGTAAAAGGAGACATTTCTGAAATGTATGTGGCTCTGTTGGTATGCATCAAGCTTGTTCATTTTTAATGTTTCTTTTAATTGTAAATAACCTTACACTTTCATGGAAGAGATGTTGTTTTGGAAGCTGTATTGTACACAGTCTTTCTAACCATTAAACTATAGGTAGAAAGCCATGGAAGTTCTCTTAAAGTATAGATTAGAATTAGGAAGAGGATCTGCTAAAAGCAGAACAGAAAGCTAGGTATCAAAATCTGTCCTCTTTATTAGAACCATTCCTGACTGTATTATGGGAGAAGTGCATTAATTACTGGAGATAATTTGTGCTTACTTAAGCAGCTAAGAGTGCTATTATTAAAAAAACAAAACCAAACAAACCAAAGCTTAAATGCTATTTGCTAGCTAAATTTCGACTTTAAAAAAGTATTTGAAAATTCAGCAACTTGGTTGTCCACTGCTAAATGTTTTAGTCTGCAGAGCAAATTGTTCCATACTGTCTCTTAACAAGTTAAGACATAATTTATAACTCTATGGAATTAAAACTAGTGTATTGGAAGCTGTGTTGTATATAGAATAGTCTTAAGATGTGCCTCAGAATAATTTCTCAGTATTCTGAGTGTGTTCTTTGTATATGGCTTACGTAGATCATTCTTAAATTTTTCTCTTAGCTATTTGTGTGTTTTGCAATATGCCACCAGTTTAGCTCTTTTGTGTGTTTGTTTCCCTTTTCATATAAAAATGGAGATTTTTACAGTAGTAGTCAGAACTAGACATGTTTGTTTGAGAGACTGAATATGTATAAACTGACATGTGCATGATACAGACCTGTGCCCACCTCAAGGACAGAGGCCTTGAGCTAATTATTTAATGCCAAGTTGCACACAAGTGCTCAGTAATATTTTTTTTTCTTGCAAGTCTACTTATATTTTATTTATATGTGTTCCTTGACTTAAAATTGCCACTATTTTCTCAACTGCTGAATTTAAAAAAAAAAAAAAAAAAATTAATGTATGCTGAAGAAAGAAGACTTCTTGGTTTTCCTTTAATCATCTTTCTCTATCATATTAGCTATCACAGATTTTCTTCTTAGGATAGCTTGTCACACCCAAAACTTGATGAAGATCCTTATTTGACTGACCCACCAGGCATGGGGAACTTTTGTTGGTGAAAAATTCTGAAAAGTCTTACCTACAGATTTTGTATGATTAATTGCTGGAAGAGTAGGAGTTAATGTCTCCCATTTAATGTGGAATAAAGTAAGTATTGTAAAAGAGGCAAATCTAGCAAATCATTACAGTATAAGTACTCTTAAAATAAGCTTCTTGTATTCTAGCTGCCAAACAGAAGCAATAGTAGAAGCCTTTATTGCAGTTGATGGGACGGCCTTTTAAGAATGTTCCCTAGTGTAGCCCTACAGAAGATTATATCACTGATGAAGTTTAGATCCAACTGGATAACCATAATAAGAAAATACAGATGTTGGAATGGTAACTGAGTGTTCAGGTTGAGAAGCCACAGGATTCCACTTACTATATTTAATGGGATTAATGGAAGAGAATGCTTTACGACAAAGCAATATAATTGTATGCTTTTACCAGGACATCAATTTTCTTGTAGGCCTCTAATGGAGATACAGTTTTCCTACTTAAGTATACACAAGCTCTGTCTTTTTGTATTTTTTTTTTTTAATTGAATGGCTCAGAAAACTTGTGGTAGAAGGAACTGCACAAACTTTAATTATCTTGATAGACAGACAGAGACTAGGAAAAAAGCATATTCAGTCTTTTTTTGTGGGACTGTTTTTAAGGAAATTTTAAGTTAATTACATCTTCACTGCTGTTTGTCATGTGCCTTTGTATTTTCTCCAGGTGTGTGCTAGACAAGTAGACATTAAGGTAGACTGAAAACTGGCTGAACTGCTGGGCTTAAAGTGTTGTGGTCAGCAACATGAAGCCTAGTTGGAGGCCAGTCACTAATGGTGTACCCTAGAGGCTGATACTGAGGACAGTACTGTTTAACATCTTTGTTAGTGACCTGGCTGATGAGACAGGATGCACACTCAGCAAATTTGTAGACAATACAAAACTGGGACAAGTGGTTGATAAAACAGATGGGTGTGCTGCTGTTCAGAGCTGGACAGGCCGGAGAAATGCACCAACAGGAACCTCATGTAAAGTCCTGCATCTGGGGCAGCATAACAAGTACGTGGTTGGAATCGACTGGCTGGAACACAGCTTTGCAGAAAAGGCCCTGGGGTCCTGACAGACAACAAGTTGAACATGAGCCAGCAGTGTGTCTTTGTGGCAAAGAAGGCCAATGGCATAGTGGACTACATTAGAAAGAGTGTTGCCAGCAGCTCAAGGGCAGTGATCCTTCTCCTCTGCTCGGCACTGGTGAGACACACCTGGAGTGCTGGATCCAGTTCTGGGTTCCCCAGTATGAGAGAGACGTGGACATACTGCAGCAAGTCCAGCAAAAGGCCACTAAGATGATGAAAGGACTGGACCATCTGTCATACTAGGAGAGGCAGAGAGGTGGGGCTGTTTAGCCTGGAGAAGAGAAGGCTCAGGGGGATCTTACAAATGTGTGTGTATACCAGATGGTAGGGAGTAAAGAAGCCAGAGCGGGCATATTCTTAGTGGTGCCACATGAAAAGATGAGGCAATAGGCACAAACTAAAACATAAGAAATTCCACTTAAAAATGAGAAAACGCTTCTTTTGCTGTGAGGATGGTCAAATACTGGAGCAGGTTGCTCAGAGAGGTTGAGAAGTCTCCTTCCTTGGAGATACTCAAAACCCACTTGAGCAAGGCCCGGCATAGTCTGTTCTAGCTGACCCTGCTTTGAGCAGGGACGTTGGACTAGATGACCTCCAGAGGGGCCTTCCAACCTCAGCCCTTCTGTGGTTCTGTACATGTGCTGTTTCTGTAGTAGTTAATGGGTCGAACTTTGAAGTTGTTGGTGTGAAATGACAAAACTAATAGCCAGTACTGTGTAAATACTGAGAGGTAGCTAGGAATTGTAAATGGTTTTCATTATAGGATAGATACCTGTAGGTTACTGGAAAGTATCCCAGTGGGCCACTGCAAACTTGTCCTAGATTCATCTCGGGCTGAGCTTTGACAATAAACTTGGACTGTCAAGTGGTGTGATTTAAGCAAAAATGAAAAATGAGTGTACTACCTTCTTTGCTTACTTTATGGTTGTGCTCCTATAACCTCAAAAAAAAAAAAAAAAAAGAGTAGAAGCTTAGTGGTCAATCCTTTGTTTGAACATGAATTTTATTTTTTTGGTTAAAACCTGGATATTTTTTTCCAGAGAAAGGGAAAAGAAATTACTTCAAGGTAGTCTGATATTTTGGGGGAAGTGGCTCAAATTCTTCTATACTTATTAAAAATTCTACGAATAGACAAGTTTCTGTTCACTAGCGATTGCTAAAATCATTTGGAAGGTATTTTGGGTCCCAGCCCAGAGACCTGAGGTTTAAACCACACTTGACTCCTGGCAGCAGACTGCATGGCTTCTGAACTTGTAAACCCCATCTTCCTGTTGTTGCTCGGCAGGTTGGTCTATAAAATGCAGTGCAGGTTATGTGCTCCTTTTGTTGAAGCTTTGACTGCAGAGTGCTCTACAGCTGTAGATTTACCTGCTGGCATGCTTTTGATTTCTGTTACCTGTTTGGCTTGGTAATGGTTATTCCTGTTCCTGGATTTGGATGAAGTGTATATTTCCAGGATAGGCTACTGTAACATGAAGCTTCTCATTAGCTTCCAGAAAGCCTCTCATTTGTTGTCTGATACAACTCTAGGAGAAAGGAAAAAGGCAACAGTGAATGATAGAATTGGGCATGCTGGCCATTCTGTCCCTGTGCCAAGACATGCTCTGTATCTGTTCTTCAGGTGAGGACATCTCCTACTCCACAATTATTTGGAATGTGGCGTGCCTTTTTCTGATAATTAAATTTTAAGGTACAGGCTCTGTAATCATTTATAAATATGCTGAGCTGTAAATGCAAATGGATCTTTTCAACCAGTGGGATTTACAAGCAAATTCTTAAGAAGAGTTGATATTTTGGTGTGGTTCATGCACAAATAAACAAAACACAGGAAGGATTGTGAGTCAAGTAGTTAATGTGATATTGATCTGTACTTGGCAGTTCAGAAAGTAGAAATGGGTTATCGGCACATCAGATTACAGGTACTTGAGGAGCAGGTGTTCAGGAGCATGTGGAAATCGTCTTTAGGCATATGTGCCTCCGTGAGGCTTTATGCCTTATGTATATGGTATTGAACACCAAGAAATGTGAAAGTACAAAATAAGTATTTTTTTCCCCTGTTTAATTAGCAGCTTAGATGTTAGTGAATAGTGCATGTCCTTTGACTTACCAAGACTTCTCTTTTATAGAAAATTAAGCGTAAATGTTTAGCAACAAGTGTGGAAGTAAAAAATGGTTGTTTGTTTTCAGTCAAAGGTTGAATGTTAGGTAGAAGTGGAAATATTTTAATATTCTACTCCTGGAAATAAATTATGCTGATCTTCATGGCATCATTCTCTAAATAATTAATTGTAAACAGAAGACATGAGAGATTACTTTGGAAAGCTTGTTGTTGTAATAAAAATAATTCAGTATTTGTTTTCAGAGTTTCTGAAGTACTAAATTTTACCTAGGCATAAATTGAGCTAATGCATAAAGACTGTTGAACAGCTAAAGGATATTTTTTTAGTAAATTTTCTGTGGCAGTATTTTTGGGGAAGAATTTTCAGGTTCTTGCCCCCTGTAGATTTTATCTCGAAGGAAGACTAGTGCAGTTAGACCAGCTTTTCTGGGGAGATGGTGTTGGCAGGGGATGCAACTTTTACAGCTGCAGACCATATTTGTCTCTTACCTACTCATCATGTTGTGCGTCTAATGCACTGGCCCAAGCATTTAAGAAGACTTGCAGTGAACCAGATAGCTGAAGAACAAGTGCCTGCCTTCCACCTTTTCTGTGATGTCTAAGCAGTCCTGGCCTAAAGTTCTAGGCATGTTTCTGTTGTGCTGCCAGCAACACAAGGACTGGATTGACAAAGCATCTGTATTTGCAGTGTTTCCATAAGGGAACAAAACTTTCTAGGTAAAGGGATTTTTTTCTTTTAATGAAAAAAAAAACAAAAACAACCCAACCCAACAAAACCAGAGAGAGATGGGCATACATAGGCTTTGGGGTTGGGATTTTTTTGGTATGCATAACTGTCCTGGTTTCGGCTGGGATAGAGTGAATTTTCTTTCTAGTAGCTGGTATAGTGTTATGTTTTGGATTCAGTATGAGAAGAAAGTTGATAACACACTGATGTTTTCAGTTGTTGCTGAGTAGTGTTTAGACCAAGTCAAGGATTTTTCAGCCTCTCATGCCCAGCCAGCAAGAAGGCTGGAGGGGCACAAGGAGTTGGGAGGGGACACAGCCAGGGCAGCTGACCCAAA
>JAOBAS010000013.1:26888307-26902582 GCA_025311575.1 Elanoides forficatus | reverse complement strand
TGGGGGGAAGTGAGTGAGCAGCTGTGTGGTGCTTAGTTGCTGGCTGGGGTTAAACGATGAAAATAACATGTTTTTTAAAGGAGGTTTTCAGATTTAGCAGTACCTTGGTTTTCCCCATTAAATGCTCTGAGCAGAGTTGTCTCTTGGTTACAATTTAAGGAAAAAAAAAAAAGTCCCATTGAAAATGCAACTTCACAGATGATTATAGGAAAAAATCTTCAGAGTTCATCTTGTGTTCAATGTCTGGCTAGCAATGCATGAGAAGGAATAAAGTGCTGTGTTATAGTTGGCTGTCTACTTTGTAAGTACTAATGCATTTGTAAGAATGTACTCTGTGATTGTGGACGGCTTTTCTGAAAGACTGTTTCAAATAACTTTGAAGTATTTTCCTGTATTACTATATTTTTATAATGTCCTATGGAGCAGAAATTTGCCCAGTAAACCCAAACTTTATCTGGTTTTTAAATTGGTTATTTTATTTATTTAGTCTTAAATTGACTCTTCATTGGTCATAATACATAGATTTTAAATGCTTAAATAAAACTTCTCATTATTTGGCATTATTTGGTCAACAGGAAGAAAAGGGGAAAATTAATGTAATACCCATTGTAATAAAAGATATGAGTATTCTGGACTATAGTAGAGGATACATTTCTACATAAAATTAATCCATAATAACGCCTGAAGTTTTTTGATGTTTCTTGTTGATGTTGTGGACTAAACTTTTCTGTTTGCATCCCACTGTATCTGTGAGGTGTGACTTGTCTCTAGAAAACCCTTGTTACAGTTTCCCAGTATATCTTATTTCTTCCTGTGTCTAGCAGTTCTTATCTACCCGCAGACAGCAAGGGTAGGTCAGGCTTACTGGTCCGTGTGTTCCAAATCATTAGCAGGTTATGCACGAGCAATTCCTTGTTGGCACTGTAGTTGTGTGGTTTGTTAAATAGATGTGCAGCACTGACAAACTCTTGGGGTGTCTCTGGAGGCTCCAGACAGCACCAGTGCTCACAGGCAGCAGCACCCCAGCAATGCTGGGAACAAGACTGAACTAGGCTGAATATAGTGCTCTGACCCAGGGACACACATGTTAAGTCTAAAAAGAAGGTTTACCAGAGACAAAAGGTTGATGTTTGTATAAGGTGTGTAGTGATGGGTTTTTTTCTCATAGGTATCAGTTCCTGTTTCCATGTAAAATTAGAATGAATCAAGCACATTTTTGAAGATATTTTCTGTGCTGCAAAATATATTTGGCACTTAATACTAGTATTAAGGTGTTTATTATACATTTTTAATTTGAAAAGCATTCCGTCATGACTAAATTGCTGGCAGGAGCAGATGACCAAGTGCAGATGACCAGGCAAGAGCTGGTCAGCTCTCCAAGCCATAACATCTGGTTTGGAGTCAAAAATATTTCTCAGCCAAATAGTAAAACTTTTATCTTTCAGCCACAAACAGTGTTGAACACTGGTTGTTGTTTGTATTCCATGTAGTTCAAGACACCAGTGCTAATGCAGCAATAGACTTGCTTAACCTTACCACATAGAATATAACTAAACACTCCAGTACTCAACTATTGGCATAAAAAAAGGTGGTGGTCGTTGTTACTAACTTACATAGTTACCTACATACATACTTACAAGCATATAGTATTTCAGTAGATTCCTATTAATAATTAATTAATTTACTGTTTTGTATAAAGAGTATTAAGGCCTTTAGCTGGCAGTCTCCATATTCTTGGAGAGAGTATGGTTCTGTCTGTACCTCTGGAATGATATGCTAACTGAAAATACAGTAAAGCACAATTTAATTTTTTTTTTCTGTCATCTGGTAAGAACTGCAATGTGTATGATGGACTTAGAGTGGGGCTGGAAAAAATACAAATTACTCAAATGAGCAGCTTATGCTTCTTGGTAATATGCAGTTGCACTGAAAAAGCTACTAATATTTTTAAAAGCTTTCACAAGCATGCTTTGGAAACGGCTCATCCTCTAATTTAAAAATAGAGTGTGCAATACGTGTTTTATCTGCCCACCTCCCAACTTTTGCAACCTTGCTGCCTCTAAATTTTCAGAAACTTACTTAAATAAGAAGTATTTATTTTAGCTGGAACTTTAAATGTATTAATTTGTTCCAATATATTTCAGTTCTGCTTTCACTTCATTGAAATGCTGTTAGGTTGCTTTTGCTTCAGTTAGTACAGACTTTTTTCTATGTTCCTATGCTAATACAGTGCATTAAATTCTCAAAGATAAAATCTGATATAGCTATTCCCTTACTTTAAAATACTGAGATTTATAGTAGAGTAATTTGATAGAGCTGGAATTCGGGCTGCTGAGGAACATGTGTTATGATACAACGTTCAGTTGCATGCATTTTATTTAATTTTTACGTTTTTCTGTAAGATACCCATGTCCTTCATTTAGGGAATGAATAGTGCTTATAGAATTTGTAGATGTTCATTGCTTTTTGTATGAAGTGGATGATGAGAATTTAAAGATACTTTCTGAATCTGTCATTGCATATAGGCTTATTTTTCACTTGGAATTTTCAGTGAGGGTCCCATTGCCAAATAATAATACCATTGAAAATGCTATATGGTTTATACTTTCTGCAGATTATAGTGCTGCAAAAGCCGAGACTGGAACACTGTCTAAAGTGAGGAAGAACATTATGACGCTTCTGTGCACAAAGACAGGAGTCAAGGGCTGTTCTGAGCATGGGATTTGATCTAGTGTTCTGCAAATACTTACAACAGTCTGATCATAAGTGTGATTTTTTTTTTTTTTTAAATTTTTTTATAATACCTTTTTAACTACATTGTCTAGCTTCTCGTAACCAAAACTAAGCCCTCTGCATGCAAGATACTGCATGTACGTTTTTAAATAAATAAAATAAAAACCTCAGTTTTCAAAGTATTTCTTATATGAACTAAGAAGTTGAGTACTGGACACCATTTAAATGACAGGGAAACTAACCTTTGGGATCCAATGGCTGAGGTTGTATGTTGGTGGCAGGAGGGAGGTCAAAGCCTTGTGGTCAGAAGTTACTGTTGGCATTATGAAAGACAATGAGAATATAAAAGGTTGAAATCTTGGGTGAAGGGCATTGCAATGATAATTGTGATTCTGCTAATGGGATTGCGTGTGGTTTTGTCATTTTTTGCAATGTATTGGAGGAGTATTTTCCAAGTCTCTGAACCATGAAGCTCTTTCACAGTAGGAAAACTATTTTTTCTAGGTAGGAAGCCAAGTGTACCTGCTGCCTGCAGAGGTATTAGCAGTATTAAGAACAGTTACCAAAACCATGGAAGAGCTATTTTTTTTCCTTCTTTCATTAAATAACATGTATATATGTTAGAAAAATTGAATTGGAATAATATAAGTTAAACTGGGTTTTATGATTTTTTTCTCTTTTTTCTGAGTTATTTCCTTGCTATATAAAGATGAATGAGGCTATTTAGTTTTTTCAATCTGATACTGTTTCAGAACTTTTTTTTTTTAATCTAAAGCCTTCCCTTTTAAGGCACACGTAACAGAATGGTGAGTGTTTTTTATTTCAGACAATAAAATGTAGAATACAGTGTCTGGACTCTTGTTAAAAAAGGTGCTTTTTTCCACTAGTATTTACATCAAAACCTTCAACAGCAAAATTATAGGTTAAAAAGTATAGAAAAATCATTCTACAAAATGTGTAAGATTGTAATGGCTAATACAGCATTTATGTAGTCACATTCACAAGAACATTTGGTGTCTTATTTGTATCATGAAAACCTGCCAGATTGTCGAAGTAACTTTCAGAGTGCCTAGGTGATTTTTCTTATAATTTAACAGGTAACTCAAATGCCTTTTCTCTAATACAACATTATTTCATGTTTGTAGGTAATATATGCTTTGAACACTAAAAATGATGAACATGAAGCTGCTATCCAAGCCCTTAAGGATGCTCATGAAGAAGAAATTCAACAAATTCTTGCAGAGACCAGAGAAAAGATCTTGCAGTATAAAAGTAAAGTTGCAGAAGAAATGGATCTCAAGAGAAAGATCCAAGTTTTAGAAGAGTCACTGGAAGATCATAAAAAGATGAAACACCAGGCCTTGACAGAATTTGAAGCCTATAAGGATAGAGTTGAAGATATGCAGCTTTGTGCAGAAGCTCAGCACGTCCAACGTGTAGTGACCATGTCAAGAGAAGTAGAAGAGATCAGAAAGAAATTTGAGGAAAGGCTACGAAGTTTCATACAGTTGCAAGTGCAATATGAGAAGGACAAGCGTACAGCTCTGGAAGACCTGAGAGCTGCCCACAGGCTTGAGATTCAAGAACTTCTGAAGACTCAACAGAGTCAGAATGCTACTTTAAGTAAGGGGCAAGAAAAGCTAGAGGAATTGCATAGACTGGAGCTGGAAGACTTGAACAATAAAGTTGAAGAGTTAAGGCTGGAAAGAAAAAAACTCATTGAGGACTATGAAGGCAAACTCAGCAAAGCACAGTCCTTCTATGAACATGAACTTGATTCTTTGAAAAGATCTCAGCTTTTTACAGCAGAAAGTCTGCATGCTTGCAAGGAAAAAGAAGTGGAGCTAAGAAAAGAATTTCAAAACCAGGAAAGTATTTTACGGAAGAATCTGGGAAAGCTTAAAACTGAATTGCAAATGGTCCAGGATGAAGCTGCCAGTCTACGGGAAAAATGCCAAAAACTTCAGGTGGCTCTTGGTACAGCAGAAAACAATGTTCAGGTAAGACCAATGATATGTTGTTCCCAAGACTGTGAATTTTCTTTCCCTATTTAGGCTGTCTTTCTATGAGGCTGGTAGGTTGAGGTGACTGGAACATGTAAACTTAATTTTCTGTCACTTGTACTTGGTTATCTTCTAATTTGTTTTTATTTATGTATATTTAAAAAATTATTTTGTGTTTAATTTTCCCAGACTGAATTGGTACTACTTTATATTCCAGTAGAATCTAGAAGCCCCTACCCAGGGGAAGGTCTCGGTCTCTTTTCTTTCAGCTGTTCATGAACAGAACTTGGTTGTTCTAGTTGTAGTACCCAAGTGTAGGGTACTCAATAGACTACTCAAAACTGTTGCCACTTAAACAACAGACAAAAACCCAAACCAAACCCTGTTCTCCTCTCTCCAAAGAGGAGAGGGGTGAGGGGAAGCTAAGCAATATCTCTGAATCAGGTCTCCACACAAACTCATCTCTCCCTCCCAAAAAAAAGATTCAGAGAGGGAAGGAGGATGTTGATGACTGGTACCATTTGAGATGTTATGCTGATGAACTGGAATGCTTGCTAGAAAAGTTGTACAACCCCTTATCTAGACTGTACAGTTTCTTGCAGAAATGTATTTGACAGGAATGTCATACAACTGATGCTAAATACAATGAATGTTCTGTATTTAGTGCAGTCTTGCTTGTAGAGGCCATTAGTAACTACCTTGCCTAAGGATGTTGAGAGTTAAGAAAATTAGGTTTGTGAGAGGCAAGAAAAAGACAATTTTGTTGTGAATGTTTTAACTTTTTTGTATCTTCAATGATGTTTTCACAAGCAGCAACTGAAATACTGCACACGTTTTCAGTGTGTACTGGTTTTGGCTGGGATAGAGTTAATTTTCTTCACAGTAGCTGGTATGGATTTGTTTTATGGAGTAGCTATGTTTTGGATTTGTGCTGAAAACAGTGTTGATAATGCAGGGATATTTTTGTTACTGCTGAGCAGGGCTTACCCAGAGCCAAGGGCTCCTTACCCACCCCACCAGCGAGCAGGCTGGGGGGGGCACAAGCAGTTGTGAGGGGACACAGCTGGGACAGCTGACCTCGACTGACCCAAGGGATATCCCAGACCATGGGACATCGTGCTCAGCGCATAGAGCTGGGGGAAGAAGAAGGAGGCAGGGGGACGTTTGGGGTGCTGGTGTTTGCCTTCCCAAGTCACCGTTACGTGTGCTGGAGCCCGGCTGTCCTGGAGATGGCTGAACACCTGCCTGCCCGTGGGAAGTGCTGAATTAATTCCTTGCTTTGCTTGCGTGCGCAGCTTTTGCTTTACCTATTAAGCTCTCTTTATCTCAACCCATGAGTTTTCCCACTTTTACTCTTTTGATTCTCTCCCCCATCCTACTGTGGGAGAGTGAGCGAGCGGCTGTCTGGGGCTTAGTTGCCTACCACAGTCAAACCCCAATACAGTGTTATTTAGATACTGAAGTTTCTTGTTCTTAAATAAGGACAAGACATCCCAGAAATACAAAGACTGAATTTTTTTGTTCAGAAAAAAAAAAAGACTAAGTATGCTGGGCTTGAGGGAAAAGATTCTGTGAAATTCTGCTTGGGTTTTGGTAGCTGTGCTTAGGCCTCGAGAACAGTAATCTCTGTGGGTAAGCTTAAGTATCTTGTCTTTTGCATTTGTACTTACTCTCAAGTTTCAAAGCCAGAAGTACCTGAAATGTGATGGCCATAGTAATTTTGGAAGCATCTTTGGGTAGAGCTGAGATGGGCCATGAGCTTTTCCCATTTATGATCTAATTCCAGCCCATCTTTTGGACTATCCTGCCTTCTTGTGTAAAGGCTACAGGGTATAGTGAAGGATGACTGCTACCTTTATCAGATGTTGAATCCAGAATACCTTCTTCTGGTTTCCCAAGGAGCCTTCCAAATTCCATTTCCAACTCAGTTCAGTTAACGAAGCAGAACTCTTGCCTTTCAATTGACTACATCAAGGAGGTCAGTTTCTAGTAAGCTGCAGTGAAGAGGAATCTCGCTGTATATTGATCATTCCTGCAGTAAGGGAGTCCCTCTTGGTTGCAAAGATGAGGAAGAGTCTAGTACAGTATTCGCAGCAGACTGTAAAGTCAGATCCTACTCTGATCATCGTGGATGAGGTGGTTAAAGGCATAATCTCACCACTTCTGGTGTCCATGTTCCACTACACGTCCTGTCCAGTATTTTCCCCAATTCTCTTTCCTGCTTTAGTTTCTAAAATGACCCTTTACTATTCCAGTGACTTGAATGATGAGAAATCTAGCTTTCTTTTTAGAACAGAATAAGATTCCCTTTTCTTTGCGACATGGTTGGGAGCACACCATCATCACACTACCCCGGAGCTGCTCTTGTGAATCGGTACATCAGACTTAAAACATATTAAAAGTTTGATTTAACTAATTGCCTAGCTCTCATTTTATGTATATCCATGTGCAGCTTTATTTGTGTCAGTAATAAACACTTGCAGTTCCAGTTAAGGACATTGAAAACTGCTGTGAACATATAACATATTCTTCAATTTGAAGAACCCTGAGAAACCAGAAACCGGGTTTCCCAAATTGGCCCCCAAATTCTGCGGACCATGTTACTGTTCTTATTTTTCATACACCTTTTTGAATATTGTCACATTTCTCTTTTGTATCCTTGTCATGCTGTATATCAGGTTTCTTGCAGTGCTTCAGCAATATGTTTGGAATAACACATAATACAAAATGAATATGATGGTAATATTACAAGATTTCAGCATGTGTATGAATGAAGCTTCTTTATTGAAAGGTCTTTTCTGTAAATTTTAACCTAATGCTCATTTAAATTTAAACATGGTAGTATACAATGATGACAGGCATTATACTGTGCTTCCTCTAGGTTCTTCAAAAACAGCTAGATGATGTGAAGGAGGAGGAGATGTCATTGTTAAGCAAACACAAAGAAGTGGAAAGTGAGCTAGCAGCTGCTAGAGAGCGCTTACAGCAGCAGGCCACTGATCTTGTTCTCAAAGCCAGTATGTATGATCTGGAAATGAACTTAATTCATTTATTCTAGCCTTTCCTTTTCTGTTAATCTTGTGCAGGTTTAGAGTGCTTAAAGACTGTTCCATGCTGTCCATAGAAATTTCTGACAAGCTTTGGGGTTTTTTAACTGTTTTGATATTGTATGCATTGTACTTAAGACTCTTTTTTTTGTGTACTTATTTGTCCAAATGTGCTGCTACTTATAGTGTGTACGTATCTTCCAGGCCTTGGAATTTCTTGCCTTAACTGCACTTGCACAGAATGCTTCTGCCATGTACCTGTCTGTCTGTTCTCCACACAGTCACAGAGACATGCTTCCTGTTTCTCCATCGCTTTCAGTTGCCTTGTCCTTTTGCTGAGACTGCAGTACTTTGCTTTACACCTACTGTCAGAAGACTTGCAGCTTATCAATTAACAAATCTGTTAGGGTTTTCTTTACAGCTGTTTTCTTGATTTCTCTGTGCTTGTTGGCACATGGAAAGGCATAGAAAATGGTTTAAGACTTGGCTGTACACATGTGGGTTTTGACTTACTGGCATTGCCTCTCTAGCAAACTGCTTACTGGTGGGGCACGGGCATGAACCCAAGTACTTGAACTTGGTTGACTATACCATAGGCAGGACTGTAGGCTAAAAATAAGCTCTTGGCTTATCTTTGGCCTTGTTCAACTAGACCAATCGTAGAAATACCTGATTATTTTCCATACAAGTTAGCACAAGCCTGGGGGCCCTTCCCAAAAGTCAGTTTGGATAAGATCACCTTGTTTTGAAGGCTGGGATGTTGCCAGACTGTGCCAGTCAGCCTTCAGGCCAGAAAATACTTCACAGTGTTAGCTTGCTAGTACTGTAATAGTTTACTGTTTATATTATATACTATATATAATACCATATTTACTGTAATAATTTACTATTACAGATGGCTACATGTGGCATAGCCCTCAAACTCTGTATGTGGCCTATATCAAGACTTTATTTCTGTCCTTTAAGTAATTAAGCAGTTCCTACAGATGGACTGAGTGTGTCTGCTCCCTAGGAATGCTTCGCCCCTAGGACAAGTGGCATAGACGAGCTAGCTAAGGTAATGGCTAGGAATAGTCTAGGCTATATGTTCGGACAAGATAAAGGCCAGCAGGGACCCAAGACCGCAAGGTCCTACTGCATGTAAATAGCTAAAAGGAATGGGCTTCCTGCTAAGAGCATCTCAAATGGGAATCTGACCCTTCAAAAAGTTGCGTTTGAGGCACTCAGAAAAATTCATGACCTGAGGTTTGGGAAAAGAAGCCTGTTCCTGTACAGTCCTTGACCGTTGCTGTTTGTTTCCCTAGGTAGAAGCATGAGTAGGGTTCAGCAGCCAGCCCCAGGTTTAGTGGAAACAAACTGAAATATCCAGGCTGGTTGGTTTTTTTTGGTGTTTTTGTTTTTTTTTTTGCTATGCAACAAGAACCAAGAGCCCTGTTTACAGTCGTGCCACCAAGCAATTACAGTGTGATAAAATTGATTACCAGCCTGTTTGGAAAGGGTTTCTGACACTGGCCCACTGCCATCTCTTTTGAATTTCAGCTCACACTTAGAAGTCAAAAATCCTGCCCCAAAGAAACTAAATTCTTATACTTAATTACCATACAAAATACTTACTTGTATTGCAGTTTGAGAATGCTGTATTAAGTCTATTATGGAAAATTAATATATTATTCCTCCCATTTATCCTGAGATTCCAAACTTGAAAGGAAACTGCTTTGTTTCGTACCTTCTGTGTAGAATATGAGGAATGGGAAACCTCTACTGTGTGTCAGTATTGCTAGGACAAAAGCTCTAGATCAGTGTGTGTGCGTGCTTACAATAAAATATGCATGTGCATAATACTTCCTGACAAACTTGAAATTCTCGTACAATTATTCTCCTTGTTACATTCTAAAATCTGGGTTTGCAAATACATTTCTTAAACAGCTGAACTTTTGAAACAAGGTAGTTTTTGAAATGTTACAAGAGTTAAGTGTACCTGTTATCTTAATTTTTTTTTTCTCTTCAGTTTTTAGTTTTATCAAACAAAAATGCCAAAATTACTCTTAGTATTCTTCAGGGCTTAGTACAATTAGAGGTGTGCATTGTTTATAAAAATACTACTAATTTTGAAGCATTTTTCATGGCCAGATTCCGTTATGTATCCCACTGTGCTTCACATCACTGTCCACAGGCAAAAAAGGCTAAAACAGTTTCCTTTGTGGCTCATGTCTTGCTTTAACCACAGATGGAAATGAATTTGGAGGCTCAGTGGTTTTGTCTTGTGAGAAACAGTGATACACAGTCCACTTTCTTAGCCATTTCTTAGTAACTTAAATTTAAAAGCAACACTCTGTTATTAAAAGTCAACTAATCTGTTATTTTTGAAGGTTACAATAAAATGGGGGGGGAGGAAGTCTCTCTTAGAACTCGTGACTACAAAAATAATAAATTTATTCTGTGTAAATAATACAGTTTCTTATCTGGATGCTTGCTTTATGTGAAACTGTTAAGGATCTCTGTATAAATCTTGAAAGTCTGTTAAGTTACCACTTCATTTTATTATATGCTAATTTTTAAAAGGCATATTTCAAACATGTCTAGGTCATGCAATTTGAAAGGGAGAATGGAGTGTTTCTATCAAAAGAATCCATTCCAACATGGAATGTCAGCTTAGGTATGACTTTATGATGCTCTAGAAAGATGTTAAAATAATGGGAGAATATCCCCTCTTGTTGTTCAGTTGAACAAATTTAGGAGCATCCTCTCAGTTGTTCAACTGAACAAACCTAGGAGCATCACAGGAGTTTCGCTGCTTTAGTCAGTTACCTACTAGTAGTATTTTCAATAATACAGATATAAATTCAGAAGAACAAGGGCAAAAACTCCTGAAGTCATAAATCTTTTTCCACTGTGATGTGAAGGACAGATGATTACACTGTCTGGCTTTGTAGATTTTTCTTTTTTAAATAAAGAAATTAAAAGCAAGCCTCTAACCTGCAAGTATTTGGATCATACTTTACTGTAGAGAGAATTAGTTCTGTTACATCTTTTAGTCATACCCCTATAGCAAAATAAACAAAGTGCAATTCCAGAAGTTTTACATAGCTTTAGCTGCTATACCTAGCAAGCTGGTTAAATTATGAGCTTGATAAAACAGTAACATCTTTACCATTCAGTTTCAATGTTCTGCTTTCTGTTGTGTAGCTTATCGTGGGGTAAAAATGTGTGGATTTAGGTGGGCTAAGTTCTTCAAGATAGACTGTCTGTGTTCATACTTTTGCTTACCTCTGCTCTCTCTTGGAGTCACTATGCAACTCTGAACCAGGAAATGTGAAGCTAAAGGAGCCCCAGCACCAAGCACTCTACGGTTGTTGGACATTTGACAAGAAAACTGAAAATGGAGAAGTGGAGGGGAGAGTAAGCATTGCAGTGAAGATAATGGAGATACATATGAAAACTTCCGCTAGAGTTGCACTTCTAGAAATCAGTGAAGTATGAATGTGTACTTCAATTATGTGAGACCAATGCTGTGAGGTTTTAAAAAGCTGTTTTGTTTTTAGGTCACATTGGAATGCTTCAAGCTACTCAAATGACTCAGGAAGTTACAATCAGAGATTTGGAATCGGAAAAGTCTAGATTAAAGGAAAAACTATCCCAACTGGAAGAGGAAAGAAACTTACTACAAAGCAAAACACAAAGTCTGGATGAGCGACAGAGGCAGCAAATTCTGGCCTTAGAGAAGGTTAAACAGTTTATTGGCTTTAGTTGAATAAAAATGAAATACTTGGAATTCTCAGGGGAAAAAAATTGATTATGTTTTAATTTTTGTTTGATGACTGGAACAGGACCAGTAGTAGTATGTTCCAAGTATATCTCATATAGCAACATACAGTGACTAATGTAGAGTGTAAAGTGAGCGTAGAAGGAAGTCAGACTGCTCTGGATATTTTCTAACAATTTCATTTGATTTATGACCTTGTGTGTGGATGCCTAGTATCTAAAGTGTCTCAGTAAGGAGAAAGGTGAAATGGTTAAAGAACAATTAAGACAAGCCATTCTCTGAAAATGTGCTGAACACGTTTGAAAATACTGAACTGAAATTTTCTATAGCCTTGATACCTGATTGCTGTTTCCCTAGATTAAATAGAGCAAAAAAATAGATTTTAATATGGCTATATTTCTCTGCATGGATATGTTGAAACTACCTTTTTGGTTATTGAATTATTTTTTCAGTGCTTTTTGTTTGCTCAGTTTGTTTTGTATGGAAGTTAATTTTTGTAGGTTTGTCATCAGTAATGTTTTTGTATTTTTTTTTTTCCTACTACTGTTCAGATTTTACCATTTAATAGAAATAACTTTATTTTTCTCTGTCTCTTATAGAAAGTAAATGAAGCAAGGGAGACACAACGTGAATATTATGAGAAGGAGCTGGTAAAATTGCAAGCAAGATTGGAAGGAGAGGCTGCACAGTTAAAGGAGGCTCATTCCAAGACCTTAGAGGAATTGGCATGGAAACACCATACTGCAATTGAGGCTGCACACAGCAATGCTAATAAGGATAAGAAAAAACTGCAGATGGTGGGTTTGTGTTTTCTTAATAATCAGACATATTACAAAAAGCAAATGTCACCGTTTGAACCTTGTACTGCATGGGTTTGTTGTATGGCAAGTTTTATTTGGAGTTACCTGCAGTTCAGCTGTGCCTCTCTGGAGAAACTGCTCAAGCTTTATTAAAATAACATATATCTTCCCCCCAAAAACAGAGCATTTGTACTGTCACTTGTCTGCATACAGAAGAGAAATTCTCAACTCAATACAACTTTCTTTTGGGGTACAGTATGTGTGTTTTTCTAGGTGTTGTGACCCATATTCAGAAAGGTTAGTATATCACTCAAGATCAGTTCTTCTGAAGGAGATGAAAGATTATGTTACTCTAATATTTATTTAAAATTTTCATAAACAGTCCAGAAGTACAAACAGATTAATACTTGACTATATGTATACTCAGAAGACAACAGTAGCTGTTCCTAACTTACATCATAAAATTATGCTAACTGTGTATTGACTATTCATTTACCTTTGACTGGAATCCTGAAACTGATAGGCTTTGTTGTTTCACAAAATTGGCCTTTTCTTTGTTGGGATAAATGAGAGGACCAATTCTGGATTATTATTTCCTAATCTGATTGTATTTACATTACACAGATTTTGCCTTATACAGTAAACCAGGATAAATACTGTTTAATTTAAGGCTTCGTTATGCTCTTCTGGTGTGTTCGCAGGAAATATACCAAGAAACACAGTTGTACTTAATGATGCGCATCTTAGACTTTTTTTTTTGTAAATTATTTTACTAGTGTGTTGCTTCTTAGTTCTAATTTGAATAAACCCCGAAGGTTTTTTGTGGGTTTTTTTGTGGGTTTTTTGTTTGGTTTTTTTTTTCCTCCATGTCTGCTAGTAATGGAAGTAGTTCTCCAAGACATAGTTGCATCTGATCTTTCAGGTTTACTTTCTTTGTAACTTTAAATATGGCTGTTATTAAAACAATGTCTCTTAAGGGTTTTGGGAAATATTTTTCTTTTAGTTCAGTAAGATCTAGGGTTCTTTCTGTTTTCTTTTCTTTTGTTTGTTATTAAAATAATGTCAAGAATAAAACAAAGGATATCATAAAATGTTCTTAAATCATTAGTTAAAATAGGGAACAGCTCTATAAATGTGAGAAGTCTGAAACTTGATTTTAGCAAGGGAAATTAACTATGAAAATAAGTCAGGGTCAAGATCTCAGTAAATCTTAATCAGTATACTGTCTCCTCTGTCAAACCTGTCTCGCTAAGCACATGTGTTGTTTCAGTAATTCAAGGAAGAATCAGTCAGTCTCAAATGTGGAGAAGAGTTGAATTTATTATGAGGAAGAAGCATGGTACAAGGAGCCTTGGGGTAGAGGATATGAGGATTTATTAGGACTGGAAGACTCGGAAGGGCATCTGGGGTTTGGAAATCTTTGGAAAAAATGGAACAGAAGAGAGTTCTAAAGAATGAGAATAGAACTCAAGAAATGGCTTAAAAATATCTCTCTGCTTCAATTCTTCCATCTATAAAATGAGCTGTAAAAATGGCATCAGTTCATAGGAGGATTATGAAAATAGAGCTGCTAATAATTTTGCAGTACTGCACAGCTGTACTGACAAGTATCATAAAAGAACTAATTACTCTGTTATCAGAATAGGGTCTGAATAGCACTAGTGAAATTTTGCAGCCGGCAGATTTCATAGTGCAAACAAAAAGAATTGAGCAAGTCTCACTTAGCAAGCATCATTTGTCCCACATGGTCACTGATCTGGGCCCGGTGAAGAAAACAGGCACTTGTTGGGTGAAGAAAACAGGCACTTGTTGAGTTACGTTGTATAGCAATGTATTATTGAAAGTGTAACCCCCTCATGACAGAGTTTTACATTTAATTATATACTGCATGGAAGGAATACTTATCTGCTGTCAGATAATGGAATTTGA
>JAOBAS010000013.1:26868114-26883134 GCA_025311575.1 Elanoides forficatus | reverse complement strand
GGGTGGTTTGGTTTTTTTTGTTTTGTTTTCAGAACACTTTTTAGTAGTTAATGGGTATTGCTGTAACCACATCTTTCTGTGGTTAACACAAATTGTAGCTGCCAAAGTATGTCCGTACAAAATATATCCAGAGTTGAATTTTTCAGAGACTTAACAGAATTTCATGAGAATGTAAAAGGGATATGTGTTACACCAGTGCTATTCCAGACAGTTTTATACCTTGGTGCAAAACAAGATCCAGAGCTTACTAGCTCTAGAATTCATTGAAACCTTTTTAATCTTTTTTTCTTTTTTTTTTTTTTTTTTTTTAATGCATACGTACTATGTTTTGCTCAAATAATGGGCACAGTCTTCATTTCAGGCTCAAATTTAGAATTTCAGAAGATGCTTGAGAATAGTTTAAATATATATGCTATGATATCTTGAAAGATGGCAGATTATCATCCAGAAAATGTGATCACTTTATACAATTGAAGCAATTAATTTGCCTAAGCACAAATATATTGCCATTTTAGTTGGCTTAGATGGAACTGGACCTGTCAGTTATCTCTCAATAGCTCATTGATTTTAATACAAAGTATAACCTTTCCTTTTTCTTTCCTCAGTAAACAATGTACATTTACAAGATCACAGCAATATTTGAAGTAGAGCAGCAAATACTAAGAAAAAGTTTTCCCTGAATCTGTTTTCATGTTGATGCTATTTTCTTAATAAAACCAGCCTGAAACAGGGTATTGGGGTTTGGGTTTGGTTTTTGGTTTTGTTTTGTTTTGTTTTTCTAATTTTTCGGCTATGGTCATTAGATGTGCACCCTATTACAGTATACAACTTCCTCTGTATTTTTTATAATTTCTCTGTGTCCTTATGAACTACTGCGTTCTTCTCTGTTCGCCTATTATAACATTTAAATATTCATACATAGCAGGTTACTGGCAATGACATTTATCTTAACAGACTTCTGTAGGATTTTTTCATCTATATATTTTAAAAAATTCTCACTTTAAAAAGTCTTAATTAAATTTAGACAGACATGTTTGCCTCTCATGAATGAAGCAAGCACTGTTGAAAAACATTCCTGTAGGTATGATTTCTAGGTGGTACCTAATACTACTTAGTATGGTGAAATTTGAACAGAAATTGATAGGAATTTTAAAGTTCTTTTTCTGTGTTCAGACTATAAACCCTGTTTCTAGCAGGTTTGTCCAGTCAAGAAACAGAAAGAAGATACATGAACTTTGTATCAGATCCAGGTAGCTCAAGCTTTGAAATTCAAATACTGAATATTTGCTGCTTTAAAACAAAAAACAAACAAACAAACAATCCAAAACATGTATTGACAAAAACATGCTTGACAAGAACCTAAGCAACCTGCTCTAATTCTGAAGTTAGTCCTACAGTGAACAGGACTTGATGACCTTTTGAGGTTCTTTCCAACATAAATTATTCTGTGATTCAATGTAACAGTATTTGAAAAGATTAATTCCAGAATGACTTATTGGGAAATTGCTTTTTATAGCTTTTTATAGGAATGCAAAATTCTGTTCCACAAGTAAGAAATATCAGCAGATGTATAAGCGTTAATTGTGCATAATTAGGAATTACATACTGAAAAAGTTATAGCTCAAGTTTTATGAGCCAATTGTAACTGACATTTTTATTATAAATACACTCGTTTAAGGTTTGAAATACTTTTTTGCTGCTGATCAGTCTCTATTGTGAAGTTTGTGTTTGCAGGGAGAACTAGATCAGGAGAGACAACAGCACGAGGCAATGATTGCTGCCATGAGAGAAGAGGAGAAGTTCAAAGTTGACAGAATGGCTCGCGACTTGGAAATAAAATGGACAGAAAATCTTCGGCAAGTATTAATTTTTCTCTTTTATTCTTTAATAAGAAATGAAGTATGTATCACATGTAAATGCAATAGCAAATGAAATGTAAAGCAAAGGTTTCTGTTATTATCTAAGCTTTTCTAATTATTACTGAGCTTTTAATTATTTTTCGCTTCTTGCACAAGGTCCACTGCATTTTAGTTATTTGACCTTTGCTTTTAGACAGGAATGTAATAAGCTTCGTGAAGAACTGAGGCTGCAGCATGAAGAGGATAAGAAGGCAGCCATGACTCAGCTGTTGCAGCTGAAAGAACGTGAAAAAAATGCAGCAAGGGATGGATGGCAAAAAAAAGTTGAAGATCTTTTAGACCAGGTAACTATGGTCTCTTTGAGAATTGGAAGGCCATTACAATTTAGTTGCTGGTAGTTTATTACCAATTAACTACATGAAATTGATTGTGACATCTGTCTTTGAAATGAAATTTGTTAGCATAATGCTTTTTAAACCTAATCATTATTGAACCTTTACACTAAATGTGAATAAAACTTTTTACAGTTTTTTGGGGGGAGTGGGAGGGTGTTGACAGTCTTACCTCTTCACTAAAAGATTTTTGTGATTCTGTCTGCTTACCTATTCTGTAAATATTTACCAATGGTAATTGTTTGGACTTGGAATTATCCATTATCTTTACAATAATAACACTGTACAAGTCACTGAAAAGTCAAAATGTCACTCAGTTTCTACAACATGTTTATTACAGCTATGTCTTCTCTTAAGTGATTTTGAACATTATTTTGGGATAATTTTTTATAAATACTGAGTTTTTAATTGCAACTCATATTTATAAACTCAGTTATGTTAGATAATTCATAGAAAATACTTGCTTTCTAATTTTTCCAAATTACAAATGCTACAGAACTGGTTTTATTGACTACAGTTTGAAAGAATAGCTGATAATTAACAAATACATTTTAAAGAAAAAGAAAGAGATTTTGGAACTCATTAAATGACTGCAATTTCAGGGTGTTATTGTGGGATGGCTTTTAATTTGCTGTCTAATTCGAGAAGTCTAATAACTGAATGTGCACTTGATTATACAGCTTCTTATAGGAACACATAACAATTTATTTTGCTGACAAGGGAATTTAAGCTTGTAAAATCTTGTGGCTTAGGCTCATAAAAGCTGAAGGTTTTCAAGTTCTTGGTCTGTTGCTTTTTACAACATCAGTGTAATAAGATTTGGACTCACTTAATTTTGTTTCACTTGCTGCATTTACCCAAGCTTCATTTACTCTTTTTAGTTCTACCTACAAATAGCATTTTCTCTAGGAAAGTAGAATTTGAAAGGGGTATGTTAAACTTCCTGTAGTTTTAAAATACTCTAAAAATACTTTACTTATCTCTACCTTTTAAAAATACCATAATAAATCTAACCTACAGTTTCAGAATGGAAAATTAGCATGTTGCAAATAAACAATTTTTTTCTGCATATGGAAGAAATCTTGGAATCAGAAAGCTAACTGTAATAATGAGAATTTTACTAGAGAATTTGCAGACATAGGAAATGGTCTACATCTGCAAAATGGTTGGGTTTTTTTCTTCATTGCTTTTACCATACCTAAGAGCTGCACCATTTCATAACAGCATGTGTGTTTGGAGGACTAATAAGAAACTAAACCCTGGGAGTCGTGGGGTTTTTTGGTTTGGTTTTGTTTGTTGTTGGTTTTGGGTTTTTTTTTTTTTCCCCTCCAGCTGTTGCTTTTCTGTTCCAGTGTTTGAGTTGGATAGGTATTTCATAAAGATTGAAAAGTTATAGTTGGTGGTAGGGAATTAAGCTTTCCCTCTGTAGGAATCTACATTTTATCCATTATACCTGGAGGAGAGAGAATTCCAGATTATAGTGTACAAGATGGGTGACTTAACACTTAGAGAAATGGGTTTGTAGTAAGTTCCTCCTGATTGCAGTACACAAAGGCTAGCTTCTGAGAGTTGCACTGACCTGAATCATAGACTTACTCAGGTTGGAAGAGACCTCGGGAGGTCATCTACTGCAACCTCCTGCTCAAATCAGGCAACACTGAATTTGCACCAGGTTGCTTAGGGTTTTTTCCAGTCAGGTCTTGAATAAGCTCCAGGGATGAAGATTCCACAGCCTCTCTCAATAATATCTTCTAGTGCTTAATTATCCTCATAATGAGTTTTTTCTTTATATTTAGACAGAACCTTCTCCATTTCAGTTTGATCATTGTGTCTCATTGTCCTGTTGTGCACCACTGTAACGAGGCTGGGTCCGCTTTCTCTGTAACCGCCTCATAGGTACTGGAAAGTTAAGTCCCACAAAACCTTCTTTTCTTTAGGTTGAACGAGCTTAGTTCCCTCAGAAGGATACATGCTCCAGTCCCAGCCATCTTGGTGGTGGCTCTCCACTGAACATGTTCAAGTTTATCGACATTTGTCTTGTACTGGGGCAACCAAAGCTGAATGAACTAGAGGAGGAGACAGAATGTGCCCTCCAGGTGATGTGCAACAAGTGCCAAGTCAAAGGGATGGATCCTTTCCCTCAAACTACTGGTTGCTACAGCCCAGTATGCTGCTGGGATTCATTGCTGCCAGGCCACGCTGCTCATTCATGTTTAGCCCGCCATTAATTAGGTTGTGCGAAGCAGATCTGTAACCCAGTATGAACCAGTGCAGGGGTTTAGTCCATCCCATGTAAAGGACTTTGCATTTGTCCTTACTGAATTCTGTGAGGGTTCCTATTGGCCCATACCTATAATGTCTATAGGTCCCTGTGGATGGCAGCCCTACCTTTCAGTGTATTGTGTCCCCTCCACTGTGCCACGCTCCACCTTCTACTTCTCCCAGTTTGGTGTCATCCACAAACTCCATGAGGGTACTATTGGTCTCCTCCTCCAGACATTGAATAAGGTGTTAATATGAATACGTCCTAGAACAGGTGCCTTGGGAAGTCCACTTGTAACAAGCTTTCAGTGAGTGAACCATTAACTGTTACCCTTTCAGGCTGATAATCTGGCCAGTTATCTATCTGGTAGTGCGCCCATCTGAATTGTGATACAATCAGATACCAGGATGTTAAAAATCTTGCTGAAGTCAAGGTTGCAAACATCCACTGCTCTCCCCTCATCCACAGATCTAGTCATTTCATCATAGAAGAAAAAGACAGACAGTATTTTCATTGTGGAAGATATTTGGTATGTGTTTCATAATGCAAACATTACTATACACTTTCGTTGTGTTGATCTAGAATGATGCTATTCTAAGTGGAAACTGCATTGGGCCCTGTGGTGCTACAGGAACTACTGCAGTAAGCCTAGCTGTGCTTGGCAATCTGTAAATGTGCAATAAGATTCTTTATCCCAGAGGTTTCACAGTAAAATTGTGAATTTGTTACACCCAGCCCCAGTCTTCATTCATGGGAAGATGCATTTAAAACCCATTTGAAAGGCATGAAGTCTGTGTAAAAAAATTATGAAGAGAGCAGAGATCCCACTCCTCTTTTGGCAATTCACATTTTTACACCTGAAGCATTAGTCTGGTCTATACCAGCAGTACTATACAAAGATTTATCAAAATAATACAAGATCAAGGTCTTTGCTAAATCATTTGTAAACTCCTAACTTGACAGAAAATGTGGTCTACATATGCTCTTTATGTTGAGAAAGTGTCTAGAGCTTCACCATTTAGTTGTATAAATGCTGTTCAGAAAGGCTAGATTAAGAAATTAATTGCTCATCAATATGGGTATGTAATTTTCTAATAGGTATTGATGCATCTCAGATTTGATTTAAAAACAAGCTACAAGGAAGCGTAGCACCTAACTTGAAGTTTACCAATGGCTATGTAAGCAAAGTATTGAAAAAACAGGTTTAAATGGATGGAGGGTTTAAATATAGTTAGTTAAACTGTAGAAAATACAACGTAGAGTATGACCATCTTGGAATGCTGCTGACTGGTGCGGGGAAAACTGAATGAAGAGACAAAGCTATAAAAGGCAACAATTTTAAAAAAAATAAAATAAACTGTTCAAGCAAAAAATTATCCCCATAAAGTGTACTAAGCTGGTTTGGTTTTTTTAATTATGTTATACTAATCTACAAATTTCTGCCTTCTAGTAGTTGTTGCACATTTGATAGGTGAGATCTAGCTCTTGCATAAAGCAAGGTAGTAGTTTTGCTTCTATACCAGTAATGCTAAGTGGTCCCGCATAGAATGCACACAGGATTATTGTTATTCTAACAGTATAGCTTTGTTATGAGTAAAATAATTCTCTTGAGAGAAAATGCTATTCAGCTGATTAAGTGCTTAAACACATTCTTGCCAGTTGCAAAGCATCACTTGCCATCTACAGTAAAATGTGGTTGGTAGGTTAACTAGATCAGTGTCTAGAGACCAAGCGTGTAGTTCTTATCTCTGAGATAAGAAATGGTTCTAAAAGACATAAAAAGAAAGTGCTTTACCTTTTTTTCTTGTAAATTGTCCTAAGTATTTCTGCATCAATCCATGTGAGAAATTCTTCATGAAATATGTAGTGAATTCAGATGTGCTAGCTCTTTTCCATTTCTCTTAGCTGTGTAATGGGCTTTTAACGCTTTTCTTAGAAACACTTTACTGCTGAGAAAGCTTCAGCCATGGACAAAATAGCAGGATTTTTCTTTTTCAAAGCATGAGCGTGTTCTTTCTCCTGCCTCTCCGTGTTCTGCAACCTTCAATTCTGGGCACTGAAACAGACAGGTTAAGACCTGTATTCTTCTTATCTACTTCTTCTTGTGAGAAATGTTTCTTTGTGTAAACTGAATCAAGTACTCTTATTGTGGATGAGCAAATATTGGTTCTCCCATCTTCCTTACTTTTCAGTAAAACGTGCACTTCAGTAAAATAAATGTATTTTTCCAGCGCTTTTTTCCATTCTTGCATAACTTCATACTATTATGTGACCAAGCATTAATGTGACATTCTTCTTTCTAACTTTGTCAACTTTTTGCACACGAAGATACCATCTTCTATTAATGAGAATATTAGAAGTAGTACAGTGAGGATGGAGAAAAGTATATTACATACACTTTGGTAGCTGTTGTTTATTTTTCCTGCTGCAAAGATTCTCTCCTTTCTTGAAAAAATTGTAGAAGTTTCCTATTCAGAGTTTGTTTCTATGATGGTGTGTTCCTTTCTAAACTGTTAAAGTAAATATAAGAAACTTTTGAATTTATATCAAAATGTAAATATTTCCTTCTGATATAGACATTATTCAAATCGTAGTTTTTCAGAAAATTTCAAACTCAATCTTAAAACCCTGGCCACTGCATACACTCTTGTTCATGAAGTGGAGTGCTGTAGAAAAGTCACGGAGCTCCACTGCACATCTGTAAATGTCCGTTGACCAGGTTTCTACCAGAGGGTGGTTATTGCTCCGTCTTTATTTGCCTGCGTGGAGGTGCTTACCATAGAGCTGACATGCATTCACGTTAGCAGCATCGGGAAATGCTACTTTCTTTTCTCAGCACAAGGGTTACTGGCCTGTTCCACAGCCTGGGTAGTCCTTGCTTTAGAAGATTTGCTGTCGAATGGATGCTGGAAATTTCTACAGGAAATAACCTGTACCTACCCTCTATCAGTTTCCTGAAAGAAGGGAGATTAACTTTCAGCATGGAATCATTTTACTCTGCTTCCTGTCCCTTGGTATTGTCCTGAACAGACTGTCCAAAGGCTTGTCTGTCAGAAACAGAGAGGGGGTAAATTTCAAGGAACTCCTGCCTCATTCTCTTTGGTCAGTCCAGTATTCAATAACACCAGTAAGGCTACCATGACATCTAGTGGACGGTAAGGGATTTTGGGCAAGATTTAAAAAGCACTTAGAAATCTAAAATGCTGAAATCCGAAAGAGTAAAAAGAAAATTCATACCAAAGAGGGAGCAAAGAACAGAGAGCACCTGGAATGCAGTTCAGGATAAGGTTTTACGCCTCTTCTTTCCTCTGCAGATACTTCGTTTTTCCAAAGAAGCACCACTTTCTGCAGCTCTTGAAAACTTTCAGGAGGGGCTACAGCTCTCAAAACTGTGGTCTTAATGGGACTGTGCTGCCGCTCCTGCGGGCATCGCAGAGAATCAGGGGAGCTCTGGGTGTTTCTGCCTAGATCCAGTGCCCGTATACAGCCTGCCACCCACCACTGATCTAGAAGAATCAGTACTCCTGTACTCTAAGTGGGAAACCTATGCTTTAAGCAAGTCAAAAACTATTGTACGCGAGCATGTGAATAATCATGTAATCCAGAGTCGCTGCAGCCCTCAGAGGGCCATCTGTTGAGGGTGCTTCCCTCTGTTTCGTGACTGTCTGTACATCTCAGTAAAGAATCCCCCTTGTTCTGGGCTCCCTGTCGTACGCAGAGATGTGATCCTGAAGTTTGGTTGGTGCATTTGTTCTATCCAGACTGATCATTGTAGTTCTGTCTGAAGCTTGAACAAGAAAACAAATGGCTAACATCCAGTGGTACTCTCTCTTTTTCTGAGCTTTTAGTTATGGTGAGCCCATTCAGCCCGAAGTGCGCTCTCTTCAATATTTTGCTCTTTGTTTAAAAGATTCCGAATCTAACGGAGGAAATTATTTAAAGACCGTTTACAGTTAAGACTTACTCAGCAATACAAACAAAAGCAACAGAACAAATCACAGTTTTCAAAGTATTTTCAGTGGGATACAGTAGGAATACTAACAAATATTAGGTTTGTTGCTCTGTTAAAGAATAAAAGTGTTACCAGATTTCTTCTTAGTCTCTCCCTTGGTTTCTTCTTACTTTAATTTTTTTTCTCTCATGGTGTTGTGTTTAATTAAATTTAAAAATACATCTAGGCTGATGTTGGAAATTACAATATCTTCATATCCAAAGAAACTTGTCTATCTGATCATAAACTTCTCATTGGAATTTAATATTACCGGGTTTTGTTTGGCAGTGTTTGAGTTAGTAAATGTGGAGGAGATAGAAAGACTTTTTCATTCTACCTGTCAATGGATGAAAAGAACATTAATTACATACTGTACTAAGAATTTAATGATTCATGAGTCAGAAAAGAGTTTAATTTGATATTTGGAGTTAAGTTTACACTTCCAAAACTGGTAAATAGAAATCTAAGCCAAATCCAACAGTAACACTGTTCCCCAAATAAAATTTTAATCCTTTATCTGTATAATTTTTCCCTTTAAATTAAGAAAAAGAGTCTGGCAAGAATCTAGTTTTAAAACGTTATCCT
This sequence comes from Elanoides forficatus, assembly GCA_025311575.1. NCBI lineage: Eukaryota > Metazoa > Chordata > Aves > Accipitriformes > Accipitridae > Elanoides > Elanoides forficatus. The sequence continues at coordinate 26,874,044 of JAOBAS010000013.1, read as the reverse complement.
TAGCCTCTTTGCTCCAGAAGCTAGCTGTTCAAGTAGCCTTTGCATAGGTTCAAGACCAAGGGAAACAGTGGACCCTGGGAGGAATGAGAGGTAACTTTTATTAGGTGGGGCAAAATTTGTTTAGGATTCACCAGATGAATACAATTCTAGATTAAGGGCACTTCTTGACAGATACCTCTGTGCTCCAGGAAGGATTAGCCAAGATGCATATATGATCTTTAAAATCCTGACAGCATTATGACAAATAAGTAAAACGAAATGAAGCTCTAGTACCATTCCAAAAACTTTAAAAATTATCAGGAGATTTAAATGAACCTCTTTTTCCCCTGACCATTGAACTTACAGTTTGTCAGATTAAAAGCATATAATCTAAAATCCAAACAGGTAAAAATACGTCAAAATACCTAGGTGTTTTGCCTAGCAGTTTGTTGGAGTTCTTCTCTTTTCCAGTTGTAGGAGTCTGTCTTTTTAAAGCAACAGGATAAGTACTCCACATTGTGATACCCTGGACACAGCACCTTCCCTCAGGGTTGCTACAAACACAGGAGGAAATCAGGACCAATTAGATCCCAGAGATAGTTACACATTTCAGCGTGCCTTATATATATATGTATATACTTCATTTTCCTCGGTAGAAAACTGTTGGGTTCTGAGAGAGGGAAGGGGCTTTAAATGCTGCTTTTTCTTACAAGTCAGAGGGGGCAACTTTGATGCAGCTGTTCATTCCTAGCATGTCACAGCCTCAAGCCAAGTACAAAACACTGTAGTAGGAAACAGCTGCTTTCCAAATCTCTGCAGAGTCATCTGTCGCGTAAGCATTGTGCAGCCAGAGACAGTACATCTGCTGACAGATCAGTCTTCCTCTTCAAACCAAAGACGTATCTCGAGGGAGAGTTTTGTGGTGGTTGTTATCAACTGGATAAAATGGACTCACGCCAACGGTCCCTTCAGCTTCTTCAGTAGGCATCTCAGAAACTAGTTTCTTTTACTAACCTCTGATGGATGCACGCAGGTTTTCTTCTTCAGAAAGGTTAGCAGCATCTATTGGAGATCATTCTTAAAATGAGGCAACGACTGTGTAGCACTCTAGATCTGCTTTGATACCACAGAGGGAGTTGAATCTTCCCCAGTTAGGGTCTAGGGTATTACACACGAATTTCTGTTGCCAGCACTGTTATGAAAACTTGGTGAACTATACACCAAAGTCAGGTCTTGACACAATTTGACATTGAAATATCGGTAAGAAAAGTGTTACATAATTGATCTTTGGGTGCAATGAAGACTGATGCTAAAAATTCAGTGTCCAGCCTCTGTAATCTAGTTGAAAGTAATTTTTAGCCAAGAGGAACAATGAAATGAGAGAACTTCCACACGTACAATAAGCTAATGTCCTGCAGGAAAAAATGCAACTGAATGAAAATGTGAAAATGTCAGTGGTGCAGTAAATTCGCTTCTTGAGGAGAGTGACACCATTTGATCACAAATATAGCCCCTGTGACAGTCATGACGCTCCCGTCACCAGCAACTGTTCATTACAGCAAGCAAAACCAAAGCTTGCATAGTTTCAAATCTCTAAACCTATGCTCTACTACAACACAAATTGGCCCAACTAAATTGAAAAGTCAGCTTTTTTAGGAGAGGTGTTAAAATAGAGGTGGGAATACAAATCTTTCTCTGTGTCTTGCATGCAAGCTCTTTCAAAGGTCCTGCTGTGTAGCCTGCAATGATCAGTGGGTTCTAAAGATGCAGCAACCTCTTTGCTGTTCCTCTGGGTCATGAGGAAGTTCTCTTGGTTACACCTGCGGCTTAGCTGTGCATGTGCTGATGGTGGAGAAGACAGTACTTCTACTCAAAAATGAGATGGCACAATCAACTAAAAGCAGGATAGCTAACACATATATACTGAATAAAGGTGTGTTTTCAGAAGTTCCTATACTTCCAAGAAACAAATTAATTCATTTGTACATTCTCTATCTGCAAAGCTTGATTTCAAAGAGAATTGAGCAAGTGTTTCTCATCCCACAATAATATCACAAACAAATAACCTTGAATTTCAACCTGAAGAAATAGAGTGATAGTTAAACCCACATTTTTTTCTTATCAGCACTCCCCGTCATAGAAATACAGAGTGGTAACTATGCCTGCATTCTTTTTGCTTCTCATCGCTTTTTCCCCAGATCACAGACCTTGCTGTGGAAGTAGTCGTGAGGATGTTTTGAATTTTTAAGGGCTGTCTTAATAATACTTCAGCCAGACTTATTGTGGAGTTCTCTATTCCGAATGTGTCCTGCATACTTTTCAATGTGGAGCTGCATCTGATTATACACATTTTGCTGGAATCAGCCCCCATACCAATTGACTAGCCTATATAATTCTGATTTACTATTCTATAATGTATGTATTTTAGTAAATAATTTTCATATCTAATAAAGGATGAAAATAATAAATTACAATCAGGTTTAGTATTAATCCTAGTGAATCCCTGCTTGATTTCAGTGATGATTCACCACTAGTAGTTTTTGAGATAAAGGAAGTTGGTTTTAATCTTTTAAAATATCCTTCAGTAATGTTTTGTAAGCACACATGTTTTGATCAAAATCTCATGTGATAATAAATTGAATACCATAAGTGCTGTTATGTATTATTTCTGTACAGGAGCATATATTGCCAAAGTTTGTAGTGTTGTCAAAGCAAGAAATCAGGTTTTCTTTAGCAGGGCTTTATTCCATTGTTAAGTTGACTGAAAATCAGCTTGTTTTCCCACTTGAAGATTTTTTTGGTTGACTTCTAAATCATCTTTCCTAGTCTTTTTTCCAGGACTGATGTTTAGCTACCTGTCCTACAATTAAATGCTTTTGAATAGCAATATGATACTTAGACTTCCAGACTACTTGGGCATGTCAAACACATAAGTTCAACTTTACTAAACAATACAACTTTTTTTTGGTCAGTGCATGGTCTTCTTTTTGCCAATAAGATCTGAGCATTTAATAGTTTGGGGTTTTTTTGCACAAGATAATTACTGTTCTCATTTCACAATCAGGAAATATGGGTTGCAGAAAGATTGCTTTGTGTGAGGTTGCCTAAGAAACCTGTGACAAATCTCAATACCGAACTTAACTGGAGAGTTTAGTGCAGAACCTTTACCAAAAGTTCATTTTAATCCCATCTGTTTTCCTGCTCTCTGGAAAACTTAATTTTGGTGAAATCACATTAAAATGGTTAGCCCGTCTTAGCAATTTTAGTTATAAGATCAGTTTGACAGCAAAGCAGGACTAGTTTCTTTCTTGGTGAAGGAAATCTGTTATTCTGCAAGAAGCAGGGGGCAACTCTCACTTTCTTAAATGGCCTTTTTAATAGAGTAGATCTCAGACTATAGCTTCCCAAAAGTAGTTTTACTTGGAATTTCTTTTCAGTGAAGAACTTTACTAAGCTTTCTGCTTTGGGTGTAAAATCTAAATATTTCTTAGTTGTACTACAGCGGTGCCTAGATACATCCATCAAAATTAAGTCCCAAACACTCCAGAAACGGAACATTTCTTTAGCAAGAGATCGTTCCCGCTCTTAACAGCTTCCCCCTAAACAAACCAGACAGATGGGAAAGGAAGAACAGGAAAAAATAGGTGGATTTGTTCAGATTGGCACTGTCAAAATCTAGTGTTGAAATGGGAGCTGTTAGATGCCAGTCTGTTGTGTTGTCCGCTGGGGTATGATGCCTCCCAGTGTTACACTCTTGCATAGAAAATTGTTGCTTGTAACTCCCTTGCAATTTTAATAAGATAATTTTGGATGTTCCACAATAATGTATTTTTATGTTGTGCCTTTTCGTAGATTCAGAACGAATAATAATTTCTTCTTTTTGTATTTTGACAAAGTATTACCTAAAAGTTCCCAACTATAGGCTTCCAACCTGGTGTCAAAATACCTGCTGTCTCCCGGAGAAAGCCTTCTTCTTGACTGACCTGTGCCAAAAGGGGAAATGGGTCATGCTGGATTTGAAATTGCTTTCACTTCATTTCTGATGACTCTATTGTGTGAGCGTGTCTGTGCCTATCTACACCATTCATATATATAAACACAGAGGTATTCTTATAGATATACATATATATATGAATGATGTATATGATTTGTACGATCAATAATATTTCATATGGAACACTTACTTGGCAATAGGTTTTTATTTTTTGCTTTTTGTTAGCAATCAACACTTGTACAAGTGGTACATTTGAGTCATTTTTTGCTGGAGACTTTCAGGAAGAGTTTTTTTATGTACCCATCTTGTTCTGAATTTTAAGAAAAATAAAAAGTATTTTAATGTAAATATGTCTTTATTACAGACTAAACTCATTTTTTGCCTTTTAGCAGTGAAATTTGATTGATATTATCTGTTTAATATGCTTGTGATATTTCAAAGGCACAGCTGTTGATTGAGTCCTTATGCAACATCTTTTCTAATAGTAATGCAAATTGGTGTACTTAATGATTTCTTCCCAGAATTATTTGCCGTAAAGGAGAAAACAGTTGGCTAATTCCAAAAGTGTTGTATTGCATAATATACGAGTATATAGTAACATTATGTTGAAGAGAGAATGCTATCCTGTACATTCAAAGCAAACACAGGAAAATGCATCATTCTGTTCTGCGTTCAGTAGTTTATATACTAAGTCAAAGCAAGTCATATTTTTTTTTCCAGATAGTTTTCAACTTATTTTTCCCTGATCAAATTATAATTAATGTTCTATGTTTTACTCTCCCTTCCTTATCCCTTTTTCTTTTACTTAGTTGATTTCTGAATGTTTCCCTTTATTCCTGTGATCTTTTCTTCATAGCGGCACTGTCTCGGTGAAGCTTTGCATAAATCTATCAGCAATGTAAGTGATTTGCACTTACAGCTTGTAAACAGGGCATGTTTGCACTAATAAATCTGCATACCTGTAGTACTGCTTTAGAGCTTTAGCCTATGAAATAGAATACCTGGTAGTATTTGAGAGGAGAACGTTTGCCGCTAGTTATCAAAAGCTTGTGTACTGCATCCATTCATCTGTGTAAATGTATATATCACTGGACATCAAACACTACGTACATGGTCATAATATAAGCAGCATTTTTATGTCATTGTTAAAGCAAGCAAGCTTGCGGGCAGTGCAAATGTGTATTGCAGAGCTTTCTACAAAGCATGAGATTGATGCTGTGTTATAATTTGCAGTTTTGCAGTGCAAGTCATAATTGTAGCCAAAATATTCTTTCTTTCTATTTTTTTTTATTTTTAAAATTCTTGCTAATGTTTTTAATTTGCTGAAAACCTTGGATAAAAGTATTGAAAGTCCAGAGAACAGTGTTTAGAGCTCTTGAATCCTCAATACAGGAGTATATGGAAGGGATGCTCCAAAGACATGCAAAGGGAGGCACTAGTGTTTTAAAAAATGTGCTCTTAAGGATATCAGTATATGTACTGAATAATCAAAATAATGTTTAAGATTATGTACTCTTCTAAAAATAACTGTCAGATTTTTAATATTTGATGTACTTTCAACAACAAAAAAATATATCTTATTATTAGAAGGGTAGTCTAATCTGACTTGGTTGTTAGAATCATTTAATCCTCGTTGTCCTTTATTTTCATAGAATCATAGAATCATTTAGGTTGGAAGGGACCTACAAGATCATCGAGCCCAACCGCCATCCATGCCCACTAGACCGTGGCACAGAGTACCTCGTCTATGCGCTTTTTGAATACCTCCAGGGATGGCGACTCGACCACTTCCCTGGGCAGCCTATTCCAATGTGTGACAACCCTCTCAGTAAAGAAATTTTTTCTAATATCCAACCTAAACCTCCCTTGCCTCAACTTGAGGCCATTTCCTCTCATCCCATCTCCAGCCACCCGACAGAAGAGACCAGCACCCACCTCACTACAACCCCCCTTCAGG
>JAOBAS010000013.1:26840616-26861101 GCA_025311575.1 Elanoides forficatus | reverse complement strand
CATTGAGCAATCAGAAGGATCAAAGTTCAAGGCGCTGTTGGAGAATTCAGGTGCAGGTTGGCACTTGTGGCCAGGCCCTTTCATTTTTCACTTTATACACAATCAGTTTTTCCAGTCATAACTAAAAATTCAAAGCTTGATCTCTGTTGAAAGGAAGCCGGACTCCTGGAAATAAGAGGACCAGAACATTACTTCTCTATTTGCCTATACAATAGGCTTTTCAGGATTGATTTACTGATAGTCCAGCACCAAGGAGGTAGAGTGGTTTTAGAAATATATTAAGAGAGGAAACAGGTTTAGTTGGATATAGCCTTTACACAAAAACAGAGAGAGTAAAAAATAGAGCCCTTCTTTTTTCTCTTCCTTGCTGGTTTAAAAGTGTGAGCACTAGAGACAAAAATGTGGTGCTGTCAGCAGTGAATGAAAAGATGCAGGATTTAGGAGGATATAGTTTCAGTTGTCTGTTGTTTAAGCCTGGAGTGAGACACCTAAAGGAGATGTCAGAAAAAGAAGTTTAAATTATGAGAGCAAGTGTTTGATCCAACCAAATGCCATGTACTTTTGGCCTCAGTACCATGACCTGCTAAGCACAAGCTTTAGCTGTACTGAGGGCAAAGCAAATAATTGTGTTTGCCTGTGTTAGAATGCTCATATGAGTTCATGGGATCAGAGCTGAACTAGATGCAGAGAGGTCTGAGCAGGATGATCATATTTGCTACTTTTTGAAATATTTATATATGTGGATATAAGTTTTCCATTGCTTTTTCTTACAATTTTAATATAGTCTTCCTATAGGAAGGTAGAGGGTTATTTTTAAGCATCTCTTCTTAAAGATGTCCTATAAAATTTGTGCATTAGGAAGTATTTGTATTTCCTGGATGCATGAAGGCACAAAACACAATTATACATAAAACTAGTTTGAAATATCTGCTGATTTTCTATCTGTGCAACCTGTATGGTCATTAATTACTGTGAAACTGTAAGAAGTGCAATAGGTGGAAATGGAAAACTGCGTCGTGTTTAACCCCAGCCAGCAACTAGGCATCACAAAGCCACTCGCTCACTCCTGCCCCTCCCAGTGGGATGGGGAGGAGAATTGGAAAAAAAGTAAAACTCATGGGTTGAGATAAGAACAGTTTAATAACTAAACTAAACTAAAATATAATAATAACAACAACAATAAAATATAAAATATAATAATAGTAGTAATGAAAATGAATATAACAAAAAAAAGAGAGAGGAATAAAACCCAAGAAAAGACAAGTGATGCACAGTGCAATTGCTCACCACCCGCTGACCGATGCCCGAGCAGCGATCCGCCCCTCCCGGCCAACTCCCCCCAGTTTATATACGGAGCATGACGTTCTATGGTATGGAATATCCCTTTGGCTAGTTCAGGTCAGTGGTCCTGGCCATGCTCCCTCCCAGCTCCTTGTGCACCTGCTTGCTGGCAGAGCATGGCAAACTGGAAAATCTTTGACTTAGGATAAGCGCTACTGAGCAACAACTAAAACATCAGTGTGTTATCAACATTGTTCTCACACTAAATCCAAAACACAGCACTGTACCAGCTACTAGGAAGCAAATTAACTCTGTCCCAGCTGAAACCAGGACACTCTGAAAAAGGTTGATTTTATTACAGATTTTTTCAAAACTTAGGAGAATCATTATCAGAACCATTGGGATGGGTTCCAGATGAGTTTCCCAGATGTTAACTTAATTGGAATGTCTTATGCAAAAAGAATGACTTTTATTGATTTATTGGACACAATATAAATATTATATAAACTATTTAGCACATATTCTGCTGTTGGATATTTATGACCCTTACATATACTTAAGTGTGCTGGTTTTGGCTGGGACAGCCCACACTAGTTACTATGAAGAAAATTAACTCTATCCCAGCCAAAACCAGCACAGTAAGACAGGAGACATGTGAATCATGGTGTTCGTTGGTGCAGGGCATACATCTTGAACTATTTTGTCCTATTGCATGGGGCTGTAAAGGGAAGAACAGTTTCTCTATATCGTACGTCGGAACAGGTAGAAAATGCTAAATGCCCAGCCCCCCGGTTCTTAGCGGTGTCTGTTTTTTGTTGTGTGTGTGGCCAAAAGGAAAATGTGATGAGCTGTGCAAACTTTAACAGGCAATGACAATGACAGGTTTTAAATTTTCTCACAAAGGGAAATTGTTTGTTAAAATAACTTTGTTTTCTTCTTTATTTGTATTTGTACACAATAAAAAAATGCTCAGTTTTAATTACAATTTGTGTCAGCATCAAAAACTGAAAAAATTGTCTGCTGAATGGAAAATTTTGCTCAGCTGTTATCTTCCAAAAGCAAGTATTGTGCTTCTGCAAGACAAGTCTATTTAAAATATTTTTTGCTGCTGCTACTTATATATAGGAGAAAGAGTTTTTATGCCGAATATCCGATCTACAAGATGAACTGAGACACCGAGACCATCATATAGCTGAACTGGACAAAGAGATTCTGCATCTTCATGAAAATATAAGTGCATTGACCAAGGAATTAGAGTTTAAAGGGAAAGAAGTTCTTAGAATACGCAGTGAATCCAACCAACAGATCAGGTATGAATTTTTCCACTCTAAACTCAAAAGTGTGTTGTTTCACTTATTGTCTTACTTAAGAAATTTGCAGCTTTTAATTTATCCTCTTAATCAAGTGATGTTGTATATCATTTAGTGTTCATTAGAAAAAGCTATTCCCATTACTAGTAAAGTTAGTGAATATTACATACAGTTAAGCTGCATCTCAGTGATACATTTTGCCATATTTAAGTAACAGGCCGCTCAAGTGTTGTTTTTTGGTGGTGTTTTTTTTTTTAATTCATTATGTTTTTTTATTTAAAAAAGCATTAAAGGAGATGCATTTTCCATGAAATAAGCTAGAAGATTGGAGAACAGTAAGTAGCAGGTTTTGATGAATCAGTAATTCCTTCTGTGTTGTCTGATATTGTGTAAAAGCCATTAGAAGCATGGCAGAAAATCATGATGAAGAAACGAGTCTGATTTTAGAATAACTCTTTTTTTAACAAAAAATAAATTAAACAGGATGCATGAGCAAGATTTAAGCAAGAAACATGAGAAAGAGCTGGATGTCTTGACAGCAGATCACATCAGAGAGAAACAAAGCATGCTGGCAGATTTTAATAAGACCCAAGAGCTGCTCAAGGAAATAAATTCAGCTTTACAAATTTCGTAAGTTTTGTTGCGTTAAAAAAATTTCTATGTAGCTGCGTTTGAGTGAATAGTTTATTCTGGTGTCCATAAGTTGCTGAAGATATTGGAGAGATACAGATGTGCAAAAACCTCAGTCAAGTATGGGGCCTACCCTTGCATTCTTTAGGCAATTCTTTAATTCTGTAAGCTTTAGGGGAATTTAGTGAGATAAATTCTTAGGGATTTGAGACTGGAACTTTTCAAGTAGGAAAGATATTAAATCTGTGCAGTTCTTAGAAAACTGGCGAAAACATTATTTCAGATGTTTTTTCTCAAACTTTAATACATCTTTTTTGAGAACACAAGAGTTCCTTTAGCAAGTTTATAACCAGTACAGTATTTGCTATTAAGAAGTCTGATTATAGCACGAGTGATGCAAACATTTTCAGGTTTGCTAACATAAGGAAAATTAGTGTCCAAAATGGATTATATGAGCATAACAATAACCGAATACTTAGAGCGTCTCTGAGTTGAAATGCCGTCTGAGCTGAGACCACCTCTGGGCAGAAGCAGCATAACACTGTGTCATCTAGCCAGTGTTTTCCTTCTTCTGCATCCTTCCTTCTTTATCTCTGTCTGTGATGTAGCCCATTTGGTCAGGGTTTCTGGCTGAGATTTCATAGCGTATTGAGGGCTTCCTGACACAAAGTTGTCACTGAGGGATTTGTATTTGCAGCACAAAAGATTTATGGCAGAGAAAATAACTGGTTCTAAGTATATGATAGAAAACTTCTTAAAGTAAATATCAATTAAAAAAGGACAATAAAGCCTAACTGTATATAATTCTTTCCTGACAATGAGCGCTCAGAAATTGTCTTCAAATAAGATGGGTGTAAATTCTAGTTCTTACTCTTCTGTAATCGTCCACATGCACACTCTTGTGCCCTCATAAATATGGCAACTTCCCATTCAGGAAATTTGGTGTAAACTACCTCCTGTTCACTGCATTTATGTTGTATGAGAAACGTGCCTATGAGCAGCCACCAGAACTAGGTTTTGGAATTGTTTACCCTAACTTTTTCTCCCATGAAGTTGTTTGTTTTTCAATTTTGAAATTTTCTGAATGTAGTTGTTTCCCTACTCCTGGTTCTTGCTCAACTTAGAGTGTTACCTCTCTCTACTTAACACCGAAGCAAAGAGCTGACAACAGAGGAAACTATGTTAAAAAAAACCCAACCAAAACTGGAAGAGTTTTATGCAGCTGTTTCTTAAGTCATCGTTTCCGGGTTTGGCCTCACCTAAAGCATGGCCTTGTGAACATTTATGAAATGGAGAATCTATCTTACAGTAATTGAGAGTGGGTATCACTAATTAGGCTCTACAACTAGTGTCTTTCATGTTATTTCTTTGAAACAGAAAAAAACCCCAGTTCTCTGAAATATCTGAAAATAAAATGACAGCTGTGCATAACTATGTACTATACTCTGGGGATCTGTATACAATAGCTTAACCCAGCATAAAATGTATAGACAAGAACAAAGCCAGCTGAGCATATATCTGTTCTGCTGAGTCAAATGCCTTTTCTGCAAATAAAACCAGTCATGTTCGCATTCATAATGCTTTATGTAAATATATTACATAATCTCCTCAGAGTAGGTACTGGTTATTTTAAGGTTATAAATATAATTTAATATGAACTGTTTTTTCAGAAGCATCTCAAAGTAAAAATCACATAGCTGCTTCTGAAGGGAAGTATTTATCTAAAGTGAGAAATTATGTCTACTTCTAGGTGTCTCATGGAATTAAGTTTGAGCTGACCTAGACACCTTAAATTCATAGATTTTTCTCAGGGTTGGTTTGGGATTTTTTTTTAATGTCTTTTTTCATTAAGTTTGTTAAATTTCCTCAATCTGTTCTGAAACTTGGTTCACTAATGTACATGAGGGCTGAATATGAGACACAAGTATTTTAGTAGTTTCCTTTGGAACAATGTTTAGCATCGTGAGCCCTATATTTATGTTTGAAAGACACAGTCATTTGAAATTGTTGTGTCTTCAAAACTTGTTCTTTAAGGAGAATCAAGGATATTTATGCAGTTACGTGCACAATTCCTCTCTCACTTGGCTTATTTCACTTCTCTCCTTTAATGCTTTCCCACCAGGCATTTCAAATTTCCTCCTATTTTTTTTCAAATGTTTATCAATTGTTACATTTCTCTTAAGCCCCATATCCTAATATGCAAGTGTTACTGCTTTTCTTTTGCAGCTCATTCCTTTATCTCTAACGGTACTAAGTTGCTTTTGTGGAGAGGAATTAGTTACCTATTAGTCTTCACTGTTCTTGGATATCTTTGTTCCAGTATCTTCCGCATGAACTGAGGAAGACGGTGCCAGCCTTGTCTGTCTGTCCAGTTTTTCCAGTATCACAAGCATGCATCTTTATTCAGAGTAGCCATCTATAAAAAGAAAAATTATACTGCTTTGTTTCCTCATCAAGTAAAAGTGAATTGCCAGCTTTTAAAATTTACATTAATATTAAATATAATGTAATATAGTCCCTATATTTTACATAAGAATCAATCTTAGCTATGTCTTCTGTAATTCTCCTGTCTATATTATGGTTTTGAATGCCTTATTTTCAGTCTGACTTCCAAGAGGCCTTTTTCAAACACCTAGTACTGCATGCACAAGAAGGATATTAAGTTTTTAGAATTTTGTCCAGATTATTAGTTACTGGAGCAAAGGTTATGGTTATTGTTGATTTTTTTTTTTTTTTAAATTTTTTTTTTAACAAGCTACGGGTGAATGATAACATAAAAATTAATTTACTTCAAGGCGTTAAGAAAGTCATCTTCTGTTTTTACTCCCTGAACTCTCTTTTGTACTAATCAAAGATATGACTATTCACTCATCATTTAACACTGGATCAGGCTAAAGGAGGTATTCTTCTTTCCTATAAAGTTTAGAAGAAATGGAAGAAAAATATAAAAACAGAGAATCAAGACCAGAAGACTTGCAGCTTATCTCAGAACTGAAAGACCTAATTGCAGAGCGGGACCAACTCATAAAGAAATTGATTGTAAGACTTTCATGCTCTCTCAGTTCAATATCTTGACAGATACAAAAGTTAATCTAATTCTAAGTGTTTGAAATGTATTTAAAGAACCAATCTGGTAGCATGTTATTCATATTCTTTAACACATTATTCGTGTGGTTCCAATGACTCATAATAGTAAAACTAATTAGATACAGAGAGTTTTGCACAATGAAGTGTAATAGATTATTACAAAAAATATTTCAGCATGACTTTGGTCAGATGTTTCCTATCTCCAATCCTGGAATAAGCCAGCCATGTAAGCCATATAAGAAATAGTCTCTTCTATGAGGTTTCTAAGACCAATTTCCTGCTCCACTGAGCTTCCCAAATTCAGAGCACAACACCCTGACTCAGATTAGTCTGAATAGATCCCGATTCAGAAGCAAGGAGGAATGAGGAAATTAAAATTAATTAGAGATCAGAAGTATAACTATATATATATAGTCTTTCCGAGTGCATAATCTATTAGGCTATGCTCATTCTCAGGAGGACAGAACTGCAACAGAACTGCATAAATAGAAATTATTTAGATTATTACATATAATAATATAGAAAATACGAAATGCAATTTTTAGAATTAACTGTTTCTTTAAAAACGTAAACATAAATTTATTTGAAATAATTTTATAGGCAGATTTGGCCACTAACTGATTGAAAATGCATAAAAAGAAGTTTCTATTTGTTCTTCTTTTTAGGAGGACAAAAAGTTCTATCAACTGGAGCTAGTTAACAGGGAGACTAACTACAACAAAATGTTTAATGCAAGCCCTAATGTTGGTGTTATTAATCCATTGGTGAAGGTATGTTCCATGGACTTCATTGCTAAAGTGAAGAAAAAGAAATCTAAACTTAGGTTATAGTAAAAAGAAGAAATACATGCGTATGTGTGTGTGCCTGCGTGTATACATATGTCACTCTTAAAAGACATGTTCAAAACAAGGAACATAGCTTTCCATTTGTCTCTACTTATTTTTGTGTAGGTTTGTCTCTTTTGCGTTGTCGAGAGATCCACTGATACTGTTGCCCTAGTTTGCTAGACATTTATGACATAAAACACAGTTCCTTCTCACAAAACTGCAAAACCGAAATAGAAAAGCGACAGAAAGGCAACAGAGGGCAGGACTGTAGCATGTAATAGAGAACAGTGAGACCCATAACCAGCTTTAGTTTCATAATTTTTCATGGTTATTTTGGAAAGTGCAAGGACAATTTCGTTTTTCAGGTGGTGCTCAGCATGGAAGACCATTAGAAAGCTAGAGGGAGAGTGGATACTAAAGGAAGGGAATAAGGGTAAAATGGGGAAGGGGAAGGGCACGCAAAGGGCCTGGAGTGAGTCTGAATGGAGGAAGACAGAGTAATCCTGGAGCACTGGAGCGGCTGCTGGGGCCCCAGGAGATAGAAGTCAGTCTCTAGCCTTCTCGGTTGCTGTTACCACCTATACAAGTGAGAACACTTCGGCAGCAAACTTTCCCAGTTCATCCTGCTCAGCAGCAGCCAGTGAAGGCTACTGTACAAGCAGGCACGGTAGCCTCCCTGTCACTTGAAAAGCCAGCAGCATTCCTTCACGAGGAACGTGAACAGACTGTGGTAGGGTACCTTCATTCTATTTCTTTTCACCACCTGAGGAGTAAGAATGAGTCCTCTGACATTTCCTTCCTCCTTGTGATAACCCATAGGTTATTCCACCTGCATGGAAAGGGAAGAGATTTGTCCCAGCTGTAGAGGCGGAAGAACTGGGGAAGGTTCTGAAGCAGAGGGTAACCCAAGGGGCACAACGTGAGCAGCTCAGATGCCCGAGAGCTTCAGTGATGGAGCTTCAGGCTCCGTTACATAAAAGGAGGTCTGGCTCCATCGTTGGAGATCGGGCTGTGTTATTTAGCTAAGACTTGTCGTTTCAGATCAGTGCATTTCCTGGTTCTGCGCAAACTCTGCTGCAAATTGTCAATATTCTTCTACGTTTTTCAGGAGCCCAGCAGTTCTCACCAGCTTAGCTGTGGATGCCTAGCTTTTATGCGTAACTGCATAAAAGAACTTAGTTTGGGCCCAGTAGAGACAATGCCAGGACTGCCAGATACAATGGGAATGCTTTGGGTCTGTGCCATAAGGGTTGTTGGAAAATTTTGGAAGTTTGTCTGAATGACTCATTTATAAAGACGTGAAATGTAACCATCAAGTATATAAGCTTGTGTTTTGTGTGAAATCTGAAGTTTTTGGGAAAAATACTTCAGCATCAGATTTCCATAGTGATAATTCATATATTTTTATAACATGTTTCTATCACTTAAAACTGTTTAGACTTTGAAACCATCTTGTATGGCAGAACATTTTGATCTCTCATTTCATGAGTTGTGGACTATGTTACTTTATTTTGTCAAAGCACATACTGCGTGATTGGAGAATGAATTACAAAGAAACTGAAAATCTCATTCTCTTTCCTTTTTTGTAACAAAAGGACAGAATTTATAAGTTACTACAGGCTTTGCATTTTAATGCAAAATTACATCCATTGCAGTATGTATTTCAGCTTCTCTAATTTATGCAATGGATCTGTTTAGTATTACAATTGTTACATCTGAAGTTTCTTAATACTTTGCATGAATTTCATGGAAACAATACACACAATTTTGTCTCTCCAGATTTGACTGCTTCAGAAGCACAGATTGTTTTATAGAGAATAAGATAAAAACTGTAGTATTTTTCTAAGCACTTATGTAGATAATATGCATCTTCCAGAAATGAGCCACCTATGAAGCACACAGATTTAACTACAGTGTGTTTAACACACTGGTTTAGTTAGTGTATATTATCTTGCAGATGTATTTTACATACAGTTGGCTACTTTTACCAAACTATTTTTTCCACCATAATGTTAATCCTTGCTTCTTCAGCTACTACAGAAAAAGTAAAGTGTATGGGACAATCTTAGTTTAATCCTTTGCAGCTAATGATCTTTCACTGTGATGCTTAAAAATTATTTTTTTCTATTACAGCTTTCTGTTAAAATTGCTGGGTTTTTTTAATTGTGTTTTGACAAACACACCCACCAGTGTGTGTCTACAATTAGTAGCATTTGCATCTGCCAACCTTGGAGAGGTCAGGCTCGGAAATCAAAGCCAGCAGAAAGCTGAAGAGAAGAAAGTACGAACAAACAATAGGACTCTGTCTCTGTTTGAACTCGTGCCCACCCTCGAATAGAGCAGCTCTTCTGTTTCAAGTGGAATTCTGCTGTAAACTATTATATAGAAACAACATGAGATTCCACTTGTCTTTCACTTTATTTAGTACGAATTTGTGTAGTTCGTAAGCCCTTAGGGGTTTTTTCTCCTAGCTGCTTTGTTAGGGTTGCATATATGTAATTGAATGAAAGTATTTATTATATATTCAAATAATACATAATTCATGAGAATAAATGAATCCATTCAAAAATCCTATTTTTGGAAATAAGGCTTTTTAAATATTAATATTTTATTGTAGACATGGAATATTTGATAGAAGCCAGAAAATACACATGGCATCCTGTCACACAGCTATTTTTAAAAAGCTATAGAATTATTTGAAGCATCCTTCTGCATTAAAATATCTATAAAAGTAGAAATGATAAATACCGATTCCTTTGTGTGATGTGTTAAGGAGAGTAAAATAGTAGCATAAAAATAAAATTCTTCAGTATTTTGAGTCCCTTGAAATAGTATCAGTAGGAGTATAAAGAAAAGACAAATGTTCAGTTGTGCCATCTGGTGTCTAGGAGTGGTAGCTGTATTAGCGTTAGAAGCCTGGCCTTTTCCTTGTGCCAGAAGCTGAACTATGCAATAATCCTTTTATCTTCAGCAGTATTGCTATAATGCTTGCTAACTATGAAGGCGTAATTCCTTTAAAAGAAATGTAGCTGCTTTTCTAGGTTCCGTGTTCCAGTTACCAAAACGTGCCTCAGGGATGGGGTGAAACCTGTTGGAGGGATTCACTTTTTTCGTCATTGAAATTTGCTGTAATTACGTTTGACAGCAGAGCTGTTTCACTGGTATCAAGAAAAGATTTAAGTAAACATGAAAGGTTTAACAGACTGACAATTTTGTAGAAAACTTCCTATCTCCAATGTCTCAAACAGAGCAAAATGTTATATTGGAAGATCCCATATAATATACTCATTGATTATTACACTAAGTCTTAATAACTTAATCATCTTGATCAGAAATTTTATTTTTCTGTGAAAATTTGTGGTGTTCTGGTCTGGTCAAGCAAATAGTAAAACTACAACTGGAAAAAAAGCCCAATCTGTCCCAATTGCTCTCCTTCAAAAAGCCCCCAAACCAGCCATCTGTAAAACTTTTAAATTTGCAAATTTCCTCATCTGTCCTGGTGAAAGAAGCCTTCCTTACATT
This sequence comes from Elanoides forficatus, assembly GCA_025311575.1. NCBI lineage: Eukaryota > Metazoa > Chordata > Aves > Accipitriformes > Accipitridae > Elanoides > Elanoides forficatus. Next base: position 26,850,444 of record JAOBAS010000013.1, on the reverse strand, counting down.
TGTTATTTTTAATGCAGCAAAAGAAGAAGAACGATAAATCAACAAACAGGTTTGTGAGTGTCCCCAATCTAAGTGCTCTGGAATCTAGCGGAGTGGTGGGCAATGGACATCCTAACCGCCTGGACCCCATTCCCAACTCACCCATCCACGATATTGAGTTCAACAGCAGCAAACCACTGCCACAGCCAATGCCACCCAAAGAGTCCAAGACGTTTTTGAGGTGAGCACTGCCTCACCAATCTTTTTTCTCTTTTTTTTTCTTTTTTTTTTTTTTTTCTTAACTCAGGAAAATTTTGCATTCCTATTGAGCTGAATCCCACTTGCTTTATGAACCTTTCAGAGGTACTAGTACTCTTATGGCATTTTTAATTTTTACATTATATTTGTAACCTCTTTCTAGTATTCCTTTTTATTGTAGACCTTGTTGAAATGTGAAGTATTCTCTCACTTTTTCATAAGTCTTGAACTTTGAAAACCTCTTTAGATACTTTAACAGAACTCATGTGCTTCCAATTGTTTATGAACAATTGTTTTAAATGTTTGTGTTATTTACTGATTGTCACTTAGGAATTGATACTAGCATAGAATTTCTTTTACTTAGTATTATGTGATAACGGTTTTTATGTAAGAAAACTATTTTCTGTGCTACATGAATGTTTTGTGTTTCCCCTTTCCTCACCTGTATCAGATGGTTTCATAGGAGTAACCTTACTACAGCAACAGGAAATGTGCATGCTTGGATGCTTAATGCTGAGCTGCCAGTAATCACAACCAGCATTAAAGTCTCAAGCCATTATCTCACAAAATAATATAGTGAATTGAATAACTTAAAAATGGCATTTTAGAGGCAGGATTTTAATCTTCCGGCTTTATGTGCCTACATATTAAATGCACTGAAGTGCTGTACTCTGTATTTAGTAGGTGCTGCTCTCTTACCTCTAAGTTGGCAACTTACAGCAATGTGTAGTTACTAGTTCCGCAGTTGGTTGTTTACTCTTTCCTTTGGTTTAATGCGAAAGACCACATACCTAGCAACTACTAATTATAAAAGTAAACAAACAATAGAATCTAAAATAGATAAGGGAAAACAATCTTTTTTTTAAAGAAAGTACCGTTGCTTATTTTTTCCTGTGCATGTGACATGCATGAGTGTGCTCGGATATCTGTAACGTGCATGTGCATGAACTCATGGACTGTGATCCTGGAGTTTCCATTCCAAATTGTTTTGTGCTCTGTATTATCCAGTAATACAGTAGAGATTATTTTATTACTGATTTTTATTGATAAAGGAACCTAATTGTGTAATTAAATTTAAGTTATTCTCTCTTGCTCATTCTGTGAGAACTTTAACGTGTTCAAGGGGGAATCAAATCTTGTTTGCAGTGCAGCAGTTTCTTTTTTCCTAGTATATTAGCATATTTTAAATGTGTGCATGAACAACAATGCAAGTGATATCTGTGATTGGTGTTAAGTATTAAAATAGTGTGTATTTTTCAGTTGCCAACCAGTCTTTGTGAGCACATGTCTACAAATATGATGCTTGCATCATATTTTTGAAAATTACCTTTACCACAGGAAAAGGATGCTAAAAGAGGACCTTCTGCAGTCACGCTTTTCCAAGAAAGCCCTTTTTATTCTTCCTGAAAACCTACAGCTGTTTATGAGATTTTAAATTATGTTTTCCAAAATATTATTTGCCCACCCTGTAATGTGGCTTCTGAACTGACTTGTCTGTGCTGCTGATGCTCTCCAATGGAGTGGATGATCACAGATTCCGTAGGGAGACATTAAATCATGTCCTGAGGCACACTGATAATTAATCCATGGAAAAACAGACTGTATTCTTTACTGAATATTCTCTGGGGGTTTTTTCTCCTAACATTTGCACTTTTTGTGTAGTTGTGGGATAATTTTTTTTTTTTTTCTTTCTGTGAATTTAGCCCTCCTCAGACTGATGCTTCACCAGTGGCTTCACCAGATCCACAACGCCAGGAGTGGTTTGCCCGATACTTCACGTTCTGAGAGATGATTTGTTTTTGTGGCACAGCGTGATGTGGACTGTTTATAAAGAGCATGACCTTAAGTAAACCCTCATGTGAATAAGCTTTCCTGTAATTTGTCAAACACTGTGAATGAGAAAGTATTTGTCTTTCTGATTTGAAACTGCACTGTATTTCATGTTATATTTGTTGGAATCACTTGACATGGTACTATATAATGTGTGTAATTATTATTTTTATTTAAAATGGAAGAATCTTTAAACTTTGTAATTACTACATAATAAATTTTGGTAGAACAAATATAATGCTTTCCCCCTTTTTCCTATAAATGTGTTTTCTTTGATTTCAGGTAAGGCTTTCCCCCCCAAAATAATGTAATTGCATGGTTACTATAAATACAATTCAAATTGTAAAAGGAAAAAGTATATATATATCTCACACTTTCTCCAATTTGGGCAGGATATGTTTAATGCATCCCAATTTTATTCTGTTACTTTGCGGCAGTTTAAAAACTGTCTCTTTCTAACATTTAAGAGGAAGAATGTGAAATAAATCAAAACTAGTGTAGCTGCTAGCCTTCAGAGCAGAGTGATTTTGACAAGAGGATGAAAAAAGCCACAAACCAGGAGCTGTTCATTGGGGAGGGGGGTTGACTCCTCACCTGTTGCTCATGAGCCTTTGCCATCTAGTTATAATTAAATCGAATTTAAGAAGAACGTGTTCCCACAAGTTACGTATTTCTTTTATGAATATTAACAAAATTAAATGCTTGAAACATTTAGAATACTGCACTAAGTATCTCTGCATAAATCAAGAATCTACATTTTGAGCTTACAGTCCTGCTTTGGATAAAATTCATGTCTGAAATGAAAAAAAAAAAAATACCACCACCTGACTTTTTCCCATTTATACATACTACAGCTACAGATCTTTCATTAAAACTTAATTACCTTCCGTTGGCTATATTAAAGTTTTTTCTTATTCTTAAACTCATATGAAAATGTATTTTCTGCTAGTGAGCATGATTCTCCAACTTACACCTTTTATGATACCAGTGTTGCTCAAGAAATTTGCTGCAGCATATAGAAAACTAGAGCTTATTGTCTTTTAAAATATTTTTTCATTCAAAGATTACCACAAAGTAACTCACACTGGTAGTCTCAGGGAGAAAATTGTCTCTTTGTTTTATGAATGTATTTTTAAGCTGAATCTCTTAATCTTTTAAAAGCAGGAAAAAAATGTTTATTTGAATAAGGTTTTAGTTAGCGTATACAAAGGTCTTGAACTTTAATAATTCATCTGAAGCCCTAACTACATCCTTTTTTTGCTATATGCACAAAGGTAAATACCCAGATGAAGATACTTGCTAATTACAATGAGTTTTATATGTAGCATATGTATAAATGAAAAATTTGTATGTTTTCATATAAACAGTATAAAATCTTCTAAATGAACATTTTAAAACTTCTATCTTATAATTCAGCTTGAAAGCTCCACTGAAAGCTGTATTCTGGTGATGCTGCTGTGGATTAAAGATGTACAGAGCAGATTTTCTGTACCTGGTGGACTCAACTGTAGGTATATGCAACTTTTTAATTTTAGAAGAAAGCCATATTGGGCAAAATGTCAGATTTCTTGGCTGTTACCCAAAATAAAACACACTAGCTCATTTTGTTATAATGTTCTGAAGTGAGTGTTGCGTGTTTTTTCTTGCATGCTTTGCAAGGGCTCGGCCTTTTTCTCCCATCCTCCACTTCATTTGTACATTTTTACATGTGGAATTAATAACTGAACAGTAATGGGAAGATGACAGTATCTGCATTTAATTTACCTGTTCAGTAAAAGGTGTCCCCATTGGTTTTTTGCTAGTAGGCATTTGTCTTTTGGAAGGGAGGAGAAAGTTAAGAAGCACTGAGTTACCGTGTTTGCCGCAGTCAGCAGCAGTTCTACTACTGAATCAGTCTCTTACAAACAAACAAACAGCAACAGCCCCAAACCAACCTGAAGAAACTAGAAAAAAACCCTGATTTTCTACCAAATGGCACTGAGAACTCTGTAAAATGTATTCCTAAAAATAGTTAATATCTGACATTTGGGATTAATACAGGAACTTGCATTATCACAATGCCACCGTGTTCCTGATCTTTGCTGTACCTGGTATTCTGGAAGAAGCTAGAAGTGCGCATATTTGTGAGTCCAGTTGTGCAGAAAGTTCTGCAGAGTCTCTGCTCACACATGCATGTAGTCTTTCCTAGCTCAACAGACAACTCTGAGTAAGGAGATTACAGAATTTGTGCAAAATTGCATAGTATTATTTACAATGGCGGGAAAATCTTTAGCTCTCAGGAGCTATCTCTTGACACATTAAATTACTGTGTTCTCCTATGGAGGAAGGAAGTAACAGGCTATATTTGATATGGGCAAAATGCAGAAGAATCCTACATTTCATCAGATGTCATTGTAATAACCAGTCTTAAGGCCAGGTTCGGCCCTTCAGTCTGCATTGCTCCGTTTACTTCTGTGGTAGGAGTCTGAATGCCAGTAAATTTTCCAGGTTAGCAGAAAACTGCTGTAGCTGACCCATCTGACACTGTCTCATAGCACAGGGAAGAATTCTGTCCCGAGAACTGCATGGCCTTTTTTCTGTAGCAGGAATTGTACCCAGAAGGTATACATGGGAAAAAAAAAAAAGCCCAAAGATGATTGAAAACCAAGCTGCAATCAGTGCCAACATAGAAATTGCGTTCTCAGATTGACTCCTTCCTTCCTCTCACGTTTTTTCCGTTACTTCAGCATATGTGCACTATGTGTACCTGAGACTTCAAGGAAAATATTAGTCCTATCAGAAGTACTGACAATATATTACATGGGTCAGTATTATAGAATTTTTAACAATTTAGTCTAAATAATTTTTCACATCTTTTTCTCATCATCTGTTATTTTGGAAGAAAAAACTTGGATTATTTTCTAACTGGTTTGAGTAGTTCTGTGTTTAATGTTTACACATTTAAATTAAAATTAAATGTCTTGGATTTGTAATCTTTGATCACTTCAAAGAGTAAGAATATCTATGTATTATAAAATTGGAGATACAGAATATTTAGGTTTGGGGGTTTTTTTTTAGGATATACCTATCATCTTTTCTTCCTAAATGTTTTATATAATGCTACAAGAATCTTTGTTTTCATTCTTAAAGCAGGATATAATTTTTTCACTCTTGATGGTAGGTAGTCTCTGGAACTAAACTTCCCTGCTTTTTGAGATTAGAAAACTCTTTCCCCAAAGGACCTCCTTTGATGAGCTGCACTTCAAAGCCGAAAGCAACAGTCTCTTTGGGGAAAAATGCTTCTGTTCCTATAACTGAATATGGAGGGATTCTGAACTGTAGCCCATGTTGCAGCACTTGCCTTTCTGGTGTGGCAGCTGAAAAAATTGGTGTCCTTTCTTTAAATTGTTAACAAATATATTATCCTAGTAACCATAGCTAGAAAATCCCAATCTTAACTTTTTTTCCAGTTTTAGTCTTACTCTGAAACTCTATTTAAAACTTGTAGGACATGAGGAAATCCTAATGAGTATCAGGAGAATTCACTCATAATATTAGAAATCAAACCTGTTCACAATGTCAGAGCAATCTCTTGCTTGCTTAAGCTTTATTTTAAGTAAGTTTTATGTGAATTTTGTTACATGATCCTCATGCTATCCACAGGTAAATTTCACTAATTCTGCATTGACAAAATTAGACCCCAAGTTTTCCACCTTTCAGTAATTTACTTCCCTTGGAAGGAAAATGACTGAGTCACATCACTTAGGAAAATAGTGATTTTCAACCTCCTCTGCAGTCAACAGGCAGCTTCAAGGGTGAATCAGCCCACTTACTTATGTCTCTTCGTTGCATAAAGACTGTAGAGCAACAACAAATGTAAATGCCTCCATTGCCTAAATTTAGGTGTGAGGAACCCTAGCCTGTGGTTTTTTTTTTTGTTTTTTTTTTAAACGAACATATGCAAAAATACATCAGCTTTGAAAGATGCAAACTGACTTTCCTTACAGGAGCTGTGTTGCTTTTTTCCTGGTATGTTCAATGTAGTCCAATACAGTACTGTTACTATTCTTCCTAGGCAAATGCTAAACCTTTTTTTACTATAATGAAGGTGAAACTCTAATTCATAGTATTGTTGTTTAGCTACTTTTGGGTGTTGGGCATTGTATCAGTTTTATTTATGTATACGTTCCCTGGCAAAATCTTTAAATGGAAATATGACTTGTTTCCATGTACAATTATATAAAGAAATCAGCTTGCAGTTCTAAAGCTAATTTACTTTGCAGTGTATTTTGGTCATATAAATAAAGATCCTTTTCTTTAGATACGCTACAGTAATTGGAAGTAGCTGTGGATAATACTGGGATCACGTAACACAACCAGGCAGCCAGGCTGTAACAGAACTTTTCCTCTTCGGCATGACCCACTGCTGAAATCCATTTCTTTTAATAATAGAACTTGTTACTTGCTGGGCTCAACACTGGACTCTTTTACTGCACAAACAAGTTAACATTTATCATTTTCAAGCACATACACAGTTAGACAACTCAAGCTTTGTTGACTGTACAAATTGCACTGCATAGTTCCTAGGTTAACGATGGGACCTATGAGGTGAGCTACTGATCCACTCCGGAGTCCTGCACGCTCTTAAGGATGAGTTTATAAATTGCCTGTCACTAAGGCAACTCAGTTATTTTCGGAGTTAAGTATGGTATAGAGGCCTGTTCACAAAAAACAGCTGGCTGAACACCACAAGAAGCAGGTGCTGCCAGCAGCACTGATAGCAATGTTGCTAGGGAACAAGAAGAGCCAAGCTTAAGAAAATAAAAGCATAATTCAATAATGACTACCAAATTCTGGCTTCATTATGACAGTGAGTACTCTTGGAAATTAACAGGCCTTCCACGTTCAACCTGACAGACAAACAGAAAAGCTTAGAGAGCGGCTGAGTCTTTAGCTGGAATTATAGCTATTTGACTTCAGTTATAGATCATCAGTGTGATGGCTGGGCACAAAGAAGAGTCAGCAACCTTCAGGCCGTAAACACCACGGGCAGCCCCGGTCATGGCTGGCAACAGACACGCCTTAGGGCAGAGACCGAAGCCCAAGTTTTACAGTCACATGAACATCCAACCATATTTACCCTGCTTAGTCTAAATCTTTACCTAACCTGTAGGATCCACGATCCCTTCTCAGCACTCGTGCAACCTTGCCGGGAGCGTCTCAATTGCACTCTGGCATGGGATGTATACCAGCCACCGGAGCACAGCATTATTGGGCAGTTCTTGTACTCTCCCGGGACACTTCCAGATTGAGGGCACACACTATATTCTGGAAAACTGAAAAACAGAGGAGTTTTTAGTCTTCATCTTTTTCTTCATAACCGCACAAGACTATGAGAAGTGACCTGAAAGGAAAAATAGTAATATTGGCTTATGTAAGAGAACCATTCAAAGTGGAAAGCAGAGACAAACCAGGAAGGCGTTCTGAGCCCAGGACAAGAGAGCTTTTTAGGCTGGTAACTGCTAGCACTGTCTCCGTCCACTCATTTGAGACAATTACTTCTTCTTGTCCTATTTTGCACCATGATTTCAAAGGGGCTCCCTCAGGATTTTCAAATTGGCATACTGTATATTTTTAATGACTTCTTGTTGAGTAAATATTTCTTCATTACTCAGCTAAGCACATAACTGTTACTAGTTATTATTAGATAAAAATAAAATGACAAATACTTTTAGGTTTTTTCTTGTAGGAACCACTACCTAATTGCAGCCTTTACACAGCAGTGTTAGTGATTTGCTCTGTAGTTGTAATTAGCTGCTGCAGTTGCAGGCTGCTGCATTCTTTTTCATCCTGTTGCTCTAGCTGTTTAGGCTACAAAACGCAGAGTCTGAGGAAGCACAGATGGACACCTCCAGGAAATCATAAAGATTACAGCTCTGCCATACCAGAAGCCGTAACTGTGCTGATCTAACAAATGTGTGGAAATAGCTGCATCTCATCATTAGAAAAAAGCAGCCTGGTTTTGAACCTTGCAAGACAGCACCATGAACTGACTAAAGTTGACACTGAAAGCATATTGCAGAGGTAGGACTTGCTTGACACACCACCCAGGATAATCTTTACCGGAAACAGTTCTGAATTTTCACAGCAATCAATTTATATATTAGGTGCAGATTTCAGCAGTGCTTCTGCAGCCATATCCATTCAATTGGTTAGAATAAGGGCATTTTATAAAGCAAAATATTTTTCACTTCTAGGGACATATCTAGGGGTTAAAACATTTCTTCTTTATAGCCCCCTGAAGCAGTCTTAGACTTTTGTTGTAAACACCATTTCCTTCAGGGGAGTTTTTAGGCAACATTTCCTTCAGGGGAGTTTTTAGGCAACATCTACAAATACTCTGAGGAAGTTTGTATTTGCAAACAATGCAGGACAGATAACAGAAGTTCTATCCACTGATTGACCAGACAGGAGTCACATGCAGGAATCCCCTTCTCCTGCTTGTGCAGTAGCAACTCAGAGAAATGCAATTTGTGATTTAAGGCCCCTGCAGTTCCACCCAAAAAGCTTTTGCTCAAACATTCCAAGACCCTTCCCTTCTCTGCTGGAGAAACATTCCTCGCATCAGCTCATGGAGGGCGAGATATTCAATATTGTTAACAGAGGTGAAGTAACTGCTGTAGCTTTCTTATTCGTTATGATCACGTATTTAAATATGATTGGGAGAAAAAAATATGCTAGACATTCAAATTAATTATCTTAGTTTAATTAAGGCAGGCAAGGCAGTTACTTTACATATTGAAGCCATACATCACGACTTGAAAATAAGGGATCTAAAGGATATTTTTTATTTGAAAAGTGTTGGTTTCCCCTCCACAAACTCTAAAAATACAAATTTTGTACATTTCTTCTGATATCTTTTTCTTATAATTGGCACACTTCTGATACCTTGGCGATAGTGTGGTACGCTTTTTGGTTAAGATCGAACAAGGGCAGTGATTTTTGTTTTGATTGCCTATCAATAATGCATCATTAATACAAGCCAACAATGGGAAGTCCTGGGAGTGAGGAGCTCAATGAAGAAGTTTTAAGATTCCTCAAACACTCTGAAGTGAAGGGAACATTAAGTTATTCTCTGTGATACCACATGATTTGAATAGATATATGAAAAAGATACTCAAATATATTAGAGGTACTGAGAAAATGCATGTAGTAATTCAGAGGACAGTCTACTTACACTGAACTAAATAGGGGCAGAATTCACACACGTGTGCACAGCACTTGTTAGAAGAGCACACACATGCTGCCAAGTAACTGAAGAGGAAAGAAACAGGCATACTGCCAGAGAAACTGGAATTGAGTTTCATTCCTTACGCCTGGAACTCAATTTTGAAACAGAATTAACTATTTAAAAGATAAAATATTTCAACTAGTTAAAGCGTGTCACTGGATTGTAACAGACACTCAGAGAAAAGAACATACAGATACAAAAGTATTTGGAACACCACACTGTAAATTCTGGGCAAAACTGAAAGCTTGAGAGCCTCCAGCAAACCGTATTTTCTGGCTGTATTAAAAATTAAATCCTCGAACTCCTCAGACTTTGCCGTGACATGCCCTCACGAGGACGGGGCAATTGACTGGTTTGTCAGGCAGCTCGCTTTAAAGAAGCCAAATTCAGTTTTCTCGGGACGCGTAAGCCGCAGGGGGGTGGGCTGCAGGAAGCAGCGGCAAATACAACCTTCGGCTACCCCGGGGCTACCCCTGCTGCCCCGTCCGCGG
>JAOBAS010000013.1:26808902-26830353 GCA_025311575.1 Elanoides forficatus | reverse complement strand
CATCCAGATCATTGATAAAGATATTAAACAGAACTGGCCCCAATACTGAGCCCTGGGGAACACCACTTGTGACCCACTGCCAACTGGATTTCACCCCATTCACCACAACCCTCTGGGCTCATCTATCCAGCCAGTTTTTTACCCAACTAAGAGTACACTTGTCTAAGCCATGAGCCACCACCTTCTCAAGGAGTATGTCATGAGAGACATTGTCAAAAGCCTTACTGAAGTCCAGGTAGACAACATCCACAGCCTTTCCCTCATCCAGTAGGTGGGTCACCTGGTCATAAAAGGAGATCAGGTTGGTCAAACAAGACCTGCCTTTCATGAACCCATGCTGGCTGGGCCTGATCCCCTGGTTGTCCTGCACATGCCATGTGAGTGCACTCAAGATGAACCATTCCATAATCTTCCCCGGTTCCAAGGTCTGGCTGACAGGCCTGTAGTTCCCCAGATATTCCCTCTGACCCCTCTTGTAAATGGGCATCACATTGACAAGCCTCCAGTTGTCTGGGACCTCCCCTGTTGACCAGGATTGCTGATAAATGATGGAGAGTGGGTTAGCAAGCTCCTCCACCAGCTCCCTCAGTACTCTTTGATGGATCCCATCTGGTCCTATAGACTTGTGAGTGTCCAGATGGCATAGTAGGTCACTAACTACTTCCTCCTGGATTATGGGGGCTATATTCTGCTCTCCATCCTTGCCTTCCAGCTCAGGGGGCATTGTACCCTGAGGATAACTGGTCTCACTATTAAAGACTGAGGCAAAAGCGGCATTAAGTACCTCAGCCTTTTCCTCATCTCTCGTGGCAATGTTCCTCTCTGTATCCAATAAGGGATAGATATTCTCCTTGGCTCTCTTTTTATTAACATATTTGTAAAAACGTTTTTTGTTGTCTCTTACAATAGTGGCCAGATTGAGTTCTAGCGGAGCTTTTGCCTTTCAAATTTCCTCTCTGCATGACCTAACAAGATCCCTGTACTCTTCCTGAGTTGCCTGCCCTTTCTTCCAAAGATGGTAAACTCTCCTTTTTTCCTTGAGCCCTAGCAAAAGCTCCCTGTTTAGCCAGGCTGGTCATCTTCCTCGGCGGTTCATCTTGCGGCGTGTGGGAATAGCCTGGTCCTGAGCCATTAAGATTTCCTTCTTGAAGAATGTGCAGCCTTCCTGGACCCGTTTGCCCCTTAGGACTGTCTCCCAAGGGACTCTCTCAACCAGTGTCCTGAAAAGGCCAAAGTTTGCCCTCCAGAAGTCCAGAGTGGTGGTTTTGCTGACCACCTTCCTTGCCTCACCAAAAATTAAGAGTTCTGTCATTTCACGGTCGCTAAGCCCGAGATGGCCTCCGACCATTACACCTCCCACCAGTCCTTCCCTGTTTTGTAAACAGTAGGTCTAGCAAGGCTCCTCCCCTGGTTGGCTCACCTACCAGCTGTGTCAGGAAGTTATCTTCCACACACTCCAGGAACTTCCTAGACTGCTTGCTCTCTGATGAGAAATAATAAAAGTTATCAAGGAAAAAAAGAAAAGCATTTTATAATCAAGAAAGAAGCAGCATACCTCTTAGAAGAAATAGTGCAGACCAGATCTGCTTTTAGTCAGCATAGCTGTTGACTGTGGGGCAAGAGATCTGACTCACTGTCTCTGCATCCCAAATTAAGCTGTGACTCTTTACCACAGAGCTTAGCACATCTCATCTTTAACCAAACTCTTGGATGCTTAGAGCGTGGATTTAGGTGCTGTGGAGCATCCTATCAAACATGGAGCGAGTCTCCCAATTCACAGTGGCTTCCAGAACAGCCAGAGTGTTTAGTACACTGGGTCCTAAACTTAACCGTAGTCTGCAGTCAACCAGCTAGGAATTAGCAGAGTTGGGTCTGGAACTCTGTCCCTCTCGATAATCTGAATAGCCTCCTCCTGAACCTCGTGGAAGCTCAGTGGACTCTTTAGGATCTCTGTCACTGAACTGTCTCAGGCTAACACTCTGTCTTTTAAAACCCTGAAAAGAGCTTAGTCTTTTGTCTTAAAAGACAAAAAGGAGGAAGAGCAGGTGGGACTGTTGCCCATGTCAGCTTAAAAATTAACGTGCTCACATAAGAAATTGGAGATCTTGTCAATGACAAAGAACTTCAGAACCGCATTTCCTGGAAAGCAATTTGATTGCTACTCTCCTGCTGTTTGGAATGAGAACATTTCGTCCTCCTGCTGTTTGGAACAAGAACACTTCTTACCACTCTGGTTAGAACTGTTCAGAAAGTAATTCAGGATCCTCTTTGAAGGTCCCATTTAATATTTCATTCTCAGGACAATTTTTGGAAGCCTGCAGGGAGCAATGTGGTTTTATGCAATATTACCCATTCAGAATAAATAAATTAATATGAAGTGGCTACAAGAAAATTGAGGTGGAAATTAGAAGGACCCTGACTATCCAAGATGTCTGTTTCAGGCCATTTGTCTGAATTTGAGTTGAAGTTGAGGGCAGAGATCAAATTTGACTAAGGAGTTGAAGGTATAGGTCATTTCACAACAGGATGTGTGTACATGTACTGTTTTTCAAGAGATAATGGTAGCTACTACTGCATTTTATGTCAGTCAATTCCTGATGCTGTGTGTTCAGTGTCCTGAGAAAGTCTACCATGGTAGGCCTCTGAGAGAACTGATGCAGGTGACTATTTTTTGTGGATACTATCTAGGAAGAAGCAGAACTGCTGAGCTGCTTAGCACTGACAAGGCAAATTAATCTGAAGTCAAATAGAGGCAACTGTGGAGTTAAATCTTGAGTTATGCTATGGCTGACCAAAGTTTTTAAAATTTCATTTCTGGACAAAGATGTGTTATTTCCCTCAGAAGACCTCCACAAGAAACACATATGCCTCAAGTCATCTATTAGGTGCCTGCACATTTTGCCAGTAGCATGCACTTGCATCTAAATTTAAAACATGAAGTCAAGAACTCAAACTTGGTCACTCCCTAGGTTTTTATTCCCTAGCAATGAGAGTAATGTAGGGCATTAAACCTGTGATCCCTTATGTGCTGTTAGTGTCAGAATCTCAAAGGGCAGAATTAATTTTGTTACGCATCTTCCAAGCCAACAAATTTATCATAGCAGATTGAAATATTCTGTTGCTGGAAAGAGACTATGCTAGGGAGGAGGAGAGGGACCTTTGACACAGAAGGGTCAAAGGAAAAGGAGAGCCAAGACAACAATGAGAAAATAAGCCATGCTTATGAGTGCACCGGTTTAGGGCAAAATACTTCAAGTATCTATCTATCTCAGTTTTCTTAAATGTACAACACACCAGTTTTCAAGTGATATTTTGAAGTCTGGAAACTTAAGTTTTATTCTTCATAGCTCCACACTTTTATCTGTGAAACAAAAGAATTTGCATGATGGCATTTCCTTAGTGCCTTTTCTCATAATATCCAGACCATGCATTCCTTAAATTGCAATAGAATTGGCCTTGCCTGCTTGTGACCCTGGAAGACTTAACTTCCTCCTAATGAAGGAAGTTTGGCTCAAGCAACTGCTTTGGGTCCCATTTAAAAAATAAAATAGTAATAAAAAAATCTCCAATCTCCTCCCTGCCCTGTTCCTCTTGTTCAGGAAGCAGACCCAAATTATTTGTGAGTGTACGTAGGACTGTGGATGTAGGACAATTACTGGTCAGTGAACGTAGCACTTCCAAGTGTACATAGGAGTCCATGGCAAACCAAGTTTTACTCTTAGGGCAGTGCTGAGTGCCATTTTTTGCTCCTGTTCTAGGGAGGAATGAAATTTTGGCTAGCTTATGTCCTCAAGTTTTTGGATTGTACCTGGTGAAGTTGGCTGTAGCCATGGTGCTTGCTGGTGGTGTACAGAGGACTGATGCTACTGGAACTCGAATCAGAGGTTAGTATTGTTTCTAATAGTATCACATCCTTTCTAACAGTTGTTCCCATCCCTGTCTTCACCCACATCCCTCCCTCCTCCAAAATCAAATCAGTAAGGTTTTGGAAGCATAATCATCCCGTTTTCTTGAGTGAGAGCAATTTTTGATTAATGCTGAGTATTCTTCCAGAATCTCAGACAAATAAAATGGGTGTCTGCACTTCCTCTTTTTAATTTTTCCTAAATAAAACTCAGTAAAAGCAGGCGTTCAGGATTCCATTAGGTAGAATATTAAAGGCAGTTGTTTTAGATAAAACATAAGCTCACTTTTTATTGTATAAGTGACGTTTTGAAATGATTTCTAGTAGAATATTCCCAGCAGTATTTGGCACCAAAGGATGGAATATTAATGTTTCCTTAATGTGGATCACTATAGTACACTGAAAGGAAAAATTAAAGGATTCATTTTACTTCCTATTGCCAGACTTTTCCATCTGTGATTGTCAGCACATCTCACTTCGTTCTGTTACTGTAAGTTATCTGCCTGCTGATTCTCCTTCTGTTGTTATTAGATGGCAAATATGCCATGTGCCAGGTGGTACACAGGTCATAATCTATGTAGGTCATAATAATTCTAAAATAGTACGTCTGTATATACAAATACAGGATTTTCTTAATGCTCCAGTGGCTAAACAAAGTTATAGACTGTATATTTGAACTGAAGTTGTATTTTGTAGAAGATAATTAAATAATTTTAGAGCACTTCAGTGAGATCACAGTAGCCAAAGTATTTACTTCAGTAATTCATTGTTTTGAAATTACTAAGTTGTGTAACTTTTGGCAGTGTAGCAGAATTAGGAAAAATAACCTGCTGATTTTATTAGTGCTTTTTGCAATAGTTTAAGTAACTGAAGAGTGGAATGATGACTAAACCCTGGTATCCTTTTGTTTCATGTTCGAGAGTGAGTTGAGTCTGAGAAATGAATATTCTAAAATGTATGAACTCACATTATGAGAAGTATGTCAAATACCTGCTAATACTTTTAAAATATTTCATTGTAAATATTTGGTTTGGGTGCAGCAATATGACTAGATGCTTTTATTAAACAATATATTTATCATACCCAATAAATAGTGCAGTCATAAACAGAATGACATGTTGTAATGTATATGTAGTGCTAAATGTTAGGCGAATAATGAGAAGTATTATTTAATTCTGAGCATTTTGTGTATAGCTTTCTCTGTGTATGAAATGTCTACTCCTACATCAGTGTTTTCCCCCCCAAGGTGAATCGCATCTTTTGTTGGTTGGAGACCCAGGTACGGGGAAATCTCAGTTTCTCAAGTATGCAGTAAAGATCATACCACGCTCTGTGCTTACTGCAGGAATTGGATCTACAAGTGCAGGTATGTACTTCTTCAGCTGGAACACTTTACTTTTTTCACTCGACTATGTTTATATAGAGGCTTTTTACATACATGAACATATGTGCTCGAGTTGTATGAGCACAGCTGAAGCAAAGAACTGCTGTGGAAGCATATGAGGCTTGACGTGACTCTCTGCAGAAGGGCAGTCCTGCCCCTTCTGTATCAGCAAAGCAGCGTGATGAGCTTCTAACAGGGAAGCTTACAAGCCCCATCCAGAGGCACCTCTCTGCTTTGCTAGAAGAGGATGATCCGGACCTGTATTTTTAGTGTTCTTCCCAGCTATGACAAATATGACATCTTTCCAGAGCTCACACTGTGTGATGGGCTAGCATCATTTGGTTTCTCCTGAACAGACACTCTCCTCTCTTCTGTTCTTTTATATGTTCTGGCTGGGTGCCAGTTTGATTTCTGCTTACTTTCTGGAAATTCACCCTTGTGCTGAGGAATTATTTCTGACTCATGAAGATGGTTTCAAGATGGTTTCAGAGAGCAAGTTGCTTTTTGGTTGGGTTTTTTTTGGTTTGTGTTAAATTTAGGTATGTCCCAGGTGGGTCTGAATGCCAGCTATCTTAAAAAATTCTTCTGGGAACAATGTACGGGGTCAGATTACCTCTGCAAATGACTTTATTTGAGCAAATGACTATTAGTACATTTAAAATCACGAAATAATTAGGGACAAACCCCAGTGTTTCAGCTGGCATGTGTAACTAGTGTTTCTCAGGTAGTGCTGCTTTTCATTTTATGTCTGGGAAACAGCATTATTTAAATATAGGAAAACCAGAGAATAAATCTTTCCCAGTTGCGTAGCTAAGTGTACATGCATATATTGGGTCTTCCGTAGCTGTGGAAGTGGAAACATGATGTTGAACATACATACTCTTAGGTGCAGGGAACTTGTTACGAAACACATACACCTCTGGTTTTCCATTCAAACTGTTGACAAATAGGTCTGGAGAGAAGCCAGAGAGAACATTTTGGTTCAGCATAACCTTTTCTGCACCTTTTGTTCTGCATTAAGAACGGAGAACAGGCTGGATAATTTAAGTTTTGCTAGGGGACTGACAGTGACCTGGAGTGAAATTTTGCCATGCATTTCAATGTGACTTTGCCCACTTTTGTCAGTAGTAATCTCCCTGTGTCAGCTGCTCTCGGCCTCTGCTGTTGCCTTCTTCGCCACGTCTCACTCCTGTGCTTCATTTTCCAAATGATCTAGTTTCCAGCGCAGCCATGATAGCTAGGTTCAAAGACACTTCCCTGAAAAGCAATGTTGCAGTTTACAAGCTTACTGTGGTGTGTGTGCCATAGAATCAGCTGTAATGATGTGTGGAGATGGAGTTTCATTTTGTGAAAGGATCATCTTGGGTCTTTAGATCATCTACATTTCACATAAATATTGCTTGTATTTTAGAAAGCCTCTTGCTATCCCAGCCGTGCTCCCCCTGAAATGTGACAGCAGGTGCACCAAATTTCCACCTTAAAATTCTTTAGGACCCTTATCACAAGTGAAACAAGCAAGAAATCTTATCAACCCTAGTTTAATTTCAAGGAACCTTTCCATTGCTAGAGCTGCTGGACTAAAGCATCAATTTCTAGCCCAGGAGCCTGGATGTAGTTTGATTATTTTGCCTTCCCTGTGCAGAGTGTCTTACTTACTAATATGTTTGTAACTGTACCCAACATTGTTTTTGTTAACTTGCTCTTCGTGCAGAAGCTCCAAATGATGAGTTTAGAGAACTACTAAATTGCTTTACTTTCCTTGTCATAATTGCACACTTCAAATTACCGGTTCTGCTTTTTCATGAGAGTACTAATGCACATTTTCCCCTCCAGTGTACAAAGACTAGATCTGTAAATTCCACTTTCAACTGGTTTCTTACTTTATATAAAAAGCAGTCTGGATTGTAGTTGAATTGCTGGCCTTGGGACTACAGCCCACATAGACTAAAAGACACACTTGAGATTTGGTAAACCCTGGAGAAGTGCTAAAAGCTGTCTTACGTTTGGATTCCTTTTTTAGAGGAAACTGCTGATAGCTAACCAATCTTTGTAAGATTTTGTGCATTCACATGTCTTGTACCCTTTGCCCATCCAGTACTGTTTTAGTACACGAGCTATTTATCAACCACAGAATTAGAAATCTGCTTCCAAAACTGTCTAATCGTTAACAGTTTTCCCTGGTTTTCTGTACAAGCATTTATTTGTACCAAGACAGCCTATTAGATCGTTGACATTCTCCTTGTACCAAAATCCCCATTCTTTCCTGCTCTACCTTAGGTATCATGTGCTTTGAAATCTACTATGATCCTTTGGGGCCCTACAGTGTCATGTATCTGCTGCAGCCCATTACCCCATTCGGACCTAACTGGAATTGCCACAGAATTTCAGAAAACAGCGACCTAACTCTGCACTTCGATTTGCTGTTGGGCCTCTGCTCCTTCAGTCAGGTTCCTGCATCCCCCAGTGCTTTTTAAACAAAGCCTGTGCTTCATCAGAGGTGTTTTGCCTGATTCGGAGAGCATGAGCCAGGCTAACACCCTGCCTTCTTGTTCTAGTGAACTGGTATGGAAGACCATCTTTTTTATCTATCATCTCACCAACAGGCTCAAGTTGCCTGCTTGCTGCAAACAGCTCTTACAAATGACCAATAATCTATTCTTTACTTTGGAAAAAACAGAACTTTACCTCCACTCTCTGGATAGCGTTTCCGAGTTTGTTTTATTAGGTTGCCTTTCTTGCAAACACTTAGTAGAAACTTTCTGTTGAGAGTTCTCTGCATGTTTAGGACTTCTATGAGGAACTGGGATTTGTTCCTCCCACAGCTCTTTAATGAAAGTTGGCAGCCAGAAGACCAGCCCACATTCAACAACTCAATGGCAAAAATTTATTTGACTGCTATAGGTTATTGTAGCAAAGTTCTGAGTTGCTGCAGCCTTGAAGATTGGTAGCAAGGGTTAGCTTTTTCAGTGGAGCTTTGTAGAGCCACTGGAGAGGCTAAATTTCACCTGTCTCCATTATGATGGAGCTGGCACCTTTTTGCCCCTTCAGACTCCCAGTGTCATAGTAATTCAGACTCAAGGTGATGCATGAGTAAAGCACAATGACTGTAAGATGGACAGGTTTTTTTCAAGTTAGACATAAAAAAGCCCACCCATGGTTTTCATCTGTAATGTTACCTTGTCTGATCCATTTACCTTTTTCTACATGAGTAACCTCTGATAAGCATTATGACAATCTTCTAATGGAATCAAGTCTGTCTGTCTGAGGTAAAAACACAGTGAGATGCATCACCAGTCCTGGCAATAGAATCTCTGTAGCATTCCCTTGCATCTTGGTGGTACCTGCAAGTAGTTTCGTAGGAAGGTGAACTCATCTTTGACCTTGAAACGGTAATGCTGTGCTGTCTGCACTAGCTGTTTATGTCGTGTACAACTCTGCTGTTACAAAATTTTCAGAGGTCAGGGACAAGTCTTTACAGATATGCCTTATGTGCACTGTATCTTTTAGTACCACTAAGTTTGTGGTGTGATATTGCCTGATGATCAGACCTGAAGCCTCTGGAGTACTGGAATTTGATTTCTCAAATTCCGTCTCTCTGGAATGTGATTGTGCTAGGAAATGTGATATTCAGAAGACAGTGTGTATGGACTGCTAAGATCTGGACAAAGTTGTAGAAGACGCAAGAGGCATCCAGTCTCTCAAAAAGCACAGGAGGACCATTTCTCTTGCAAAGATCATGAGGTGCTCTCGTGAGGCATGGTTGTTTTCCTGTTTTCCCCAAGCACAGCAGGGTTATTCTTTTTCCTGTAATTGGTGGGTCAGCTGTATCTAGGATGTGTTAGTGTATCAGGCAAGGTGGTGCCAAATTCTACTGCGGCATCGTGCTGTCCAGTCTAGCTTGAAGTCTATTACACCCAAGTTCACGTGCACAGTTGACTTTTTTTCTTCCTAAACAGAACAATAGATCTTCACTTTCTGATTTCTCTACATTAATTGGTTTGCTGGGTGACGCAGTTTTGCTGACTGATGCAGTTTTGCTGACTGTATTTTGTAGTTGATTCTGCAGTAGCAGCAATACAGTTTGCTTCCATCGCTTTGTGGCATATGCTTCTAAGGAACCTTCATGCTACTCATGGTTACAGCTTGTACTTGATCATGTTTTCATTTGAGTCTTCGATAGGTGCAAGGGTTTGAAATACTACCACAGTAGCCTTAGCTCAAGGCAGACTTCATTAGCCTGCCAATCTTTCAGCAGATGACTTATTTACATGCTTACATTTAAGAGGCATCTTAAATAGATTTATAAATAGAACAATAAAGTGCATGAAAAATCTCAAAATGTCACTGTAGACCTTAAAGTTGCAATATAATTGAAAATAAAAAGATCTTAAAAGTTCACATAATTTCAGCCCTCAAGTGAAGCAACTGCTGGTTTGGGGGACCAGTTGTTAGTGTTAAGTCATACTGATATTAGAGTGGTAATAATTTTAAATTGCTAATCATAATTTTAAACAATTACAGAGAGATTTTTAAGAGCATACCTTAGAACTGAGGTTCCAAATATTAATGGATTTCATCAATTCATTCAGCTACCATATGTACGACTGAGTTTCCATACAAGAAACAAACATGTGCATGTACATTCAGATCAGGTCTTTCCTTTACGATTTAAAAAATGTACATGTTAGAAATGAAGACCATTTCACTAATGATGTGGAAAGACAGAAGTTCTAACTGCTTGGGACATCTTCATCCCTACTAGAGAATGCAGAAAGAGAAGAAAAAGCGTTCTATTTTTATTCAGAGCTATACTGTCAGTCATCATGAAATCTACCTTTTCTTACGGGCCTGGAACCTACAAGGGTTCAAATTTTGGGTGGTTACTAGTAACTAGCAGAACTATACTCCTGTAATCCGACATGACAGATTACAATTTTAAATGCACATACAGTCACAGTAAATGTATAAGGCTAATGAGCATTGGAAGGAATAACTAAATTAATAGTGTCATAATAATGTCTTAAGTCTTTACAATTTACTGCTTAGCTCTTTTTATCTTCAAGGATGCCTCAGGTAATAGGGATGTCTCAGTGCAAGAGCTTCAGGGCAGGCAATGTATTCTTGAGTGTGTTATGCCTGCCACAACAGGGTTTGAATCTTGATTTATACCAGTGCATAGGATTGCCTTAAAGGGTAGAGAGAAAACAGAAAAGTTTTAAATTCCAGATGTTTCAAAAAACTGAAAGCAAACATCTAAACTCCTTGTTACTTGTTAAAAAGACAACAAGAATAAAGCATACCTGAAAATAAACGTACCAACCAGCAGTTGTACATAACAATCTTGCAGAAGAGCATTTTTTGGATAATCATGCTACTCCTTTTGATGCTGAAATTTTCTAGTAATTGCTTGAATCCTTTCAACCAATTGTGTGTGCTATTAGGGTGGCTGAAGAAGGTTCTTTCCTGAGATACCCACCCAAATCCACATGAAACATTGTCCTTAACAAACTACAGTTTGACTAAACAGCAGCAGCAGGAGATAAAAAAAAAAAATCCTAAAATCCAAGATAGCAGATGGTAAATCTCAAATTGCATGCTTTAAGTAACAAGTATGTGCCATGAAAGGAAAAGAAGCTTGCACCTAAAATTATACTGTGCTGTCTGCTTTCACAGCAAGAGGACAATTTTGGACTTTTTTTTTTTTTTTTTTTTAAGAGATACTTTTTTCTTTGCACTTCATCTAATGACAGTTTTGTTCTTAAGCTGCTATTAAAGGGCACTTTATATTTGGCAATCTGGATATCAGAGATGAGGACATGGCATTATTCCTTCATTTTGCCCGAATGTTTTAACTTTCAGTTTTTTAGCTTTCAATAGGGCTTACAAAGTAAAGGGGGAGGGGAGCATATGCATACTTTAATCAGGTTTGGTTTAGACCACATAGAATAACACATTAGAGAAAAAAGGCAATTACTTAAAAATAGTTGTATTTATATTCCACAATTTGCTCAAATACTGTTTGTTTGGTTTTTGGTTTTTTTTGTTTGTTTGTTTTTTTTATAAACTTTCTACAGGATGTTTTAAAACAAGTTCTTCACATTGCTTGTCAACTATGTACTTATGGAATTTGAGGGAAATAGTTCTGGTTGTTTTTACAGTTTAACACATGTACAGTACCAAAATGATGGTGGTTAGTCACATGCAGTCCATATGAGATTCTAACATAACATTTAATGAATTTTCTGATGTTGACCACCCCTTTGATGCTGAAGGTAATGCATCTGTAGAAAGCAGTGACTGTAGATTTGGGTTACTGCTCTCTGCGTCTTCCAGTTTTTCAGTGTTGTCCTCCCAATTAATGTGGAATCTCGTGACTCTGGGATTAGATGCCAAAATATTCCTTTGAAGCTAGGAGAGAAGAAAATACATGGATTATGTAATGTGTACATCTCAACTGGAGTTCACGTGCATATAGATTTTCTTCCTTTTACTCCCCATAGCCCTGTATGTGTAAAACAGTTTAAAAAGGTAATTCATATAAATGTGAATCTATAGCTACTATCTATGGATCAGAAACATGCTTACAGAAATGCACTACTTGTTCATTTACTCTAATATCCTACTTGGCAAAATAACTGCTTTCTTGAGAGGATATTTTTGGTAACTGTTCCATGAGTTCAAGGCTGTATGAGAACTCTGCAAGTGAAGTGCAAGTGTTTATTATTTTAGCCAGCTTTTAGCAAAGCAAATGACTACCCACACAAAGATTTTGCAAACCACAGTACATCATGAATTTCTGCATCAACTTTATGGTGTTTGTAATAATTGTATCAATTCCATCAACTGTCTGTCTTCATTTAAGAGTACAACCTATCCTTAAATTACATTACATTACCATGCTTTAGATTGATTTCACTAACTGAATTTTGTCTACTGAAGTTTTAAAGTAAAAACATTACTTGGAGTTGAAAGGTATTAGTACTGTGGCAGTGGACATGCCTAGACATTAGACGTACATTTTATTCTCATGTCTGGCTTTCACTTTCCTTTGAAAACATGTTGTATTTGTTTATGTATGCAGCAAAAAAGAAAATGCTCATGTTCTCTTAATCTTTAACCATTTTCAAGACAATACATACTTAAGTGGAGGATGGCAACTTACCACCATTGGCCACTCATTATGAAAGTGAAGACTAATCACAGAAAAAGTTTGCTTTGGTAGTAATGCTGATTTTCTTCTCCAAGGAAGTGCACTCTCATGAAATATTGCCCAACCCCTTATGCAAACTAACAAGACCATTTATTTTTTTGAACCTACGAGGGTCTATTACCCATCAATCAATCAGTTTAATAACCTTCCACTTGTACATTTAAATTCTGTCCCAAAGTCGTATAAGAAGTCCTTATTGCAAATACATGATAGCTTTTGCTGTTCTTCTTCAAAGAATGAGAGCTAGCTTTTTATATAAGCAGAGAATTAAGACAAGTAGTTCTAGGCACTTCTAAATTCAAGTGCTTAAAGGAAGTCAACATTCTGGCATTCACACCCAAAATAACAAATAAGTATATGATTTAAATGAAAGAAGAAAGAAAGGAACAGATTATAAGTTTTAAGAATCCTCAAATTAACCGTAATTTTGAATTCTGAGAACATACTGAGCATCTGATCCCTGAAAATTAAGTTAAGCATAGAAAATCATTAGCAACTTCTAAAAACCAGTTTCCATACCAGTTCAGTTTAGTTACATTTGAAGATCAGTTTCAGGGACTATGGGGATTATCTCTGTACTAGTCATTACAGTACATGCATTATCCCATTCATTTCTTCATATATCCAGTCACATAATTCATGCAAACTTGAGAAATGACAAAATTTTCACCATCACATAACTTTGGCACATAAGTGTGTACACTATATGTCAGCTTTCATAAAGAGAAAACCCAACTCCACAAAATATTCCATCAAAACAAACCCAGATGCTGTGTAGAACCTTGTTGGTTTGTACACTCTGGCTTGGTAGAGTATTTCACAGGATTTTAACTAGTTTTTGATGTTTAATTGATTCTTCTTCTCAAGGTATTAGGTTGCAAATAATTCTATTTCACATCACCTTTTAATTGTAGTCTTGGTTTAATTTTTACCAAGAAGGACATATATATTTTTAAACTTAATCTGTGTACTTCCTTGGTCAAGCTGTACATTGATTGGATAATCATCCAACCTGCTCTTACCAGGTTACCCATCTTCTCTCATTTTGTACGTAACTTTTTCTTCAGTTTGTTTGTTACTGTTTTGCAGAAACTGCAGCTGTAATTGCTAGAACAGCTGGATAACAACTGTGTTAAATTAATACCTGAAACTTAGTTCCAGGTTGAGTGTCCTAGAAAAAACATTATTCTGCTTTTCTGAAGAACAGTCACATTGTCAACAGGTCGAGGGAACCCAACAGTTTATTTCATACGGACAGTGTAAAATAATGAAGTCCAGCTAAGGCTTCAAGCTGGTGGAAACCATTGCAGGTTTCTCAGTGTTCTCCGAATTTATGGCAACTACATGGCACTTGTAGTTTGTCCCCCCCCAAGTCTTTCCATGCACTTGTTCCATGCACTTTATGGAATCACTTGGGGTTTGGTTTTGTTTCTTAAAAACCTCTTTCTATAAGCATACCTTTGATATAGGACTAGAACAAAACGTGCCTTACCTTAGAAAAATCTGGCTTTACTGGTGGATTCTCTCTCAGTTCTGTTTCAGTATATTCATTGTTTACATAGTAGCCAACTCTAATAAATTCTTGACCTCGATAGGTGCATGTAATTAGCACAACTGTTACACCTACTGCATCTGCATCTGGAATAAGCCCCGGGTTAGGTGCATCAGCCTAAATGTGAAAGGGAAAGAAAGGATTAAAATTGATATCACATGACAATCTAGGAGGGGAATCTTAAGTCATATGTCTTAGCAGCTGAGTAGTGACTGTATTTAAAATTGTTCTTCAAGTTAACCAGAAAATATACCTGCTTTTGCAACAATATCAACCCTGATTTTAGGACACTATCCTCTATAGACAGAATTACTTAGAATACAATAATACTGTGTGCTGACATTTCTCACGGGTGATTAGACTGTTTTGATCCAAAACTGCTTTTAAATATACAATTAGCTAAACTGTTGTTCGAGCAAGTGTACTAACATCCCTCCAGTTCTACAGTGCCATTGTTCTCTAGCCCACCTTGGTAATTTAGTAGTGAGATTTTTTCTCTCTCTCTTTTTTTTTTTTTTTTTTTTTTTAACCTGGGGTTGAATTGCTCTGTATGTGTATTCTTAATAAGACTAAGCCCTTAAAAATACAGACTACAATTTATACTTCAGCAAGAAGAGCAGGGACAGACTACAGTGAGGTTTGAGCTGTTCCACAGATTTCTAGGAAAGGAATAAACTACTCTCTTGCCTCCTTCCACATGCCTACGTTTGTTAAAATGTACACAGTTAAATGTATCATTGTTCTAAGACATCCAACATATTTTCAGCCAGGATGCAATCCTAATTAATAGGCAACTCTTATGATCTTCCTCATTGTCCTTACTGTGGATCTGCAGTTACTAATAGTCAATAAAATTTGCCTCATAAAACATGGCTACGTCCCTTAAAATGCTTCCTAACTACACATTTATTGATAAAATGTGATGCTTCATTCTGCTGTAGGATTTAAGCTAACAGCAATCTAAGCATAAATGAAGCAGCTTCATATTTACAATTTCACATGAACATCTGAAGCCAACAACGAACACCTGTGTTGCGAGTACAAGCTGGCATTAACAATGTATGTTAGAATGGTTCAGGTGTTCTTGCCTAAGGACAAAGGACAAATGGGATTAATTCCTGCTGTCCCTCTCATCCCTACTTCTCTATAGTATTTATACACTCCAGCACTCTGAAATTTGGGAGCTAGTGGTCATGCAGCTTTGGCTTCTGCTCTTAGCTACTTCAATTCTAAGCCTTCAAACCAGTCTGGCTTTTTCTAGGAAGCTGTAGGCACTTTGCAGAAGAATTAGATGAGTCAGACCTCTCAGGTACAAATACACCAGGGGGAGGAGAAGCAACCAGAGAATCAGGTAGGACACAACTTCCTCCAGCCCTGAAGGGAATAGAAAATGACCAAATGGCTTTACAGCTCACAGAGAAGGGAAAAGATGACCAAGGAATAGGACAAGTCTAAAAGCTTGAAGAAGTCACAAGAACTGCCAATACAGATGAAATCACTACTTTTATTCAGTAGTCTTGTTCTAACAGTGCCCAGGACCATTTGATTACTTTAAATTCCACTTTGGGCAGTTATAGACTAATATATTGCAAAAGGACGCTGTTCATGTAACCTCCCACGAAACTCAACTTACACCTTAATGTGGGATTTTAGTTCTAGGCTCCCATTGTCATTTTGTGTCCTGCAATATCCTATGATACAGTTGTGAACCCAAGGAAATACTCTGTTTTAATCCTACTTAACTCTAAAGCATTGTTTTGCTGAGTGGAAAAGACACTGAACACTGTGTAAAACCACTTTTCTCAAATTTTGAACTTCCTGCCTTGGATGTCAAACCTCTTAATTGCCTGAGAAACGAATCATACACAGGTGGAAGAAAAAAAGAAGAGCTTGGTGTGATCAAATGATAAGTGAGCAGTCACAAACAGATATTTTGGGTAGGCTAAAAGAGGCAGTGGATTAACTTTTGAGTAAAAATCACTGTCTTAATATGCCATTCTTATGCTAGAAATTACTTAAGAATTTTATGAAATCACTCAAGGTATATGTTGTCTTGAATTATCTTGCTTTTCCACATGATACATTTATTCACATAGCTATTACTGCAGAGTAGGTAGCTAAGGTCATATCCCCACTTAAAGACAGTAAATTATTTATGTGCTTATATTCTCAAAAAGAAGTTTCTGTGAATTTATTACAAATCCCCAAGTGCACAGAGAGAAGGAATCAGGTTTCACTACTTGTATCTTGGTATTTAGAACCAAATAGGCCAAGCTGTGGGCCTTTAATTTTGAAACCTTCTTAAATGTTAAAAAAAAAAAAAAAAAAACAAAAAAAAAGGCTGATTGCATAAATCTGAAAAGCACAATAGTTTTCTTCCATCTTTCAGTATGTAAGGCTGACTTCCCAACATGATACACAGCTTCTTTTCAACAAAAGTAATTTTATCATCCTTGGTATTTTATCCGTGTCGTAATTCAGCCATTTTCCTATTTAGAAAAATCTACAGCATATTATTAGCTGAAAATTTTATACACCTCCACAAAGGTCCTTTCAATGTAGTGTCCCGAGTGAACACAGTCTCTTTTCTTTATATTATATGCCTCCTGCAGTTCTGTGCTTTGCCCCATTCTGGCCTTCCCTTACTAGTTCTCTCCATCTCCCAAGGCTGCTTCAGTTTGGTGAATAAAATAGCTTCAGTCATCAGCAAAGGCTTATTGCAGCACTTTGGTTTTTGGTGGTCTGCTGTGTACACATTAGCCAAGTCCTACCCTTACCTAAAACCCAGTGCTTTTGAAGTCTAATATACTTAGACCAACAGTACTTCCATAAGAAATGGAATTTATTATAACACAGGAGTACTGACTCTTTTACACGACCTATTCCAATCTAAGCAAAATTAGCTCCTAATTTAGCTGTAGTGTCAGTTATAACCAGGATACAATTGATGAGTCCATCCTACAGAAACTACAAGACCAGTACATTTAACTTTCAAGGCCTTCCTAATCATACAACCAAAACATGCCTTTTCAGACACCTGCCTCCTGCTCCTTCCCATCACCATGAACAATGAATCTTCGTAACTTAACAGAGAACAGTGCATCTTTTAAATTAGAAATGTGAACGGCAGCCAATTTCTCTGGATATAGTGCTACAAGGTAGCCCTTTTGAGGGCAACAGGGGATCATCTATTTCTGACTAATTAATGCCATAAGGTATAATAGCTTGAGAATGAAGAACTGTTTTATTTGTAGTGTGGAAGAATTAGGCTCAGCTTCAAAACCAGAAATGTTTCAAGACTAATTTGCACATATGTGGTCGATAAATGTAACCTCCAGCCTAATCTTATTTCTTTAGCCTGTCCTGTAAGAAAAAAAAAATGTGTCCTGGAACTTACAGGATTAATCAAGATGCCTCACAAATTTTGGTATTATTTTAACAGTTACAGTAAGTGTGAGAAATAAGAAAGTGTATTCATTAGCACTTTTTTTTTTTAATGCTCGTACTCCAGTGTGCAATTGCTATTAAATGGTTAAGTGAATTTATAGTATTTGGGAAAGTAGCATGGTTCTTATACCATAAGCCATACTCAGTTTCAATCTGATTTTTCTGCTGATACTATTGTAAACTCAGAGCAAAATGCATTTGATAAATAGAGAAAAAAGTGAGCTAAATCATAGTTTTGATTAAAAAAAAAATACTACTTCTTTAAGACTTTAGGCAAGTTTGCTTTAGGTCCCCCGTGTCCCCTCCCCCAACTTAAATGGAAACCAGAATAGGCTAGTAAGCCATCTTAGCGCTGTTCTTTGCCTGTCTTCCTTCCCTTAATTATTCCTTCTTAGTAACTTTCGGCTTTAACAGCAGTATTTTACAGGACTGTCACATGCTCCAGAGTTTGTTGGACACTCTTGATCTACACATTTGTGTCCCAAATGCCTGCTATCTACCATTGGAATTCTGTCTTACTTTACAAATTGCTGTATTTTGTTGTGATTTAGCATGCTTAGCCAAACATCAGAGTTGAACATCTATCCTGCCAAACAGAAATGAACTCTTGACTGTTCTGGCAGAGTTTTACCATGAATTTGTTGGCCTGATCTTCTGAAGACATTGTCTACATTAACCTAGTGCTCCTGATTGTCTGAAACTGCCACCAACTGCAGCAGAGTTAAGCTTGATGGTGCTAGTGTAAACCAGGTGACTGGCACTCTTGATTACCAAGTGATCTAGAATATATTTATAAATCAGACTGGTCAAAATTATCAGTAGCTACGGGAACAGTGCTTCTATCACTATGTCTAATTATTGATACCACAAGTGAAAGTATTACCAGGGAGATATCAAGGGCAAGAAATATCAGTTCATGAACAGACTTTAAAGGAGGGTGTATCATACCTGAAGAGCTGACTGAAATATTTTTCTAGCTTACCATTATTTTTCAAGTGCCTCTTAGTTTTATACTGTCATCTTTAAGCAAATTAACACAACCCTTTTGGAAAGAGTTAAATCAAACTTACCTGAAATACAAACATGTGTCTGCCCGCAGGAACAGGTCCTACTAAAACAGAGTCTAACACCTGATCATACTCTTCACTTTCAGCTGAACCCACATAAATGATTTTCCATTCCAAATCTACAGCAAAACAAAAATAAATTAAAAAAAATGCAAACATTATTAATCATTACAGTTAAGGGTCTTCCACTCCTGCATACCTACAGTTTTGCGTAGCCTAAAATTGATTCTTTGGAAATGGGCCTAAAATAACAAGGACCTGTCTTCACTGGGGAAATTTATCAATGCCTGCCCCAGTCCTCATGAACCAGACCCTCCCACCATCTCTCTCTAGTCAGTCTGTACCACAGGAATCCCTCCATTTTCACAGTCAGGTTAATTTTCAAATTTTATACAGAGGACAGGGCACATTTACTTGTTGGGAGCTGTGTTCAGCATTTTCTCCATCTGTTGGAATGGCTGCAGCACAGGGATGATGCCCGTATACGCCTAGGACGCATTGCACACCTTGAATACTGACTCGCCTCCTGAAAAGAAATTCCCACCTTGCACATACACACCTCACAGCTTATTATACAGATATATAATTAAATTATACAGATCACAGAAGGTAGTTAATTGAGTAAGAAAACCCATTGTGTAAGCACCAGCCACACTAACTGTATGCCCCCATTCCTTCACATGTAACTTGCGTAACCCGAGAAGTATGTAAAATTAAGATAGCATGATTAGATCACATTCTCATCGAAGATATTGGTGCTCAGATTTCAGTCACGCCCTGAAATGGAACTACAGGCAAAAAATTTTAAACGTAGCATTTTGCTTCTTAAAATAATGCAGCAAAATAAAACATTTCTTACAAATCAGTTATTTCTAACTCACCCTCTCTACCACAGGTGTTTGAAAGTTGAAACTGCAAATTAGTACACATAAGCTCTTCCTGGGCCAGCTTTTCACTTTCACTTTTTGATTCAAAAACACATGCATAAAGACACATACGGAACTAACCTTAAAAGAGAGATCTGGGTTTTTTTAAACAAGAGGAAAAAAGATCACCATTATGGAAAATTATGACTAACACTTTTTTTTTTTTTAGTTCAGTGAAGCTGGTGCTTCAAAACTCTACCTTAAAAACTTACATGGTATATTTCATATTTTTTTCCTTATGAACAGTGCCCTTAGTGTCTATGCAAAAGCACAAACCTGTACCCTATTACATCTACTTTATTACTGGGCTTTGCAAAATCCAAAGGTCTACATTATGGCTTCTTGGTGCAGGAATGGAACTTAAGCATAGAAAAAACTTAGTAATTTAACAGAAATTGGCTGCCTTAGGATTGCAACTCTCTTTCCTCATTAGTGAATTCTTCTTGCTTACCACGTTTAACATCAGTGCAGGTTTGGGGGGTTTAAGTAACATAATTAACAGGGCTTAGAAAGGGATTTTACTCCTCAATTGGCCAGGTGCTGTATCAGAGGTTTTATTTACCTTTTAAGCATGTAGACTAGTTACCACCAGTACTGCAGGCTACTCATCCAGGACAATTAAGGACCTCTTTTGTCAGCATCTGAGCATAAGTTACTACTTGGAAGAAGTGAGGACTTTTAGGCTAAACTACTTAAGGTTATCACACCATCCTGTGCCGTTATTCTATGAGAACAGTATGAAGCTCAGTCTAAACCAGCAGTATTTAGGACTAAAAAATGGACTTTTTAAAATCAAGTTTTAGATTATACATTTAATAGGTTGGTCCAAGTGCTGCTTAGGTTATCTTGCTACAGAGTAACAACTTAAAAAAAAAAAAAAAAACAAAAACAAAAACCGAAGAGGGCTGGAGTTAATGAACCTAAGATCAGTGGTGTGCAGGACTGGCTGAAGAGAAAACAGCACAGTAAATAGGTATGTGAAAGCTAAGGCAACGACAGCAAATTTTTCATCAAGTGTAGGAAGGCTATGCTTAATCTTATTTTTAAATGTGAAAGATAGCAGTGCTCCTCCTGAATACAGTCTAACTTGCATTTAGGTGGGGGAAGGGAGCCGAGAATTTTGCGTTAGACCATCTATAATTCTTCTCACCCCGATTGTCCCGGATTAACTCTAACGTAAATCCAGAGCGCGAGGAGCGCGCCACCTACGGCTGCGCGCAACGGGCCGGAAAGGCGCGACGCCTCGTGCCGAGCCCCTGCGAGGGGCACCGCCGCGCCTGCCGTCGAAGGGTCCCACGCTGCCTCTCGGACGAGGCCAGGCTGACCGGAGAGATCCAGTCAGCGACCTGGCGGTGGGCAGGGAGCGCAGCCTGCTCCGGGCAGCCCCAGCTAACGCCTCGGTCAGTTGTGGAAGGGGCAGGCGACGAGCGGCTGAGGCCTAGAGGAAACGCCGGGCTCTGAGGAGACTGCCTGCCCGCCCGCCCGCCTGCCTCTGAAGTTCCCGCCAGCCCGACCGTCCCTCCCAGCGGCGGCGGGGTAGAGCGAGCCAAGCTGCCCGCGCTGTCCCCAGGCCGCCGGCACGCACGAGTGAAAAAAAAAAAAAAAAAAACAAAAACCCAAACAAAAACAACCAAAAAAACCCCCAAACTGCTAGCGGAGCGGGCAGGGTGAGGCAAGTTTAACCGCAACGAGAGAGAGCCTGCTAGGCGCTATTGCCCGCCAGCTCCGGCTGGCCTTTCCCTCGCCCCTCAGGCCGCTGGCGAGCAGGCGGCGCTGGTCTCCGCCGGGGGCCAGGCGGCTGTCCCTCTTTCCGCTCACAGGCAGCCCCAGCCCAGCGGCCTCCTCCTCCTCCTCCTGCCGGCGGGCAGCAGCTCCCCGCTTCCCTTCCTCGCCCTGAGCCGCGGGGCGTTCAAAACTCCCGCCCGAAGGGCGACGCGCGGCCTCTCGGGGAGACTCCCGCA
>JAOBAS010000013.1:26743952-26799848 GCA_025311575.1 Elanoides forficatus | reverse complement strand
ATGGAATAGCCCGTTGGCCAGTTTGGGTCAGCTGCCCTGGCTGTGTCCTGTGCCAGCTTCTTGTGCCCCTCCAGCTTCCTTGCTGGCTGGGCTTGAGAAGCTGAAAAGTCCTTGATTTTAGACTAAACACTACTTAGCAACAACTGAAAACACCGGTGTTATCAACATTCTTCGCATACTGAACTCAAAACATAGCACCGTAGCAGCTACTAGGAAGACAATTAATTCTATCGCAGCTGAAACCAGGACAAATATCCTGTCCCTTCTAGTACAAAAAATCACTTTTTCACTTTGGTAACACTTACTTTCAACACCCATTTATTTTTGATAGCGCATGCCCGCTTGATGTTTAGGGATACTGTGACTTTGGAAGATGCTGTAACTGTGGTATCGGTGATGGAATCTTCTATGCAGGTAAGGTTTCTTGCAAACATTGCCATTACTGCAGTACCACATTGAAGGGATTCAGTTTATCATGTAGATATATGCCAGCTCCCTTCATTTCTTTGGAGAGGGTTTCAGGGACTCAGGGAGAGTAGGTCATCAGAGACCTTGACAAGTCATTTTTAGTCCCATCTTGATTATTAAAATCCTTAAACAGAGATTATACTGAAAAATCTGGATTGGTGATAAAAGCCTTGTACCTTTTTTTTGTAGACTTTGAAGTCTAAGTGAAGTTTTGGCGTACTGTTGACTTCTGGTAATCTACATTTTAAAGACCTTTTGAGCCAGAAATTGTGTCTATATTGCTGTGTTTAATAGCCTCCGATAGTTTTTTCTTCCATGATGTTATCTTTTCATTCATTAGCTAGGTATGAGAGAACCAAATCATTTTTTTGGAGCAAGTTTTGAACAGTTGCCAAGACCTACACTTTATTTTGCCGTTAGATCATTTTAAAATATGTTGGTGGTGATACTAAAACTCAGGACTTCTGGAAGACTGATTTTACTCTGAGAAACCTTAAAGTCCAAAACTTTGGTTGCACTGAAAATTGTGCATTCCAATTATCACATGGATTTGCGTAATGTTTCTATGTAAAAAGGCATGGAAAAAAGGTGGGAGGCTAGATTTTAGTTTACTGTAACATTATTAGGAAGTTGAATGTAAAGAAAAAGCAATGCATTTAGAATTAGTAAAAGGAATGTGAATCTGATAAAGGCTTTTTTAATGGAAATGTGGAAAATAATATAGACACTATTACTTCAGATAGAATATTTTAAAGGGAAATTCATGCTTTGGAGTAGAAAAAAAATTACCATAAGCAGATAATCTAAAGTTTTATGCGTGGGGGTTTTTAGCACATCTGAAATACTTGGGTTTGGCTCTGTCGGAGATGGTGTACTCCACTGCACAGATGACTGGTCTGATCCAAAATGGCATTTCCTATGTTTCTGTATAGGTTGATATGAATATATTAAACAATTTTATATAGCAGCCATTAGCTCAGTGGACCTTAAAGACCTTTGCAGGAGCAGATAACGCTCCTTTTTTGGAGATAAAGCTCTTCAAGATAGATGCACAAAGTCGCATATGGAAGGTAGGCACTTGTGATCTCCCTTGTTCTTCCAACGAGGGTTGAGAGGCTGCTTGCAGTTTGTGCCACGGATAGTCTACTGCAGTGTTGCAAATGAAATTTGTCTCAAAAATACTACAAGGCCTGACCTTATTAAGTAGCAAAAGATTATTTTGCTGTCTGCTGCAACTCATCTTGCACTGTTTTGAAGAGCTCAGCTTTTCAATGACAGCACTAAGTTAAAATAAGAAGCGGTACTACTATATCCAGTTGAAACAGCAGAAGATATCACATAAGTGTTCATTAACTGTAATTAAACCTGTAATTAACTAGACGGGAATTTGATGGGACAGTGGTTTCAAAGCAATATGGTTTTGGATGTAAGAAATCTAAAATACTCAATTCTTTTTCATAACAGATCAAAAAGTGGAGTTTATGTATATAATGATTACGAATGTGTATTGTCATCTGTGTATCTCTCTACCTCATCAGCGTGAATAAACGTAAAAGAATTGTTTTAACTGTGGGTCACTGCAGTTTGCACAACAAGGATCTATCTAATAAAAGTCAGTGAGAAATTTGCCTGAATTATGACTGCAGAAGACTACCTGGGAGTAGTTGGTATGCTCATCATACTTGCTCCACTCTTCACTTCTTATGAGCAAGTAGTTAAATGTTTTCATTTTTGCTAGGAATCTGGAAATTTGAGATGTGCTATTTAAGGCCAAATTTTACTTTCCACCGGGAAAGTGTAAATGAATCACTGAAACAGTTCCTTTTTGAAGGAAGTGATTTATTTGTTTTATTAAAAAAATAGAAGTAACATGCAAAAGTTTATTTTCAGAAATTGATTCCTTCTCTAGAAAAAAAGTAACTTTATGTGTAGATAAATCCTGTGTTTCCTGCCTAATTGTCAGTCTGTAGAGTGAGGTGTAAATGGGGAGGTACCAGTGTCATTCTTGAAGGACTGGCTGCCACCTTTCAACTCAGCAAACTCTGTCTTCAACACTGTCTTTGCAACTTCTACAAAAGCTCATATTCTTGCCAGTATAAAGCCAAAGTTCACAGTTCTCAGGCCAGTGTTCAGATATTTCTTGTGAGCCCTCTTGGAAAGGAAGGCTATCATATTTTCATCACCAGCCTGCTTCATTGGGTTTTTTTGTTTGTTTTGTCCTCTAATTCACCCTTATTTTTCTCTTTCCTACTTTGTCTTTGTGAGCATATTGTAATCTCCCCGTGGCTTGATCTTTTCTTTGCCTCGTTCTCTCTTTGTTAACATTGTCTCCCCCCTTCTCTTGGTCATGTTTTCATCCTTCTTTTATTCCCTTTCCAATCCCTCTCCTTTTACTCCCTTTTTACATTTTGTCTTCTCATCCTTAGGCACTTTTACACCCTTCCTTTCTGCTAACTTTCCCTGTAATACTTTCTTTTTTCTGTCTCTCTCCCCTCAACTTCCACAGCGTATGGATTTGTCATATGGCTGCCTTCCTCTACTCAAAATGATATCTTAAGAGTCTCAGAGGGGCAGGTATCTCAGAGGCGTAAGCACCAGCACAGGAATGAAACGTCACACATATCTTAAATTCAGTCCCATCTCACTTAGAATTTCTCTCTCACACACACACACACACAAAATAACATTTAAAAGCAGCTTGTTGTGATGGCCAAGTAAAACACTGAAAAGTTAGTGAGGGCAAGACATAATTGTACCTCTTGGGCATATATCTTAAGATACATAATCATGTATTCCTTTTTTTAACGTTGGATCCTTAGGTCACAGGTTGACAGTACTCAAGGCAAAAGCAAGTAGCCTTTGCCAGTGTTTTGCTCAATGTTTCATTTATTACCTACTGTACTAAAGGTAGGATTCTTAATTTCATGTGTTTTTTCTGTGGAATTCATCTCCAGTGTATTTGAGTATTTCAGAAATACCAATTCACTTATCTTCACGCACTCCTTGTGAAGTGATGGGGTGGTGCTACTCCTGCTCTATGATCTGGAGCTGACTTATGCACGATCCAGAAGAAATTGTCCACTGGAACATAACCCATGAGAAATGTTAGGGCCTCAGTTTCAGAGTAGTAGCACTTTGAGTGTTTGAGCACATTCCCTGTTGACTGCAGTTTCCTTCTGTGCACACACCACATCAGGATCCCAGTTACAGATTTATCGCCTTTCAAAATCTTTGCTTAACTGGCTCACTCTGAATGACAAGAACTGGAACTTAGCATCAGAGAGAGAATCCAGTTCTCCTTGGCTGTTTTAAGTGTCCTGACCAAGAAATTGGAGTTCCCTTTCTACAGTCCCTGCCTCATTAAGTATGAACCTTCCAGTCCTTGAAACAAATATGGCAGAGAGGTTCTGCAACAAGCTTTTCCGTTACTACAGACTAATGCTTCTATGTGAAACAGATCTATCATGTTCCTGAAGTGATACGCAAAAAAACCAACCCAGTGATAACTTCAGTGGGATGCATTAATGGTTGCATGGACAGCCTTAGTCTCAGCACTGTGTAGTTTTAGAGGGCTTTAATTAGCCACCAGAATGATGTTTTTTCAATGTAAATTATTTTTTAATACAAAATTTCAAAAATGTAAAATGGAAGAACCAGAAATTGCCACAAATGAAAAATGTGTGGTCCATGTGATGCCATATGTAGCAATTTCTGGTTCTAGAGACTCCGTTGACTTTTGCTATTGCTCTCATGGCACTTGATACTCATCTTGTTCATTAGTCGTATTGAGCTTTATAGGTTAGACAGGAGTGGTAAATGCTAGCTAACGTGTGGCAAAACAGAGGGTTTGTGGTGTGTTGGGTTTTTTTTCCAAAGAGCAGTTAACTACAGAGCTATTCTAGATTATTTGTTGTGGAACAAATCACTGTGCAGATGCTCTGTTCCAAATAAAAACTGCTTCATTTTCACAAGACACAGCAAAATTGTTCCAGCTTAAAATCACTTGCTCTGTGGAATTATTCCCAAATAGTTAGTTACTCTTTAAGAGCTATTCAGAAATTTTTTTGCTGGTCAATTTACCCTGTGTGGACAAGCCTTAATACCCAGGTCTTTCCATTTAAATAACTAGGCAAAGCTAATGAAAACTTTTAGTAGTCAGAACTTCCTCAGTTATAAAAGTTCTCAAATGGGCAGAATTTTTACAAGGTATTTGGAAAACTTCTTTAATGCTAATTTCCGTTTTTAGTCATGAAGTTCTCAAGCCTTGGGTGGACTTTCCATTTTTTGTAGAAATAAAAATAAACCAGTACAAGTAAACTGCAGGCTTGATCATATAATTGCTTTATGTGTATGAGCAACTTTGCCTGTGTGAGCAGACCTAATCAGATTATTTGTGTGAATACAGTTACCTGGTAAATATTTGCTACCTTAAGCTTTAAAATATCTAAGGGAGAATTTTGTATAAAATGGTCTCTGCTGTTTAAATTTGGTGCTGAATAATAAAGATGGCTTCCTATTTTTTTCTCTCTCTCTTTGGTGATGCAGGGGGGTGCACTTCTCGGAGGCATCAATGCCTTACACACCTCATTTCCAGAAAATCCAATGGCGCAGTACCGAACACAGTGTGAACTCATATTGGAGCGACTGGGGCTGCAAGATCTTCTACAGAAAGAGCTACAAAGACTTGACAGGTTATAATATGCAAAGTAACAAAATAATTCAATAGCAAAAAAGAATTGTTTGACAATAATATCTGGAGAGGGTCTAAAAATAGAATCTGACATTGGGAAGGGACTTGTTCTTTAGAGGACATGGATAAACAGGGAGATTGTTTTAAAGTAGCACTCTGAGATCATCACAAGATCATTTCTCCCTCTGTGTCATGGAATTTACAAAGAATTTAAGAACACTTTAATCGGTTCCCAACTCATATCTCAATTCTATGCTCAGATAAGTTTCAGCAGCACTTCTTAGGGTCAAAATGCCAGATTTTGTAGCTGAGCAAATAATTTTATATAACCTTTTGTTACTTGCTTGGTAAAGTACAGCAGATCTGCTTCATATTTTTTAAGCCTAATTTTGTGTTGGGCTGTCAGGATCCTTCCCTTTCTGTTAATGGAGAATATAAGCCTGAATCAAAGTTCTGTTCTTTTGGGTGATTTTTCTTTTTTACACACTTTTTTACAGTCTGTTTGCTGGTATTAATAGAAAACTTTTCATGTACTGAGGCTGAGAGGAAAACACTAGGATTGGAAGGAAATAAAATAACAAAAAAATAACATTTGTTTCCTGAAATGAGATTAGGCTCTAAAGAAACTCATACTTTCTTATTATTAAAGGAAGACAAAAGATTAATGTTATCAAAGCTAATGGAAACAGCTGGGAAGATACACTTTTTCCTTTAAATATTGTTCAGACTTATTTTGTAACTTACAGTAAGGACATCTTAAATAACTACAAAGGCAATAAAAGCAGGTGAAAGTGGGGTATCTATCTCCAAAAAAATTAGACAAAAGCTAGTTTTAAAACAGAGATGTTCATAAAGGATCATAGAAATG
Source organism: Elanoides forficatus (assembly GCA_025311575.1). Taxonomy (NCBI): domain Eukaryota; kingdom Metazoa; phylum Chordata; class Aves; order Accipitriformes; family Accipitridae; genus Elanoides; species Elanoides forficatus. Next base: position 26,793,822 of record JAOBAS010000013.1, on the reverse strand, counting down.
TAGAATGGGATGGGAGATCAAATACAAAGACAGGATCAGGTCTGTGTTTGACCTTCCTGGCAGGGGCTTGTGTTATCTGCTGTAAAGGCTTTCTAATGAAGAGGATTTTTCATTGCCATTGGGTAGTCTGTTCCGTTATTGCTCCATCCTAATGCTCATAAAGGTTTTCCCAATATCCCACTGAATCCCCTATGCTGCAAATTAAGCTGATTTCTTCTTCCCCCTCTTAAGCAGCTTAGAGAATACTAAATGAATGTCCTCTTTAAAACAACCTATTCTGTATTAGACTTGTCCCATGCATTCCCCTAAACTATATTTCAATAAAACAAGCATGTATCTTTCAGCCCTTCTTGATAAGTCAGATAATTTCTGCTACTTTCCATCAAAATTTTAAGAACAACCATATTTGTAAATAATGATAATAATGATTCTAAAACATACATGTCAATATAGTGTTTTCTCTCTCATATAGCAGAGGAACTCTTTATAATGCATAGGAATCATTTCACTTACACTAATGAAGTCAGTTTTGGGATGGAAAGTAGCTGCTTTTCATTCATGGTTAGAATCACTATTCAGCAAAAAGTAGAATGCTGTCTCCTTTGGAAATTATATGTTTAGGTACAATAGACAGAGTATCAGCTGTACTGAGATTGAATGGAACCCTCATTCTAGCACTGCTGTTGTTTTGGAGGGCTCTGAGAGTATTAATAGCCACAGACAGTGATAATTAAGTTTTATAGGTGATCTGAGATGCTTTCACTCTATCATGTGAAGTTTTTGACATGTTAAGTCCATAGTGATTGTGAGAGGAAACCACCAGCAACCACTATTCCAAGTAATACCTAGATTTTCCATTCTGATAACTTGTTTGAGGCTTTGCCTTACTCAGGATAAAATCTAATGAGGTTCCTGGAAGATATACTTACAGAATATGTAATGCCTAAGGGACTGTAGCAATGGCTGTAAGTAATGCAAAGCTGTTGGGGGGGGGGGGGGGGGTCTGTTTGGTTTCCCAAGGAGATTAAGTTTAGGCGGTTGCTTTCTCTGTCCATCTGCCTGTCTTCTACTGGGGACACTAAATTCTTCCACTTACTGTGGAAGCTGCTGAAAGATCACAGACTGCACCACCAGCTTTTGGAGCTGTATGTGAAACTTAGTAATGCACTTTTGTGACCTACATTATTTGTAGCTTTTCACCATTCATACATATTAAGCATCATTAATGCAATAAAGAAAGAAAAAAAAGAAAAATAAATTACTATTGCCTGGGTTTTTTTCATTCCATAGATTACAAAAGGAAGATTCATGCCAGCTGCAGCCTGAAGAGACAAGTTTCAGTACTACTACAAGATGCTTGAACAAGGATACATATGGGCAGTCAAAGCAAATGTCTCAGTCAGAACCTTCAAATCAACAAGAGAATAACTCCAGGCCACAGCCTTCTTTGCCTGAAAGCATCTGTGAAGAGGATATACATCTAGAACCCTTGTGCAACCCAGCACATGGTAATAACAAAAATACAAAACACTTGATGAAACATAGCAGGAGAGGTGATGATGGCAGCCTGGCATGGTTTGACAGCCTGGAAGAGAGCAACACTGATGCTGAAGAAACTTTTCAGAAGTCGTCTCCGGTGCCTAAGATATCTCCAAAAAACTTGGCTTCAAAAACCCTGTGTAAAACATCCTGTTCTGAAGAAAGAAGTGCTTCAATACCAAGGAAGGGAAATGGAATGAGAGAGTCACTAGCAACTGTGAATCTACATGCTTCTTTGGAACAGGACAAAGTTTCCAAGACAGGCAGGAAAAGGCCTGAAGAAGACAACTGTTTTTCTTCAGAAGCAAATATTCAAGACCCAGCATCACCAAGTGCTAGTGTGCAGGATTCAGTTATTACACAACGGGTGTCTAAAAGCTGGCAGAGATTGCACACAAAGAAATCACGTGGATTCTTTACAAGTACACAGGACCCCGAGGCAAAGGCCCTTCCTTCAGTATTGCCTGCATCTGGCCTGTCAGATCTTTCAAGTGATGCAGATTCTGTGCTAGGGGAGGAAAAGAAGAGTGTATCTGTAGCAGCAAAAACTGCAACAATTTCCTTGAGAAAAAGAAGTAAAGGTCAAGTCGTGAAGGAAACAGAGGCAGTAAGTTCCCATGAGCCAGAAATCCTTGACAGTGAAAGTCCTCCAGCAGCTAAACTAGCTAAATTTTCTTTCAGACCAAGGACAAAACTTGATCATTCTTCAGAGAAGAAAAATGAAGAATTTTCTCTTTTTCGGAGTGAAACTATTTTTAAGCCTGGAGAGCAGCTCCAGGGAGAGCAGCTGCCAGAAGAATGCTGCCCCCCTGAGAAATGCAAGATGACATTGACTCGCTTAGGAAAAAACAGTTTGGAAAAACGATCAGTTGATAATAAAGGGAGAGAAGAGCAACAGAGTCAGGCCTTAGGGAAAGAGATTAGAGGAAGTGCAACAATACACTCTGATGTCAGTTTTGATGCTGTGTCATCTCCGCCCACTGAAAAGAAAAGGGAGGGAAAGGAGAAGCTTGGTGGCCCAAGCACAGGGAAGGTGCGCTCCAGCACATTAGCCAAACTGTCAACGTTCTCCTTTGCATCACGTCCTGAGTCAAAATTGGAAACCATTAAGACTGACGCTAACAAGGAAAGCCATAGCCCATTGCTGAAGGTGCACGTGAGCAATCCTAGCAGAAGGAAGAGTTTTGCATTGGGAAATGCTAGTAAAGCCAGTGCCGTCACACAGAAATCTCTCTTCTCGATAGCAGAGCTAGATGATGCTACATTAGATTTTGATTGGGATGAAGAGGTTAGGAAAAATCCAAGCACGTAACACATATATCCTCCAAATTACTTAACATGCAGTTCTGAATCTCCATCCTTCTATCAGCTGTATCCGTAGTTTACAAAGCATTTCAAACCAATCATCCTGGACCTCTGTTGATACCAATGAACATACTTTCTTTAAGGGCAATATACTTTACGTAAGCTAAGGACTGCATATACTGCAGGCCTGATGTGGTATTTAGTTTTCTAAACTCTTCCCAAGACTGCTTATATCAGTTGACTGTTCTGATTGACCTGATGTAACCTGAAGACTTGTATGGTTATGTTCGTATATCCAGAGTATAGTGAATCTTGCAGAAGAACAGATTTAATTGACTGTTACCCTTTATTTCATGTAGCGGTTAGAACCATACATGATTCAGATTGTCCTTCCAAATGACTGTGCCACTTTAGAAAAATGATGATGCTAAAACTATGTCATTATATTTTGTTCATCCTTATATGCTGTTTGTCTCAGCGTAGTTAGCAATATTGTGATTTATCATCATGCTATAGTAAGTATTTCTGTATTATCAGTATCATGGCAGTTTTGCTGCATCTCTGGTTACTGTGCTCTTTGTCACACTGCTGATGTTGAAGACATGGATCGAGGGCTTTTTGTTTCTGTTTTTTTAATTTCCATTTTAAATACACTGGTTCAGGTATCTGTGTCTGTATTCTGGGTCATTTTATCAAAACCCAACTCTGTAATAAACAAGACAGTTCTCCACCACAGAGAGAACAAATTTCAGGTGATTGAATGGGAGTCCTCAGTAACCAGGGTAACTTTAATGCAGGTATTAAGCCCTGGCATATAAGCTACATTTCAAACCTAGCAGCATGGTGAAGAGCTACCCTACTGTAGCTTGGTTCTGACTCAGATAATGTTTACTTGACTCTTTTAATTGTGATTAGAGTTTTACTGCATCCGATATGCAGTTCATCTTCTGTAGCATGCTGCATCCTATGTATGTCATTCATTTGTCTAATGGGAAATTAATCTACTAATGCATTACATGTTTACAGAGAAAGGTAAGCCTTCAATTTCTTTCAGTGATTTGCCTGGTATGTTTCTTCTGTATTTAAATTCTCCACAGAATATTCTCGTTATTACCTGCAAGGTAAACAGAGAATGGAGTGGTTGCTTACAGCACAGTAAATCCTTTGAGAGGCTTGCTAGCACGAAGAAGATCTGATTCTCTCTTGATTTGCTTAAATTTAGAAGTAGCTTACTTGAAGCCAGGTGAGTTAAAATACTGCAAAATTTCAGAGAATGAGGGATTGTGAGGCCCCAGTACTTCGGTGTGATACAGTGAAATCATGAGAACAGTAACTGTAGTAGTTGGCTTACTGTTAAGAGTTTGGGAAAATGACAGAAACATTACTGTCCAGACTGATTGTGTGGTAGTTCCTCCACTGGAAATACGACATCAATCCAAAGAAGTGGAGTTTATCCACCTCCCTCCCAGAGCACAGAGCCACCTCTTCCAGTCCACAAAGACCTACACCAGGGTGAGGGTGACCTGCACTGCACACATGATCCTATTGCCCATGAAAATCAGACTACAGGATGCTGTGTCTACACTGAGACTGGAGAAAGGTCAAAAATCTTGGAGCTATTAACATTTATGATGGTCTTCCTACCTGAATTTTCAGAGGCCAGATAGAGGCATGGTTTTTCATCACCACTGAGCTGCATCAGCCCGTTGCGTGGTGGTCTCATTTACAATCAAAAATCCTCCTTGCTAGCCGTTTGGTTTGATGGATGTTACTAGCTGGCTAGTGCAAAGCCAGAACATAGCTACGGGATCCCCACAGTCAACCATCACAAGCTTTTTTTACCATGCAAAATGGTAAAAATACTAGTCAAGAAATTTCATCCACCTATGCTGGAAGTAATGTTTTATTCATCACTTCCTTATAGATCAGTAGCTCAGGCATCATCTAATGTAATATGCTATGTAAAGTTATGTGACGAGCTGCTCACAAGAACTGCAGGACCTTTCCCTAAATATTCTTTCATGGGAGCCTGGTTGACTTTCTTCCTTCTGCCTAGTGGAAATTAGAACTCTTGAAATCAGCAGAGTCATAGTGGCACAAAACTGAGGTGAAAGTCAAGCTCAGAATTTCCTTCATATTCTCCATGCTTATGCTGTGTTTGAGAAGGTTCTGGTTTTTATATTCTGCTTGTTTAAAAGTTGTTGCACTGTAAGATCTGCCTTGAGGGCCAGGGAAACTACGCTGTGAAGCAGAGCAGCCGTGTTTCAGGAAAGCTGAGATGCCAGGTAATGCAGTGATCTATCTTCCTTACTAATGAAACGTGCAAAGTTTGATGAAGCAAGGGAATGCCCAGTTAGCAACAACTGTGAGAACTGGGCACTCACATTCCCGTGGTGTCCTCAAACCTCTGCATAGATCATTGCAGCTGAGTAAATGGAAGATAATTAAACCAAGTTTATTTTTTCATAGATGAAAAATGTTTCCTCTGATCCAGTAAAACTCAGCCTAGAATACTGGGGTACTGGATGTCCCACAGCTTTTCCAGTCATACAGTACTAATGAAATTTGTGGTCCAGTTCAGCCATTCAACTGATAAAATACTGCTAGATCCCTTTTTTTTTATTAATCTCTTTTGAATTGAAATCTACAGTTTTAACTATTCTTTAAAAGCACAGTCAGCAGAGCCGTGAACAAGCTGGTAACTTGCTGAAGACTGGATCTCTTAGGATAGGCTGCCTGATGTGTCTAGCGCCTGGTGGACTCGACCAGTTCAGTACACTGCCAGACCTGTGGGATACATCCTTTCATTGCCTTACAGCAGTACAACCAAGCAAGGTACGTTTATTGAGGTATCTGAACTTAGAGGAGGCTAAATCTGTGAGCTCTTCCACAGGCTTGCTGAAATTCCCTGACAGCAAGAGGAAAATTGCAGCAGCTTCCATTACAGCATGCCTAGAAAGGGTCCCCGATGCTTAGCAGAGAACAGAACCAGGAAGGATAAAGAAATACCACGGCATCTGAGCTACTGCTTAACATAGACAAATTAGCCCACTTAAACCGAGGTTTTCACTAGTGAGTGCGAACTCCGTACATTCATTCTTTAATGGACACCATTTGTAAGGCCTGATTTGCAGATGTCCTGAGTATTTAACAGGTGAAGCTTAAATCAATGAGATGTGTAAGGTGCAATGTAATTATAATTTTGCTCTTTTGTCTTCATCTCTGTCATATTTTTGGTTGTGAAAAGGCCCCTTCTAGAAGAAATGGTAGTGAGTGGGCTCACTTAAGATACCCTCTGTTCTGGAGGTAGAGGAAACAAGAAAGTGATGGAGGTTCACTGCTCTTCTTGCTGAGGACATCTGAGAACCCAAGACCTCCCACGTTTGAGCACCTGTCTTTCCTAGGTTGCAAGTCAAGCTTGCATCCCTCAAAACAATACCTTTGAGCAGATCAGGACAAAATTGGTAAGGCCCAGGAGACTTTTCCAGATCAGTGAAGACATTCTGTCTGTGGAGCTGTGCAGCCCTGGAAAGAGCATGGCTGGGTTGCTATCTACCACTTAGATATGTTTTAGGTATCTAAATCCAAACACATACTGTAAAATTTAGGCAGAGTGTATTCTATCATTCTTTGTAGTGTCTTAATAATTTTGGAGGGATAATATGTTAGATAGTGTGTCAGTAAAAGCAAAGTTGTCGCTTCAGAATCCCCAGATTAGAAGTAGTCAGTGTATTTTTTACTTTATGAAATGGAACTGTGCTTCTTTGTTGAGAAGAGCTTTTTGAGATCTGAGGGATCTGCTTCTCCCTTTCATACGATGTGAGAAATGGAAGGAAATCAAGAAAGGATACTGCAATCTCCAGTCACTCTGAAGTCACTCTGCCTGGAAGGCTACTTGGGTGGCTTTGTTTCCCAGTTGGAAGCAAAGAAGAGGCACAGGGACATTCTGTTCAGCTTGCAGAAAAGCCCATCTTTTCTATATTAGCAGAAAAAAAGCACCGTTGGCCTTTCAAACTGACTGCAAAGAGGTCCTAGTCACCCAAGTGTGTTGGGTAAGTAACCAAAGAATAAATTTGGAAGAGCAGATACTTCTGAGATCTTTCTTTGCCGGACCAGTTGAAATGCTACTGTTGTGGTATTGCTTCTGATTCATAGCATGAATTCAGAGCGTTCAAGATAAATGAGAAGCACACAGTAATAAGAAAATGATACCTGCTGTTGATTTACTCTCTCCCTCACCATTGCCATTGCTACGGAACCCATTTATCAGTGCTTTGGCAGGGAACATTGCTAACTTCTTTCCTTTCCGTTTTTAAACTAACTTCCCCCACAAACAATCGTATGTTTTCATGTTTTTTGAGTGCTACAACAGCCCAACGATGGGAGGATTTAATCCATGATGGCAGTGACAGTCTGCTGGGCTAACCTGCAGATGAATTTCCTCCGCGAGTAGGTTGTGCAGTCAATGGGCGGATGAGTCACCTCCTGCCAGCCTGCCTTCCTGGGCAGGCACAGCGCCAGAGTCTCCTTCGTGTTTTAACACTTGCCTCTCCGGGTTTATCTAAGACTATAAGATCTGAGGATATAAAAATATGTCCAATGTGTCTTCTCAGGGTGACTATACACAAGTATATATGAAACCACTTACTACTGTTGAATACACTAGTATTTTATTAAGCTGTGTTTTATCTTTATGAGTCTGGTTCATTAAAGGTGAATATATACGTCGCTGTCCTAAAAGCCAGTTGAACCAAACCTCAGAAGTCATTGGTTCTCGCAGCATGTTGATCAGGTCCTCATTTGTGAGCAGCAATGAAATGCTGTTGTTAGATATTCAGTGGCCAGACCCCATTGCCTTGGTTGAAACCAGACTGCATCATGTCAGTGTGAGACAAGATCACGGTTTTACTGGCAGCTGTCCCATAGTAGTGTTCTCCTGGATGGCCCAAGCACTCATGCTGATGAGTGAGTTAGAAAGCAAAAAAACCCAACAATGTAATTATATTTTTATATTGTTTAATTATATTTTTGCGTAAAAAAATGCTTCACCATAATTCTTTTAATCCTCCTGCATGGCACTTTTGCTGGGGAAGGCACGGCCTTGGCTGAAACGAGACCAGACTTAGGTGAGACCTACGCTTCTCTGAATTAGGAGCCCAGGTAAGATATTCTAGACTGTCATGAGGGAGCTCTGCTTAGTGCCTGAATCACTCCCCGTTTGCCAGTACTTGGGAAGGGGGAGCTGTCAGTAATTGTTCTCTGTGGTTACATTACATCACTGGTTGTTTTACAGACCTCTCTGATGGTCTCCTCACTTCTTTCATAAAGAAAAATTCTGCTGAAAGAGGCTTCCTAAGGAGTCTTCCTCTCTACTTCCCATTTACAGAAACAGGACATGCCCAGGGCTTCTTTTTGGAGTTAGATGCTATTGAAAGCAGTCTTCATAAGGTGAAGACAAACTAAAAAGCTGTGCCCGGTTATACAGCCACAGGTTATTTCCAGACCTCTAGTAAGGTCTTTACTTGTTGTTGGGTTTTTAAAATTCCTTTAATTTTTAAAATCTTTTTAGTGATTTTTAAATTTCACTTTAATTCATCTCTTCATTTACTGATTACCTCACTTGCAGATGAGTCTCAGCATGCTACATACAGCAATCTAGTATTTGTTACCCGTTCATTGTAGGCATCACTGCAAAAGTGACATTTAAGACAAAGAGTGCAATCTGTAGACGTTTAGGTGAAACTTCCCTGAAATGAAAAGGCAGTAAGGCAGAAAAGAGCCATTTTTCTATCCAATTTGCTTCTAATGTTTTTGACCTCTTTAACTTAAACAGTTACACTATTAAGTTACACTTAATAATCAGTTCCAGTTCTTCAGGATCACCTGAAATTCTTCCTAGAGACAGCAGGATATGTGGGTATTTGTTACCTTTCAGGATCTTACAGCGCTTACAAGTACAAAGCTGTGGTTCGTGACCCCCTTATAGTCCAGTCTTGCTGGAGACCATTGGCAATGCTTTATCAGACGTGGCCTGCGACTGCTGCCAGTGGTTCCTTACCCTCCCCTTGAGGTGCCTCCTCACCTCCTTCCCTTCCTCCCAGACCCTTGTTGCTTCTTTCTCTGCAGCTCGGGACTGTCGTCACTGCCTGGTCCTGCAATGTCAGCGCAGCTCTCCTCAAAACTCCCCTGGGAAGTATTGCCCATCTTATTTAAGGCACTTCTGGGGCACATACTGAGTTCTTAGGCTTGTAAAACAACCTGGAATAGGAATCACTTGCCGTGTAAACACTTTACAAAACCAGCCTTCAGTTCTTTCCAGCATTATGAAAATTTTAGACATGACACAAAAAATGTGGCAGCAGACAAACTGAAAAAGGGAGTATGCGTCATGTGTATGAGCTACTCTGCTAACACATTTCTTGTGCCAACTGCCAGCTAGTCTTACTCCAGTTTATATACTGCTTTTCATTCTAAATAACTAGTAAACAGAAAAAAACCCTACATGGCTGAATTTGCGTGTTGCTCATGTTATTCTCAGGACAGTAGTTTGAATGTCATGATTCTCGTCAGATATGCAGATTAATGTGTTAAATATCATAATGTGCACCAGGATTACAAAACCAAGTGAACTAAAGCCAAAGGCAAGGTAAAGTTAATATAAAGTGAACTGAAACTTCTAATTAGTGGATTCAATGTGAACACATCTCCCAAGTGAGGACATGTAACATCGCATTCTAGAGGGAATGTATTTATTGATGGGTAGATGAGGTAAACAGTGTATTAAGTGCTCTGTATTTCATGTGAATGAGGCAATAGCTTCATTAATAATGAATGCTAATTATGTCATCTCCCTTAGGTATCTAGTATGCCAACACTTATCAATACTTTCCTTCCTGTTAGAAGAATGTTAATAGTTCCAAGGAATAACATTGCTCTTTACTGAGTAAAGAGCACAGCTATTTTAGAAAAGACTGAAAATATGTTTCTTATCAAGTTTGGTTATTCTGAACAAATATGTGTTATTATAATTGCACACATAATAATTATATGTGCAATTGTATAACCATATGTGCAATAAAATATGCATATCAAATGCATTTTGTGTAATAATGCAAATATTATTGTACAAATAAAATGTATTATTGCAATGCAACTTAGGAAGAGATATATCCTTTGGAGTATTGACTTTTCAATCAGTAACGTCCTAACTTGAACTCAATAGTCATGAGATAGTTACAATTAGATTACGTAAAAAGACAAGGAAAGAAGTGTATGTGTCATCACAGTCCCCAACAGAAAAGCTCGTACAAGCAATACCTACATGACTGCGATCACTCACAAGGTGTTCGGCATCTTCTGGGTACCACGTCCCAAATCACCCTGTTGCTACTGTCAACATTATTGTAACTCTGTACTCCCTGGCAACGGAAAACAGGGGTGAAGAACAGTGGGAGCTGCAAGTTCCCAGATGTGGTCGTCTTCCACGTTCAGCGGCATCCTTACGTTTTTCATCTTCACTGCCAAATACTAGGTGAGTGCACCACATAGTCCAGAAGTGTTACTTGCCTTTGTCCTGAAGTGTTTTCCTTCTCCATTCAAGGCACCTACTTGCCACAAGCCGTTGTTCATCTCTCAGAACAAAACGTCACACAGAAGAGAAGCAACACCTCTATCTTAAGCGTGAGAGGGACTAGTCAGCAATTTGAGCAGCTGCACTTGCAGTTCTGCTTCTAGCCCATCTCCGTGGTCTGGAAGCAATGGTCTAGTTCAAGGAAGCATGCAGCTTCACTCCCACTCTACACTACTAGTAGGACAGCGGCTTTACTCCATTCCCTCTTTCATGGAGATATGGAGGTGCCTTTGAGTGCAAAGGTGTCTACGCACTAGAGCAATGATTTTTTTAAGAGCTTCTTTCAGGTCACAGATTGACCTCAGCAACAGAAGGCCAGCTGCTAGGAGAGAGCGCTACCCAGTAACAGCTTCAAAATTCCACGGGGTGAGCATCCCACAGTGGAGAGGAACCCAAAGCAGTATGGGATGCCAGTTGACATCGCCACTCACGCATCAGCATAAGCGTTAAGTGATGTTCTCCATCCCAATCCGTTGATCTGGACCGACACTGTGCTGCCAGGTAAGCAGGTGTGCACGCATCTGTGCTGCGGACCATGGCAGTGCAGCCTCGCTGCAGCGGGTGCTCTTTTCTCGGTCATAGGTACTGTACTTGCACAAGCGGTCTCAGCTTTCATCTTCGCAACACCTAGAGCTAATTATGACCACGGGAAACCTCAGAAATATTAAACGTGAAGGCTAAGAGCTAGAGGAAATGCTGAGAGTTGCCTAGTCTATTTTTGTATTCCAAGGTAGGATAAATTCCCCTTAAACTATGGAAAGGTAACTTTTTTTGGTAAAAAATACTTTTTATGGTGTCTGGTTTACAGTTTATGTTTATGACTGACAGCTCTGCTCTACTATATAGCTAGAGATTAACAGCATCACTGAAAGATCTTTCCTTGTTTAAATAAATAACAAAGACCGAAGCCAAAATAATTTTAAATATACCATAAAATGTTAGGAAGATTGAAAACTTTAAAGTCACTAGTGGGCCATTCCAGTTTCTGCAACAACCAGAGAGAATATTCCAGTTACTTCAGTGGGATAATTTTCTAATGACCTTCACAAGATTCAGCTCAGCAGCATATATTTGTGGGTCCATTATCCAGTTATCAATATTCAGAACTAAGCAGCCTTCTAGTCTTTTGAAAGAAACCTCTTCTTCAAGCAAACTGGAACGAAAAATATATTGTTCTCTCAGTGAACATAGTGGGAATAAAAGAGGTTTTTTTCTATGTTAGTGATTAAAAAATGTAAATTAAATTGTTGAAAAGTTGAAAGTTAAAGTTCCATCTCTAATCACCTCTCAGTGGTGTCACTGAAATGATGATATAATCTAATGTAATCATTAGATTTGAAATGATCTTATTCTGTTAAGTGCTATCTTTATTTAATCAGCTGTTCCTGTAATTACATTGTGGCTCTCCCATTAGTATTTTATCAACCTTATTGAGGGCTGTATACCTCCACTATTAAAATTTTTTCTAGGCTACAATTTGATGTGCAGACTTCAGATTGGTTGGAATTTATTGCAACTTAACTGCAAAAACAGTGGGTTGGCTACAAAAAAATGGGAGGAAAAGTTCTATAATCTATTTTCAGACCCCTTTAATCCATTCAGAAAGTACTTGAGCATAATGAAATTTTACCTTTTAAAGTTAAAGCTATATGATATTAATCACAAAAAAAGATGGAGTAGAAAACCAATTTTTGCAGGGGAGATTTTTGCATGCAGAGCAAAAGCATGTCCCAGAAAGGCTTGAGTCTCAGGTTTGATCCTATGCACTTTGGGGGCTATTTTGCAAACCTACCTGTAATGGCATGCTTGCTGCAAGGCAATAGGAGATGAGCTGGTGCCTATCAAAATGGAGAGGTTCATTTTAATCACTGAGAATTTGGATTAACAGCCCTAAAGTTATAAGCAAAGTGAGCCAATTGATAGAAAAAAACCCCCTGAGCTCTCTTTGAAGGTAATGAAAACAATGAAACTTGAGCAATACCTTGGACATACACTGTTTCTGATGTCTGACTGTGTTCTCTCTCTCTTGTTTGGTTGTTTTTTAACAGACGCACCTGAAATACCCATGTGATTGCGTTGTGTTCCATATCGAGCCTGGTTACAGCTTAGAACAGCAAACTCAGAAACTTTGTAGTGCCATTTACAGACACGACAATAAGAAAATACTTTGAATAAAAGTGCGGGAAGTTCTAGAGCACATGACACTTAAATAAGCTGTATCGAGGACGAGTATAAAACCCTGTACCTAGTTTCTTGGTGGTGCGTGCTTGCGCTATTTTGCGTAGCATTTTCACAGTGTCTTCTTCCTGGTTTACTTTGTTTATACTTAGACTCTAACATACATTAAAGTAGTCACAGAACATGAGTGCACACATATTAGGAATTCCTGGAATAATGGAGTGATAGGGGCGTATGCTTCCATTAAATACTTCTGTGCATGCGCTACGCAGTTGCAAGTCCTGAAACTAGATTTAGAAGAAGAAACCTTTCCTCTCCTTGTTTGAGGAATGTCAGCTTTTTCTCCAATGTAATATCAACTATCACAGACACATGCTCTGATAAGCAATGTAGTAACTTCTTTTTTTAATACAACAATACATGAAAGTAACTGTTGAAGTGATAATGAGCAGTCGGAGAGAAGGGAAAGCAGTTGTGAGTGAAAGAACCAGCAGAGGGAGCTCCAAAATTTGAATTCTTTTTGCAGCGAGAAACGTCCTTGGGAGCCGACTGTTGTGACAATTACTCGTCGGTCACTGAACAGGGTGGCTGTCTGCACTGCTTCTACCCTGGTCTCAGGAGTCACAACAGCAAAATGATATCACATTTCTTTGGGTAGGAGTACTCTCCTGACATGCTTAAAATGTAATTTAAAAGGTCTTTGTAGTACCACTGTTTGTTGGAAGAAATAATTGTAGTATAATTGTAAGATCTTCCACTCATCGAATGATATGCTAAACTCTTTCTTAATATATTACATGTCTGCACTGTTGTCCTTACTACCTGAATCCATTACACTCAACAGTAAACCATGATGAAGGGCCCGACTGTGACATTAAATGCTCTTTTCCAAACTAAGACATACGATATCTCAACAGAGTGACCTGGCCTGGGTCACAACACATTTTCTTATTTTTAGAATTAGTTCCAGTATGATGGGTGCCAGGACACTGAATGGTCACGGAGCATGGAGTCAGCTATGGAGTGCTTTCTTCATTATCAGGCCGGCAAACTTGATATGCCTCAGCAGTCCTCCCTGGCATGGACTCACACAGACCTGGACCCTTTTGGCATTACATCTTGCTCAGATCAGGGTAAGAAACTGTCCTGGCCCAGGAGAAATGCTACTGGAAATCATTTCACTGTTGAAATCTCAGACTGAAAACCAGCACAGTTGTGGAATGAGCTGGTCAGGTGCTCTCCAGATCTCTTTGCTAAGTGCAGTCATGGACTGCTTCTACCTTTAATTATTTCTTTCAGCAAAAGGATCTAGAGAGAAATTGAATACCCTCTCAGTGCACTGTATAATCATCTGAGAGCTGCACAATTGAAAGTTCCTTGTCAGCAGCATCCAAGGCAGGGACGGCTTTGGTACCTCTCATCCTTTCCTCAATAATATGCTTATGCATTAGCATGAGCATTAAGCTGATTGATTAACATTAGCTTAATTGGTAGCAAACCAGGTTTGAGCTGAACACTCTTGAAAACTCCTTGAGTGTTATTGTGAGAGTCTTTTTCTCTCCTTGTGAAACAGGAAAAAATGTTTTATTCTCATTCTCTTTTACTAATAGCAACACGCACATCTTTCTGAATTATAAACAAGCAAAAAATAAAACAGCTTTGACCAGTACTATAACACCAGTAATTACCAATATCTGCTAAAAAGACTTTTTGGAGATTTCTCTCTCTTCTGTTTCTCTGATCTTTAGAGTGAAGGTATTGCGAGCTTCCCTGTATCATATGCATTTACTAACCCCCTTTCTTCCAAATTAAGACAATAGTAACATGCTTTCTGTAATTGGCAACATTTGCATTTCTTTACTCTGGTTTCTAATGAAGTATCTACCAGTCCCCAGCTTTTTCCAGTGGCCCATGAATGTTTTGGCTAAGGAGACTGTTATTTAACCCTAATGCCTCCCTGCCTTTCAAATGCTTGTTTGGTGGGTGATTAAAGCTTCACAGGATTCAGCCACTTCCGATCCCTCCCTTCTTTATCTTACACACCTGGTAGTGATGAGTCAACTCATCAGCAAGACTGGTCTTGGGCCTATGAGATTGGGGGACAGAATTATCAGAGCTTTCGTCATGCACCGATACTAGGTTTAAACTGAAACTCCAGCATCTGTCTGTATGCAATCCTTGGTAGCTTTTAACATCAGTCAACAGTTTCTAGCATCAGTCAACAGTTTCTTAATCAGCGGGCCTTCACAGCTTTGCTTGCAGTTCCTCCCAACATGCGCAACTCTACTTTGTTGGCTGAGCCCGGGTCTGGGGCCGTGCTGGGGACCAGCTCTGCCCGCTGGGGCGCACGTGCTCAGGTGCAGCCCAAAGCAGGAGCAGGGCCTGGGCAGCCCACCTGTATCTGACGCCTCAGCACAGGTTCCGACCAGCTCGACGTCACATCCAGGAGCAAGCCCGAGGGCACTGCAGACCTGCCCACGGGCAGATACCTACGCGAAGCTTGGTGCGGGTGCTTTGAGCCCGGAGTTCAGCAGTCGGTGACCAGAGAGAGACTGTGGAAGCTTCGTTGCTGAAGGTCTTAAAGACAAACAAACGTTATCCTGGCTTGGGACAGAGCAGTGCACCGCTGGGATCACTCCCAAGATTCCCTTCCTCTGGCACTACGATGAGGGCAGAAAGCGCACGTCACAGGTGTCTACAGATACAGAGGTAAGCAAGTGCAGATAAAACGGCAGGTCTTGTATCTCATTGTGCTGCGTATTTGCCAGCTGTGTGCCTCGTACAAAGTAAAGACACACAAGCTGCAGATATTAAACAGTTCCTTATCCATTCACTGAACAGTTCCCATTCTGAGTCAAGGAACTCTGTTTCTGCTCACTGTTCAGTACTCAAGATAGCATGGTTTCTTTTGAGAATGTGAGTAAAATAAAGTGCTTTATTTAAAACACATTCCTCATATATCTAAGTTAAAATTATGTTTCCAAAAGGCTTTGTTATTAGAAGTTAAGTGATGGACATGTTAACTTCAGATCTATAACTAATTTTAAAAGGTGAAGTCTAGAAAACACCTTATTTAGTTTACTAACAAATTTCAGGGCTTTAATCTAAACATCATGCAGCTGCTTCAAAAAAATAATAATCCAGAGAGAACCTTTATTTTTACTCCTAGCATGCTAAACTTGTATCAGTTAACCTAAACTAAGTAAAAACATTTGCTTCGTGAACTCAGGGTTCCCAAACGGATACTGTTGATAGACTCTCAGTCCAATTTAATTTTACTTCTTCATCCAAACTGCCACCGTCGGAGCATCTTAACTGTTCTATTTGAGGTATCTAAAACAGGCAAACAATACAAGAAATATCTGGTTCCTATTACTGCCACAGAACCACCACCCTCCCTAGGCTGAGAGTGTTTGTGATGCCAAAAAGCTAATTAGGTCAGTGTGTCAATTTAAATTGTACAGGAGATAAGCATTAAATGTTTACTAAATTTAAGTTGTCTGTTTCTGGATCTGGAATATCTGTTTGCTAGGAGCAGAGCCTGCTAGAGCAGGAGCAGAGCCACTGGGCTTTAAATTAATCAAAACCAGTATACTGAAATGCATGCAGAAAATGAAGTGGCAGTCAGAATTACAGTATTTATTGTATTATCTAAATTATAAGGCCAAAAAAAAGCTGAAGAAGGGGGTGGCTTTCAGAACGGATATTCTGCAAGCATTTAGATGGGTTCTTCTGGCTGAAATCTGGAGCAACTGCCTAGATAAACAATCAAAAAAGTCATGTGAAGGATCATTTTTGAAGTGCATGAAACATGAATTTGCAGGCATTAGTTAGGCACCTTCAGCTGTGTCTAAGTTATGGGACATGGGGGCACTTTCTAGGTCTTGGGTCTGGGCGCATGCCCCAAAGGCATCTTTGTCCTGCTTAGGCTTTAACATGCCTTTTCCCTAGGCCATATGCTTGCTTCCATGGGGAAAATCTGGGTGCACACCCCAGAAGGCAGCACTGCAAGGTTCTGGCAGGAACTCAGCTGTGAGATCAGAAGAGCAGGATATGCTGTAGAGCATACCTGGCCCAGAGCCTAGATAACATCCTCTTTGTAACTGGGATTCACAGCCTGAAGTGGTTTTAGGTTTTTAGGTTATCATTATATGCACAGGGCACCAGCTCACCTTTTCTGAGAGAAATTATGCACTCCTGCAACATAGGGATTAGAGCACTCCCTCGTAAAGTGAGATCTGGATTAATAATATTCATCCTTAAGATTATTCTTATTCTCATACAATCACTGACTTGTCTACCATTAGTTTTTGCTTTTGGGGGAGGTAAGTTTGACACTTAACAGTGACTTGCTTTTCCTCCGCAGTATGGCTGAAGTCTGATGAGCCCATTGAGGGGAAAGTGACTCTACTAGGAACCTTCTGGTTCATGATATTGTAAGGGGAAAGGTCATGGGCAACCCGTTTCCTTCACTGCAGCCTGCAATATCTTGGGATGTGGCAAGTTTATGCTTTCACTGTTGGCTCAGGTTGCAGAGCGTTCTGGTGACAAAGCCGGTCATCTTCTGGGGAGGGAACAGAGGACAACTTGTGAGAAATAGGCTGGAAAGGAAATGTACCTCAAAACCAGCTAAGTTTAGTTTTAAAAGCTTGACAGAATCAGTAAGAACAGCAGTTGATATGTTTTTCCTGCACTAAATAAATGGATTTATTTTCTGGTACTAAAAACTGTGTATGAGCTTATTTTTAGATGGCATTGTGCAGTTTATGCTCATTCAAACAATAAGCACTGGTGAGTTGATGTAAAAATATGGTTGGAGTGAAAATAGATGGTTTTCTCTCTACTCCTTCAGCTTCTTGGGACTGGATGTTTCTTAAAATACTGGTGTGAAAGTAAACACTGCCAAAATGAAGAGGACAGCAAATGCCGTCTCTGCTCCACGTGAGCTAATAACCTGCCCAAGGTGGACTCTCTGTTGTTTTCTTCCAAAATATGTTCCAGACTGTGTAGTCCTTCAAGACTTGTAATGAAACAGAAGCTGCTGAAATACCAGCATCCAGTACCAACTTCTTTCTTTTAAGAGCTGTTGTCACCTATTGTCACGCATACTGTCACACTTTTTCTGTATAATCCTTACTTCTGTTAGTCAATACCTAGTGTGCAAGTAGGTACCCTTTTGTTCCAAGTGTCTACAGAACAGAAAGGGAACTGATGGTAAGAAAGAAGTCAACTTTAGCTGTTGTTGTTTAATATGACTACCAGGAATGTACCCCCTAGACATGATAACAACATCTAACATTGAAGACTGCAATCTCTGTTTGCCTCCTATGGCCTTTCAGAAATTAACAGTGTGGGCCTCACTTGATCTGTTAGGAGTCTGCACAGCTAACACCATCAGGAGAACTTGAAAATAAGGCATCCTTCCCATGCTATGGCCTCTCTGAAGAATGTCCCCCAAAAATTAAAAAAAAAAAAAAGCAGCAAAGTAAGAGAATATGGAGCCACATATAAGCACCTGGATAGGCTTAATGGCCAGGCCGTCAATCAAAGCTCCAGATCAGTTTCCTGGGCTATCTCACCCACAGGTTTGATTGAACAGGGCAAAATAACTACAAAAGCTAGATGTAATGGAAATGGTCATGCAGCAAACAAAGGGGCAGCAACGGCAAAAAATATACTTTCCAAGCAAAAGTCTCTGAACCAAGCTTCTATGTTGGAAATACAACTCGGAGACAGGAGGTTAGGGAAAAACCACCTGTTTGAGAACAGCAGCCCTCTGTTCCTCAAGGCTTGCTCCTGGCCATGCTGGGGTGCTCGAGCTACAGCCTGCCCAGGCAGCTGCTGGCAGCTGCAGCCGCCAGCTGTATCCAAGGGGATCCTGAGAACCGACCCAACTCAGCAGCCGTGAAAATAGTACCCTGAAGACATGAAGCAATTGGTCTGCATATCGTCAAGCTCCAGGGAGAATAAGTACTGAATAAAGGGAAGAATAATCTTTTTTCTTGTCTTTTGACTCACTCTATGTATCCTGTTCTCCCTATTAGATCTCTCTCTTCTCCTGTGATTAATTCTCAGCATGGTATTTTTAATAGTTGTATATTTCATTTGCATTTGATACTTAAAGAGGGAAGAAGGATAAAAGGATGAAACTCCTAGAATTAATGCATATGGACCCCTAACCTTAAACAGTGGTATTACCCCTCTGTAAGCCTCTCCTCTGTCAAGTAACTGGACGCAGGAAATAGTAGTGTCTTAACAGCTGTCCTGGAGACTACATCTTTATTACTACTCTTCTTGAACAGAGTAAACTAAATAAAGTTAAATGAAGTTATCAGACATGATCTCATATTCAAAGAACCAATGTCACTAAAATAACATTCTAAATTCAACAGTCTAATGTAATTATTAAAGTGGAATGTGATCTGTTTAGTACTGTATTGATTTAAGCCACTCTCTCTTAATTTGTAGCAGCAGTGCCACTGCTGGCATTGGGTTAGCCCTGCTGGTATCATTACATCTTGGGCAATATTTACAATATAGTAGTGAATAATGTTAATGATCAAAATTTATCATATAGAGTTTAAGATTTTCAGCAATGTATTTAAACCTAATGTTAAAAGGGGAGGGCTTATACTTACAGAAATAAAAGATGAAAAGTAACAAGAAAGCATAAGAGACTTCTTTTGCCTATCTAGGAAAAGAAGAAAAGTGACTTTTCGTGTTGCTTTCTGTGTAGGTTGATGCTGGAGGTGAAGGCGGAGTTCTCAGAAAAAGGACTGTGAGATGTGGTGGCATTTTTCCTTAGTCCCTACAATAGTGTCCTTCTTCTGCTCAGCCTGTGTTGTTGAGCCTTCCTGTCTCCTTTGCTCTCCCATCTTTTATCCCTCCTCAGTGGCCCCATTCTTTCTCATTTTTCACTTTATTCAGTGGTGACCTCATAACCTCAATCTCTTATTTTTACATAGCTCTTTTCACCGCCACATCTCAGTCTCCTGAAAGCACACACACACACACACCCATGCATGCACACAAACTCCCACGCACGCATATCCCCAGGAATGCTCTTTCACTTCTTAACTCTTCTACCGTGAGTTTATATCCATCATATATGAATAGAATGCATACACATATCTGTATATAAATGACTCTATATGCAACTTGTGAATGCTGGATCTGGGATGATGAATGTATCTTTTTTTTTAAATATCTCTGTGAAGTCGTGCGTATCCAGGCTTGCCAATAAGCTGTGCCAAGCATGTTCCACACCAGCCTGGTTAGGCAGTCGCTGAACTAAATGATCGTACTATGAGCAGAGCAGCTGATACACTCGAGTAGCTGAAGCCAGCGACCTTGCCTGTCTGCAGACAAAAGGCTGGAAGAATAAAGGAACAGAGGTGACAAAAACTGATAAAAGGCCCCTTTGAGGAAGGCATTTAAATGCATTTTATGGTCGGTAAAGAATGAAATCTCCTTCCACCGTGTGCTTCGTCCTATCCTAAGATGGCTGTTTAAAGCGGCACCCTGCCTGAGCTGACACACTTCTGACGTGCTCCAAGCTCTCATCCCAAAATGTCAGTCTTACAGGGCACTAAGAACTAAACCAGACATTTGGGGCACTGCCCAATTACACTTACAGATACATTTTTAGGTGTGAATTTATCATAACTGTGTCAGCTCTGCTGCATGTGTGTCATGACTAATATAGTATTTGGCACTACTGCTAAGGCTTGTTCTTGCAGCAATGTTACTGAGAATGCCCTTTTTTATTTTTTAAACAGTAATTTATTGATTCCCTGTTGATTTGGTAGAGAGAAAAAAGAGAACAAGGCGGGGAAGCTTTCTAAGTGTGAATTCCCATGCTCAAAAAAGAGAGGGAAAATAGCAAAAGAAATCCCAAGCATAGTACAGTCAATCTTTAAACCCCACTTGTGATTTTTTTCCAGTTGTAGAGCAAGCAGTACTACTTGCATTTGCTCTTCTTATGCAGTGGAAAAAATCTCTCTTCTTCCTTGGTATCACACGTTCATGTGAAATGTGCAGTTTAGTGCTGAAAAGATTGTGGGCCAGCAGAGGGAGCTCCAAAATTTGATTTTTTTTGTGGGGGTGACAGATGGTGCTTTTCTTTGAAATAGATGATCTCTAGTAGAATCCTGTTTGTTAACATATAAATCCTTTGATGAATTTCATTCCCTTCTGTTAGGAATTCCTGTCTTTCTCACAATCCTCAACACTAAAATTATATCAGAATTTGTCTATGCATTGGGGTATTTTTGAGGCTGTCCTAACATTTTAAAACAATTTTTGTACGTTTAAGTTAATTTCAACTTAAATTTTAATACAGCAGTTGGCATATTTTTTCCATAGCATTTATTTAAAATACTTCTGTTCAATTTTTCTAGAAAAAAAAAATCATAGCATAGGAATTATTTATGTGCATTTTCCTAAATTTCCACACGCAAACTCTTTCAGCTCAGCAAATGAGCAAAGTTTTTTTCCATTATATATAACATATATCTATAAATGGCCATGTGTTTCATCTTCTCATCAAGTTAGCCAGTCCCAGGTGAAGCAGATTATATGAGTTTTAAGCCCTCACCTTTACCATCAGCACCTGCTCTTCCCTCATTGTTCAAATTCATTAAAGAATGGCTGCAGATCCTGATGCCACTTCGTTGCTTCTGATAATATTTTACTAGTAATCTAACAGGTATTCATCTAATTTGAGGTGTGAAGGGTGACAAGCATATGCTATTGCCCTCCCAAATGACATCTAGAAAGTATGCTTTATTTGAGTTAACATGAAAAAAATCACTGCCTGTCTCTTGTAAACCTTTGTTTCTGTGGAGAAGCGGAACCCAGCCTTCACAGGCCCAGTGGCAGAAATGCTGAGCAAGTGAAGTGTTGAAAGCAAAACCATGCTTAGCTCTCCCTTTTGGCTTCCTTTTAATTTTTTAAAATTTCCTGAGGCTCAAAAGCCTCAGGAATTTGTAACAAGCCATGCCTGCTGCCCTTCACTTTTATTCTTACAATGAAGACAGAAAACATATGGCATTTAGCTCCTGGTCATGTCATGCCACTAAAATATCCAGTCTGCTGGGGCTTTTTCTTTTTCTCTGGCTTGGAGGAGAAAGAGACATAATGGGAGCAAGCTTCAGAGGAATAGCTGTGCAGTCCTTTAGCAGCTGCTCTGTGTGCACAAGGGGTCCAGGCAGTTGTGTGTGGGATGAACGCCCTTCTGAAACAGTGTGGTATTGCCCTTGATGTAACTCCTTGTTCTGCCAAAGAATTAATGTCATGATGTACTCCCTCCCATCTCTGCTCATGCTATGGCAGCCCCCAGATGCAGGAGAGTGTGTCATTGTTCATTTTGCAGACAAGAAGGCAGTAAAGTTTGTTTGCTGCTGTCTGCTTGATTTCTGCGTACTCTGCTTTACAGACAAAAGGGAGCTGGAAGCCATTTGTGTAATTTGGAGCTTCCCGACACCAACTCCTGGGTGTGTTGTGGCTGTGTTGGGCCCAAATAATCAGAAAGGAGTATCTGGCTCCACAGTCTGTTTTGTTCCCCTCTTCCCCTCCTCTTTTTGATCTGCTTCCAAGAGCTTCCTCTGGAGTCAGTGATGATGGCTGGGCACCTCGGATATCTGAAAAGCAAGCCACTAACTTAGGTGCAAAAATAGTGCTTTAGGCTTATTTTTCAAGAAGTTTACTGATGCCTGGGCATGCAAATATTGAAACATTATTTGTCACACTGCAAAGAATAGTTACTAAACAGTTAGGTTCAGATTTATTTGTGCATTTTAAATGTGTTAAAGTTGCATCACAAACTATTGCTTATAAACATGGTGCTTTCCCAAGTCAGCCTGTCTCACAGAGGATGGAGAAGCAAAACTTACATGTGATACCTTCAGCTCAAAACCTGCTCGCCTCCCAGCTCCTCTCCCTCTGGCATGGTGCCAAGCAGAGATAGGAGATCAGATTAATTCCTGGAAATCCTTGCACTCTCAAACCACAGCTGAATTTCCTCTTCAAGTACTTTTCAGCAAGGCTAATTTCAGGGATCAGTTCCTCAAGTTCACTCTGTCTTATGTCAAGCCTGCCCAAAGGAATATTCTCTTTCTTAAAAATCAAGGTGTTCTTAAGATCATGTTTTTCTGTAACTTTTTCCTCTCTCCTGCTTCCACCATCCAGAGTCTAACATCAAAGATCAGTGTTAAAAAGGTAAATGTGTTCACTGCATTAAGCATCTGGTTCCTCCATCTCTTGTTCCTCTTTTTCAGCAGTTCAGAACTTCGTGCCTGATTCTTACTTGATTTGCAGCTGTGTAACCTCCAGTACTGCTATCCTCCAACGCACTCTATCCAAAATACATACTCCAACAAGCTTGACCTCTGAGCATGAGATCTGAGAGAGAAACAAACAGAAGAAACCTCGGTTTTGATCTGGCTCCTCTTCTTTTACATTCCCACGGCCTGACCTCAGTGTGTGACAAATGCGGGCTTCACGCTCGGCCCACGCACGCAGAATGGGAGCCCTGTGTCTCCAAATGCCATCGCGCCTCTGCGCACAGCCCCGGCCTCCTCTCCCGGCCCCCAGCACCCCCCGGCCCCGCCGGCTTCTGCTGCCCTGGCTGGGGTGCTGCCACCGCCCCCGCCTCAGAGAGTAGCTGGAGCTAGGGAAATATTGGGAGATGCGGGTCCAGTTGCCTCCGCAAAGGAAAGTGCCTTCAAGATTTGAAACAAATCACCTCTCTTCAGCTCTCTTTCTTATAGATGATCCTCCGGGTGTTTCATCCCCTGAGGAGGATGGAAGGGTGAGCAGCCAGTTTGCCCAGCTCCTGTGGGTCAAAATGGCCGCCATCTTAGGCCAACACCTGTGAAGCTGGTGCCCACAAAATGGCCGCTGCAGGGTTCTGCAGTGCCTGGCTGTGCGTCTGCTCCTCACGAAGGTGGCTGCCGTCTCCCAGCAGCGAGGCAAGGCTGTGCATGCCTGTGTACTGGAGGAATGCCTCAGTTCTGGGGTGCAAGGAGCAGAAGAAACCCAGTGCAAGGCAGGGAGGAGGAGGCCGAGTTGGCAGGGAATGGACGGGAAGGCTGAAAGGCTGTGGAGGTACGTGCTGGCTTATGTTAGCGGGCAGAGATCCCTGTGGCAAGAATCACCATCTGTAGGATATCAGGGCAGCAGGAAATTTAATTCAGATTGACACTGGTGTTCCGTATACTTAAGATGGAGTATTTTCTGATTCCTGCCCCTCCCCATTTCCTTTTTTTTTTTCTTTTTTTTTTCCCCCCATGCACACCCTCTTACTCTGGAAATGCGTATTTTAAAAGCTTTTAGCAACCTACAGACCATTGCACTTATGTGCATCAGGCTTTTCAGTGGAGAAGTGATTGCCCTTCCTGAGGGGATGAGAGTTGTGCCTGTGGCATTGGTGCTGGTATCATCAAATCCTAATTGAATTGTACAGCTTTTTCCAACGGAAGTCAAAAGATAGATTCAAAACTGAGCTGACCCTTAATAAATGCAATTAGGCACATAGTTTTTCTATTATTGTTCCCACTGTTTTTAAGCACTAAGTCAAAGAAGCCCAAAGCTTCATAGATGTTGAGGTTTTCAAAATATGCATGTCAATAGTTAGGATGCTGAGGCCATTTTCTTTGTGTTGAAGCTCCTTTTGAATTTAGCGAGTTTTGGCTCCAGTCTGCAATGTGTATGTTAGCAATAAAACCAGGAGAATGAGAACTGTATTTTATCCATACTTATTTCTGTTCTGGAGAAGCACAGAAAGCTGACAATTCAGAAATATTTCAGGTTTTTTATTTGGTTTGTATATAACTTTTTACAGCTTATAGGACTATGCTATTGCAACTAGTGATAAAAAACACATGCACGACAACCTTGGTACATCTTTCCAACAAGCAGCATCACCTAGTATCACAGAGAGGGAATCTGCCCTTTGTTAAACATGTCCAGGTTTAACAAAATGAGCTGGGGGGACACCTGCCATATCCCTGGAAGGAATAGTTGAACGGGGCGGGGAGTCTCTGCTGGGGCTCATCATTATGAGAAGTCTTTGCTGTAACAAACTTGTTAACATTCTCACCCCAGGATCCACTGGGGACTGTTCCCCCAAATTATCCCATTTACCTCTTCCAGTTTCTTCTCATTTCCAAATCCTCTCACAAACTAGGCAGCCATGGTTATTAGTTTTGTTTTCTAATATAGGTACTTCTTTGGTTGTTTGACATGGCTTATGTGTGACACTATTAGAAATGTTCATGGCTCAGTGTTTCCAAATGAAAGAAGCCCTTTACTTATTTATGAGTGAGATGCAGATCACTGCTATTTTTCTCAGGCAAGGCCTGAGGACCCATTGGGGTAAGCAGCTAAAACCGATGAACTGGGGTGGCCCCAGAAAGCCTTTTAAAAGGCTTTAGAAGGCCACCACCCATAGGCTACATCTGTACTAGAAAGTAGAACAGGACTAGGGCACTGGTCTGCGATCATGCATCTTGTTTCATTGTTACAGTGCTGTGCTCCATGGCACAGATTTGGTCTATGCCAGCTAGCAATATTGCAGGAAACAAAAAGGATTGAATGCCACAGACCTTTCCTAATGGGTGGTTCAGATATGACCATCATGTCTGGAGGCAAAGGGGAACAGTTTAGCTTTGTGTACATGTGCCAGGCCATGTTGCATTGCTTCAGGCTACAGAAAAATGTCTAGCCTGATTTATTTAGCAGAATGGACGTAGCCTTATAGTTTCATCCTTAGTGCTGCCACTGATTTTACAGAATAGCATCAGTCTGGGGCTCTGCACATCTATGATGCTGACCCTAGGCTGCTGGCAACTTTTAATGCTCGGTTAGATGTTTCTGCAGAAGATACAGTCACAGCAATGCCTGTGGTGTGGACTTAGCCTGCGAGTAATCTTAAAAAAGTCACTTAATTATTTTTTTCTGCATTATTTTTCTTTATTTTAAATGTCCTTGGAACAGTGAATTCCTTGGTAGCACTGTATTGTAGTTCAGTCAGGGTGGTGAAGAGATTCTCTGGGTGAGAACAGCAAGTCTGCAGACAACGATGCAGCCTCCACCTTTTGTTCTAGACAGACCTGCCAGAAATCAGTCAGTTTGTTCTTGTTTCTTCCTGTGGCTTTACCAAAAATCAGTGAAATCTGTTAAACAGTTTATACTAGTAAAAAACTGTTAACTACTCACTCGTCTTTTCACTAGTAGTGAAGGAAAAATACCTTTCCTAACTGAGCTGCTGCAGAGACAAAGGTAGTCACATTGGAGTCTACCTGGTTCACAATATTGAGATTTCTGGTTTGTGAAATATAGCTAGGTTAACACTCAGCGTTATTCTCCCTTCAGGGCCTTATAGGAAAGGTTTTAGAAACTGTTATATCAGTGTTATTGTGAATAAGATTTCATTGTATGCCTCAGGATAGACAAGGACGGTTGATTTAAAAAATATATGAACAGGGCACGAATCTTTTAGACCCTGTTGACCGGTGGTTTATTCCCTGGGAGAGAGATGTCCAAGTAGCACTTTTTGGCAGAGCAGAGTTTCCCTGCAGAGTTCTGGGCTCCACCTCCTGCAATGCCACTGCACTCAGGGCTGCCGGTCACATGGCTGTGGCCCTTGTTGGAGTCCTCAGCAAGGATAAAAGAGGTTTAAGAGGGAGGTTTTCAGCCTTGCCCGGCCGCGCTCCTTGGCACATGTCCCTTCCTCCTGGGGAAGGGCAGCCAACTGGATCCCCAACAAAAGCACCACTTACAGAGTGGCTTATAGGAGTGCCGAAGAGAAGAGCAGTGTTTAGCAGATGTGCTGGGAGACACTGAAGACAACAGGCCAGAATTTCTGTATGCTTTCCTTTCTTGTTTTAACTGCTTGCAGATATGCAGGTTTTAGGGGAGAATGAAGGGACATGGAGGGGTCAGGACAGATATGCATTAAAACAGCGATAGAGGGTCTGACCAAAGGCCTATCTAGCCCAGGTTTTGCGTATCGCTGAGCTGAACAAGGCCATTACAGAATGAGTAGATGCTGCAGGAAACTGGAAAACAGCAAGAGGGGAATGTTGATGTTGCAAGACATAAACAAGAGCAAGGTCCTGAGGCAGTAGTAAGAAGTCTCTAGCAGGCAGAGACAGGCTAAGATGCTGTGGGAGGACCGGAAAGGGCAGGACCCTGAAATAGATGCTGCTTAGTCCAGGAGAGAGTCCTGCTGTGGCAAGAAGCAAATGAACTGGAGGTATTCCTCTAGAGAGAAGCAGATAAGAGGTTCTTGAGTTCTCAAACAATGGACTGGATCAAGTGTGAGTCCTGGTGCAAAGGCTCCATCAGATGCTGAATATGCCTAAGACCAATGAGGAAATGCAGCAGAAGGTCAGAGACGAAGTGCCAAGCATCCCTGGCATGGTGCAGCCAGCTCCAAGGAGCTCCAGGGCACACAGAATTACTTGGAACTGCAGCCTGCTGGTGGCTGAAATGCATGAGGCAGGTGTAAAATCCTGCTGATTGTTTAATTATTTATTTAGCAAAGCTAGGTTGGAAAAAAGGGAAGAAGTAGCTGCTGATGGAAGACCATGGCAGCAGGTCACATGTATATGATACTTCTCCCTAATGGTCCCCTGCCTTCCTACTTATTTGATAACCTTCTGTGGATTTACCATCCACTAATTTGTCCCTGAACATGTCTAGACACAAAAAGAGGGAAGGGCACAAAACAGTAATGTGGAACTGGTGGCCTGAGGAGTTAGAGGTGGCTACAGGAGTGGGAGGAGCAGGATGTGAAGGTGATTAAGATGATGAGATTTGAATACCTGAGAGCCTTGGTCACCATCAGCAACAGTGAGAGTACATCATGTGCTGGCTGAGGGGATCCATCAGATCTTTGACTGAGGGTCCTTGTGAGATGCACGTGCATTAGAAAAGAGGTGCTGTAACTGTATTGCACACACATGCAGCCATGCTGTGCAGGTGGGGAACTTCTAACACTAGACGGCACACCAAGCACATCAACTTACTTGTTTAGGGTTAAATGCCATCATTTAAGCTTATCTCATTAGTTTTGAGGCGTGGGCCTGACTTGTACCAGCAACAGTCTGCTGGAAAGTCAGAGTGGAGTAGAAATGAAACTGCATTTGCCCGCTTTTTATTTCTTGCCCAAGCAGAGTAATGTGAGAATGATTACAGGGAGGTGGAGGTGGGAATCAGGACTTCCAGCCCCATACTCTTGTAGCGTTGGTAGGAATGAATAATTAGATAGTATTCATGATAAAACCATAGACCTGCTTTTGGCAACAATATCTTTGAAAGCTTTTTTAATACAGACTCTGTGTTGGCCTTGTTAATCACTGCCTTTTAGAAATCCCTTGCATTTGGAATCTCTGCAAGAAATATAATTGCTCTCGTGATTAACAGAAACTTTGGACCATGGATAAGAAACATGATGTGTGGAAAAAAATTCTACGTAATATTTTTTGGCATTTATTTGTAATGGCATAATGACCATCTGCTTCCCAGAACCTGTAAAAAAGACTTCTGTGCACCTGTTTTTATTGCAATGAAGGTCAATATGTTGTCTTTCCTGTTATCACAGCATTGGGCTCTGTTATCTGTTACTACTGCAAACTGATTTGTTCCTAATAATAGAAAACAGGTCATAAATGAATGTCCTAGTTTTTTGCCGAATTGGGGCCCAAAAAAGTGGAGCAGATTTAAAGATACACATGAGGTTTATATACTGCAGGGAAAGATGGTGGTTATTATTTTTTAGACCAAAGCCTCCTTAAAGTGCTTGTGAGCATGTGAAGTTTTTCAGTCCTACTAATAAAAGGCTAAAAGTTATGTTTCCCCTTGTTTAAAGGAAATAAAGCAAAAAGTGGTCAACTTTTAGGCTGATTGTATGGCTGTAGTCACCAGGCTGTCAGCAAGGCTTTACTTATTTCACAGACATCAAGACCTAACTGTCACACAGCAAAGTAGCAGCCTCAGAAGCCCAGTTGAATTTTTGCACATGAAGAAGCACTAAATTGTTCAAGGCTTTGCGCTCTCCCACTGCTGACTCTGGATTGATGTGAAATAGCAGCCCACTGCTCAGCAAAGGTTTTGTTGAACATTATCATAGTTTTTAATGAAGTGGAAATCTACTCTTAAGAAAATCAATAATGGTAATTGTCAAGTGGCCACCCCAGCGTTTCAGGCTCTCCTTCTGTGCTGATGCAGAGGCAAGGGAAGTAACAGACAACATGCAGCAGCCGAAGCCCAATCAAATTGAGTATTTGTACATGGAGAAGTATCGCTGTTAAGTAGAACAAATGTTTGTGCCCACCTTCATTTAAAATCACAGAGCAGGGACAACATTTCTGTTCCTCTCAGTGCCCACAGGCGCAGAGTACAGCGGAGGTGTCTGTGAAGAGCCAGGAGGCTGCTGGGGTGCAGCTCTGTGTTGAAGTTCAGCACAAGGACCTTTCTGGTTTGGTACAGTCACTTTGAAAAGGGATCTGGGATGAATGGTTTCCTTTTCACAAGCACCTTTGCCTGCCCATATTTCACAGGCAGGTTTTTCAGGCCATTTGCATTACTCTGGAGCTGTGTTCTTGCTCCTTGGTTTCCTTCCAAGTATGATTCTCTGAAAGCTCTTCACTAGCTCACATTTGTAGGCTGTGAAATGCATGGTAGGTAGCAGGGAGAACAGGAAGTTTCAACGTAATTCCCAGAGGTTATGTGCGGGATTGAAACCAAAAACTGTTTTATGTTTGGTTTGGCCCACATAGCTGGAACCTAGTGCTGTGCAGTTATTAATGTTTAGCAAAACATACCAGTGGGTATGTACCCATGAATCTGCTGACTTCTTGTTACTGTATTTAAAGAGATGCTGTAGAAAATAAAACCTACTTTATCCAGTGAGCTTTAACAGCACTGCATCTGTTCAGATGACGTGGTTTCTAAGAATATGCTTGTTTTAGAGCTCCTGTTACTTTTCTGATCACTGCTTGGGCCAGGACACAGAATCCTTCATGCCAATATAGTCCATCTCCTACATTATCTGTGACTCGTTCATCTGTGAGGAGGAAAAGGAAGAGAAACAACTCCTCCACTGTGAATTCACCCCTGTTCAGTACACTGAAGGTTTTCCTCTGTGGAGTCCTTCATGGAGCTACATGGAACTACTTCCTGCAGTGCCGCAGAGGCTGCTCTCCAGCACAGGTGGAATTTTGTGTATGTCCCTTCATCCATTTTGGGCCTCTCTCCTTGCAAATGCTTATGGCTGCCTCACCTTCTTTTGACCTATACACTAACTTCTGGCTTTGGTCTGGAAATAGTTCTACACCAGAAGA
Organism: Elanoides forficatus; assembly: GCA_025311575.1. Taxonomy (NCBI): domain Eukaryota; kingdom Metazoa; phylum Chordata; class Aves; order Accipitriformes; family Accipitridae; genus Elanoides; species Elanoides forficatus. Next base: position 26,763,822 of record JAOBAS010000013.1, on the reverse strand, counting down.
CAGGAGTCGGTATCATGCATGTGTTCAGTGATCAACTCTGTGGCCAGTGTGAGAAAAATAAGGTTGGAGGGAAAAAAAAGTACATTGGCCAACAATGAAAGCAGAACTCACTCTGATCTGTAATGAAATAATCTCTAGAAGTTCCCTCTGTCCCCGGAATTAGAGGCTGGACAGAGTTCTAAAGCAGGAGGAGAACAAGATAGCCTAACAATTGTTATGATGCTGTGGTGATTTAGGGTCTGCCTGGAATTGCACAGTGCATTTCAGCAGTTTGTTTCCCTGGCAGAGTAGCAATGTTTTGTGCCTGTCAAATGGAATTTCTAAAACCTCGTACTGGATTTAATTAATACCCTCACGGGCCTGCACCAGCCTCTGAGAAAGTGCTTCTCATGTGGGTCTTTGTCCTGGTTTTGGCCTGAATAGAGTTAATTTTCTTCCTAGTAGCTGGTACAGTGCTGTGTTTTGGATTTAGTGTGATAACAATGTTGATAACACACTGATGTTTTAGTTGTTGCTAAGTAGCGCTTATCCTAAGTCAAGGATTTTTCAGTTTGGTTTGCCATGCTCTGCCAGCAAGCAGGTGTACAAGGAGCTGGGAGGGAGCATGGCCGGGACCGCTGACCCGAACTAGCCAAAGGGATATTCCGCACCATCGGACGTCACGCTCCGTATATAAACTGGGGGGAGTTGGCCGGGAGGGGCGGATCACTGCTCGGGCATCGGTTAGCGAGTGGTGAGCAATTGCATTGTGCATCACTTGTCTTTTCTTGGGTCTAATTTCTCTCTTTTTGTTATATTCCTTTTCATTACAGTTATTATTATTGTTATTATATTTGCATTATTATCATGGTTATTATTATTATATTTTATTTTACTTTAGTTATTAAACTGTTCTTATCTCAACCCACAAGTTTTACTTTTTTCCCCTGATTGCTCTCCTCACTCCACTGGGAGGGGGTAAGAGTGAGTGAGTGGCTGCGTGATGCCTAGTTGCTGGCTGGGGTTAAACCACGACAGCCTTGCAATTACATGTCAGTGTACCTGTAAACACCATGTACTACGGAATGCTACTATTGTGTAGCTAACAGCTTGCCCTTTTAACTCCAGTACGTCTTGCTCTCATAACACAAGATAAGTTTAATGATAAAATAAAGATTACTGAAGCAACATTTCAGGTCAGATTTTTAGCTACTGGATTGGTATCAACCATCTACAAGAAAAACAGATCTAAAACCCAATCCTTGCCTGCTTTAGCAGCTAAATATTGTTTAGTTGCTTAGCTTTTCAATTTATTTTGTCACTTCTGAATGCATTTGTTTTCTGTTTCACATGCCGACCCCTTTCTCTTGTACAATGTGACAACAGAAATAAACTGATTTTTGTCACACCTCTAATCACTTCTAACAATTCTTTCAGCAATGATCACATGAAACTGTACCCATTATGTATAATAACTTGCACTCATTGTGCTACTCTCTCATGCATTTAGAGCTGGAAGCTCATACTCGAACCCACCAGCCCAGCTGGAACGACAGCAATGGGTTATGGAAGGATGCATTTTCATGTTTTTTTCCCTCAGCTCAGCCCTATACTAGTGCCCTGGAAATGTGTGGGAGATAATTGCTTTTTGGTAGGAGGTGGCTAGAAGTTGTGTGTGTGGGGGGGGATTCTTTCATCTTCACTGTATGCTGAACAGATATAGACAGTAATTTGTATAAGTAGTTCAGACTACAAAAAGATATGCCCTACCACATCTTACCTTAAGGTTTTTACCTACGAATTGAAATCTGTCTTCCATTTAACTGCTTTTCAAAGTTATTAGCATTGTTCAGCTGGGGAAATAGCTAAATTGTAACTGAGACTGCTGGACATAAGAGACAAACAAAAGAAGCAATCAAGCTCTTTTTAGTAACTGAATACCCTAGGCATGTAGCAAAGTTTAAATACTTGCTGGGCTATGCTGTCCAATGCTGGCTGAAGAAAATGTCTAATATTACTCTGATTCCTGCTGTGTAAAGGGCAACAGGACTTTATATGTTCTGTTTAAATAAGCAGGATACTGTCAAATGGTAAATAAGCAGGACTGTGACAAAATACATTGTTATTACAATTAATGTAGGCATACCAAAGACATCTTAAAACTAACAGTTTGTCAACTTACTGAGATTCTCAGGTAGGTGTTGCAGCACACATTGGTTTCTGTACTTCCATAGCTGTCCTGCTAACAGCATGCAAGTATCTAGTTTAAAACCAGCTCTGTCATGGCCATGCAACTCAAACTTGGAGTACAAACACAGTGCTAGTTTCTCCAGATAACTAAAATGACCCACTAAACCTTCGAAACTAGCTTACAGGTTGGGGCAGAAAGGGGTTCCTGGCCATATGCATAGTGACTGTGGGCTCTCTTCCTGCTCCCACCAAAAGTGGGAGCTCCATACCAGATTAACTAAGTCTTCCCTTCTTAGCATTGCTACGTATTTTTAAGAAGAAAAGCCCCCATGGTGTAGCTTGCCAAAGTCATAGAATGTCACAGCCGCTTCTGGACCGGCAGGCCACAACATTAATATGTCCCACCCTTTATTCCTATTGTGAGCCTGGGCCTGGATCAGAGAGCTTGTCCTATCAGTTGCTCATGATAGTGAGACCCAATTTCCTCGTGTGGATGCTCAGGGAATCCAGTCCAGAGGTGGACCCGGGCTGCAGCACTTCTGAGTGTCTCCAGTGCCACTCTCTCTGCTCTTCCAGTTCAGTGAGTCTAGCCTTGGAGCACACATAATTTCTAAAAGTCATAAAATACTTGTTCATGCATGTGCAGGTAGCACCTGGCTTGCGATAAGGATACCTACTTTCTGTCTTTCTACCAGGGAATCTCTTAAACTACTGCAGGGGCTGTAGTTTGAGGACTTCGGTTTGCTTACAAAAAGATGAGAGTGGGGGCTGGTGGTGTAGAAGTTACTATTTTTGCTCCAGGACAGGAAACCAAGCTTTTCTCTGTAGTCTGATTCCATCCAGTTGGCCTTGCTGCTGTCCTCATCTTATTACAGGCTTGCCTGAATAACCTCAGTTCTTGTCCTCATTAGATATTTCCTCACAGTTGCTGTCACCTGTTTCAACTCGGGGCATAGCCACAGCAGAAACGTCAGTGGAGGCAGAACACAGGCAGCTGCTGACATGTTCCGTGCAGGCTCATCTAGCTGCGCTCTAAGACCAGTGCTTCTGCCACAGCTCCCGCCAACGGATCTGAACAGCAGCATTAATTTGCATCACTAGCATATGGTTTCTGTGGTGGCTTGGGTCCCCTCTTCTTTCTTTCTCTGTTGTTCGTATTCTCCCTTCATTTGTTCATACTTTTTCACTTGTTTCAGGCATGCCAGTGCAGTAATGATCTACCTAAAAGAATTTTTAGACTGCGAGCTCCCCAAATGTTGGTGAAAGTTTTGCTGCAACATGCATGTTTCAGTGAGACCCGTCTGGGAGTTCACTAACAAAAATTTATGGGTTGTTAAAATACTCAGCTCAGTTTCCTGCATTTTACCTGTAGATCTTGCACTATTATAGCATCTTTTCTCCTCTCCAACACTTTTTTCCTATGTTTAGGATGATAGCTGAGAGCAAGCTGTGCTTGGCTGATGAGTCGAAGGAGAGAATGAAGGAGCAGAATGAGAGTCATTTTTGTGGGTTCAGATTACTTACAGCACTTGCCTTGAATAATCTGGGCTCATAGATACTTCCGAGGTAACCCTTCTTGCTCTGTCCCTCTAAATTGAACAGGAGAAAAAAATGCAACTTCATAATGTAATTACTAATATGTGGTTGAGTCATTAAAGGATTAAAGTTGCAATACACTTTGCATCACTAGCATCTTCCTACCTGAGGAACAAAGTCTATTTATACAGCCTCATTTACAAAACCTGTGGATCGCAATAAATAGTGCTCATAAAGGAACTTTAAAACTGTACACCGAATTTGGCTCCCATGTAAATATGTGTGACTCCTTCCAAAGTACCAGAGGATGGACTTACCTACAAGCAATCCCTGTCCCTATAAGGCTGAATTTGGCCAGAGATTTCTGCATCTCTCATCTCATTAGTTCAGGTTGCGCGGAGCCTTTTGGAGATCACTCCAGTGAAGTGTGAGCAGCAGCAACCAACTCCGTGCTCCAGTTTTACACAGCCACATAAAGCAGCAGGGGAGGCAAAGATGACAGATCACACTTGCTGTCACTTCAGTGAAGAGATTAGTATTAATGGATTAGGAATCCAATTAGCCACTCCTCTTCTTTTAGCAAAAGCTGGCGTGTCAAAGGTTGCTGTCTCTCAAGAGAATAGTGGGGCGCAGATGGCTGAAAATCCTGACGTGCTTTGATGCAAAATAAGATTTTGGCCCCCTCATTTTGTTTCTGACTTTGGAGCTCCTGAGGAAAGCAACCCTGTCACTGCTTGGCTGGGCTCCTCCACACAGCCACCTCCATCTGTGGCCATCTTTCTACTTGAATCGAACAGATTTCTTACCCAGATTGGTAGCTGTTTGCCAGACAGTGTTACGGGGCTGTCAACAAATGGACTGCAAATCACTTTTATATTTGTTTAAATGAAGTTTCTTCTCTTGTCTTTCACTCATCTTCAGTGAAGCTCAAGGTCAGCAGTTAGAGGCTTTTTAAAAAGAAAAAAATAGTGTTTCTTTTCCACTTTGTGTCTGTTTGTAGGAATTTATTGGGTTTTTTTCAGATGCAGTTTAATGCTGGACTTATTTCAATATTGTATCCTTTATATAGCAGTGTTTCCTATTCATCTTTTCTGAGAATTCACTTGTACCCTTTACTGAGGTATTCAGAAGGCTTTGTATTTTGTTAGATTTTTATTTGTTAGACCAATATTGACTAGAAAATTTGCGGAATTCCTAGATATTAATCTGGCCTCTCCTGGGCTTTGAAGCAATTGCAGAGGGATTTGTCAGAGCAGATTAGCGCTTTAGTCCATCACACACAGTGCCTGTGGCATTTTGGTACTCCAGAAGATGATGGACATCTCCTCCCCACTGTAGATCAAGTCTCATTCCACAAAATGCCCAGTTCATTGCAGATTTTAATTCAGGTCTTACGGGTGATCAGCAATGATATTTGATTGGTAGAGGGAGGGAGGAAGCTTGCTTTCCCCTTCCTTCTTTTCTTCCTCTTACGCATATTGCCCAGACACTACTGTGTCTTTGCAGAGTATCCACCTAGTTTGTCAGCTGTTACCAAAGCACTTTGAATCCTGGCTTCTGTGACATTATTGATATATTGGGGTATAGGAAGTAATCCAGAGAAACCTAGGTGAGTCCTTTTTAATGCCTCTAGTCCTCCTCTACAGAGAAGGAAATCTGTGGCGTTTTCCAGGAGTTCAGAAGGGAATTGGTAGGCATATCACAATAGCACTTCACAGGAAAAAAAAAATCCCAAACTTGCCATGGAAGATAACCAAATATTTATTGTTACTTTAATCTCAGATCCAGGTATGAAATAGGGTCTCCAGCACTGTCCTTGATGACTCAGCTGACACCAGCTCACCAAGGAGATCAGCTTTCAGATTCTCTGATTGACCTTTTTTACATACAACTTTTTGCTTGCTGAAGAATTTAATATGATGTATAATTCAGTCCTCCTTTGAGAGCGAGGATGAATAAATTGTAGACGAATAGGGAAGAGTAGGCATAACTAAATATTCTTTAAAATATCTCTAGAGTAGATATTCAGTTTAATTCACACACAAACCCTTTTCTGAAAAGAATGGAGGGACCCAGCATTTCCATCGGCTTTTTGTGTAGCTTGTTGCAAATGGTTGCTTCTTGAAAGCACTTTTTTTGCCAATTATTTTGCCAATTAAGAAGCAAGGGCATTTCTATTAAGGTAAGAGGGAAACCGCAAACAGTGTTTCAGTAGACTGGTGGCTTGGTTCCTCATCCGCTAGTACAAATTATCTTCAGGCCTTTATCACATCCCATCCCCACCTGCTGAGCCCTGCTCATGGCATAGTGCCAGCCAAGCTCCAGGAGCCTCAAGTGCCCTTGAGACAGCCTCTCTCCTGTCCCCTCTTCCTAGCTCCTCTTTGTCCGCGTAGCCCAGGGCCACCTTGCTCATGTCAGGACTCAGCCCTCAGCACATATAGGGCTCTGGGGCAGCTGTTGCACATCTGGTAGCTGGTCAGCCAAGAGGCATAACTGGCCGCTCAGTGGGGCAGAGCCGCAGGCTGCCCCTTCCCCACCACCCAGCAGCGAAGCTGTTACTGTCCTCACTCTCTTTTGCCACCTCTCTCTGTGTTCAGCTCCATTTCCCCGGGTGTAAAAGGGAAGAGCTCAGGGAATCTCTGCAGAAAGTGGCCAGGAGGAGGTCTATGTGGATGATGCTTTCTCTGCAGGCTTGGTACTCCCAGACACCAGGGGTTGGGGAAAAAGTTAAGCCCTCCATCCTGAGTTATAGCTATGTTGCTTGTGCAAGTCGGCTGGACAACCTTCTCTGCCAGAAGATGGAAGAAGAGAGTTCTTGAACCTCTAGGCTTTCAGGCTTGCATAAAAAAATGAAAATAACAGTTACGTACCTCACAGCAGGACTTTTAAGGGAGAATCCATTATTTTTGGCACAGAATGGGTCAAACTATTTTGGTTTAACTAGAAACCAGCACCGCTAAAAATAAGATGTAAAGCAGCTGACAGAGCAAAGCCAAACTTCCAATTCAAAGGAGCAGACTCATTTTGACAACTCAGAAGGCCCTAGCAATGTGAATAAAGCTCTAGTAAACATCCATAATTTATCAGAATACCTTCCTAACCTTTGGATGCTTACCTCCTTAGTGGATAACTGATATTTTTATTGTAACTATTTATTGGAATTATGATAGGACAGGGGAACTTCAAGAAAAGCATATGGTACAGAATGTTTGTATGTTGTAGGACAGTGTATGGTTGACTTTTTGTTTAGCCTGAATGAAAGACAATGTCAGAGGGCACTGTTCTTGGGAGCAGTTACAGCACCTTTATTCTCTTTCCATTTTCTCAGTCTCTGAAGAAGAACATAAAGCATTGAAAACTGAATCTTCTGAATGTCTCATTTGTTCTGAGCTTTGTTTGACTGTACTATAATGAAAGGTTTAAGAATTACATAGGTCTGATCAGTCCGTTTCCTGTACCTGATATGAATACTGACATTGACTTTTGTGGAAGCAGATGCAGGCTGCTGTTGGTCTCCCTCAAAAAGCAATAAATTTAATGCCGTTAAAAAGAGAGATATGTTAATTAAAATGGGATCCATTTTCTAAATACCAGCCATCCAGGTACTCCAGAAAACTCTATGACTATGAAACTGCTACAGAGCAGAATGGATCCATACAAGCTGTGCTACCTGAAGCTTCCTAGGCCTTGATCATCAATACCCAGAGACCTAACGATGTCTTTTTCCTGATGGTCATGACAAAAGACAGTTCATCAGAGTGTAAAGTTGGCAGAAAAATAAATCTTCACAATGCTTGGAAACATGTAAACAGCCCCTCAAAGGTAGTTAAAAATGAAAAGCAATAAAATAAGTTAGGATAAGAGATAATATTTTATAGCATTTTCTATTTTACTGTTTTGGTTATATAAACTGTGCTGTAAATTGGACAAATTCTACATTGAACAGCCAGCATATCCTTCTTACAGTCTCTAAAATTGATATAATTATATATTCTTGTAATTATAACTCAATATCTGTTAGCTTGTTACACTGTCTTTGGACAACCCACACAAAAAATAAATAATGTATATTTCAAGCCTAATTTAATTTTCAGTGATTAAAAAGTAATTAACACCAGTTCAGGCAATCTGCACAATCAGGTTTCTTGCCATCACTTTAGTTTTCTTGGAACTGAGAAAACTAACAGCTTTTTAAATTAAACAAAACAAATGTTGTTTTGGTCTTTCCAGACTGTTCACGGTAAATCCCGCTATCCTCATGCCTGTAAGTAGTTGTAATAGTTTCAGTGAAATCCCTCACTTAGTATTTAAATGGAAATGAAACACAGGCCTTGAGCTGCAAGGGTAAGTCCGAAGGAGGCTGTTTTGGAATCGTTGCTGGGTCTAGCACGGCAGGTAATCCCGCCAGCCGTGCTGCTGCTCCACTGCAGTCCCATGCTCTGCAAGGGGTCGGGGGCTTCTCCTGGGTAGAGCCCGGCAGCTGCAAGACCCAGACACGCAAGCTCAAATTTGATATTTTTGCCCTTTTTACAAGCAGAGCATTTGGCTTCTGGTTTATCTTTTTGATTGCTTTCTTGTCTGGCTCTGGTGTTTCCTACTTTCAAAGACGTGGGTTATGATGACCAGTTTTCTTTGATGTGTGCCTCCTTCCTTCCTTCTTTTCTTTGTTCCTCTCTCTCTTTCTCTCTGTTTTTCTGTTTAGGCTATCTGTGCAACCAAGCTTCTGCTTACAATGCTCGCGTTAAGTCACCCTGCTACCCCATGCATCACTCCAATTTACTGCAAAAGCTGAATTCTGACTTTAAAGTGTGCCTTTGATTCCAGCAGGCTTAAGGTGCTTCTCATATATATGGGAGGGGAGTTCAGGCTGCCCCAGCAGCCTCTTACCCTGAAATCCGCAGGGCAGCAAGCAGTGTTCTGCAGAGCCCTTTTACACTAGAGAGTGACAACATAGACCACAAGAGCAGAACTGGGCAATTGCTACCAGAGCCTCTGCAGATGATTTTTTTTTTTTTCATTTTGTGTCATACAGTTTTAACCATTTTCTACAGCACACAGTTGGTACATTTAAGCAGCTGATACATTTTCTAAAAGAGTCAGCACTGTTTGTCATTGTAATAATGTGTATACTTGTTGAGTGTTGTATCAGTACTAAAGTAGGTTATTGCAGCTTATCTTTTCAGAACATTTGGAAGCATTAATATTTATCTATTACTGTGTCTATAGCTAATTAATTGGTTTTGTCAGTTTTTAAAAATTTATCAGCTGTTCTGTAAAGGTCTAAAAGGGAATAAAGAGTATAGTAATACAAAGAGATCATTAAAAAGGGAGTTGTAAACATTCATTCACCAGTTCCTGAAGTGATAATATTTGCTCTACAAACTAATATCTTTGGTAATAAATCTTTCCATTCATTTGCTTTAGGAAACAGACAACGAAAGGGACCAGCAGACCTGATTCCTGTCACAGTTGTTTTTATCACTGCCCTGCTAAATCTTCCCTGGTAAGTTGTTTCACAGATCTTTTCTGACCAAATCTATGTCAGTGTAGAACAAGAATTCCCAAATGGCACTATTTTACTTATAATACTGCTAGTAAAACTGTTTACAGAGAAGGTCCTCAAATTCAGACGATTCATTAAGCACTAAGTATGGCTTTTATAGCTGTTAGGTATGGGCTTTTTATTCTCTGGTTATTAACCCAGATGATGAAAGGAGTTCATTGATGTGTGACTCTCTTTAGAAGTTGTTTGCCTTTTAGTTTGGTGGTCTTCCTTGGCCTAATACATAACATAGAAGTGAGTCTGCTTGGAAATGCCAAGTGAATATATTGTAGAAATCTGGCTACCAAAACACAAAAGTAAATGTCCATTTAATACCAGGTATGCGGAAAGTAGTTATTTTACCTGTCTTTCTTTATATCTATAATTAGGTTTTGAGGACTTTATTACCTTCAGGCAGAATGCCTGGTCTCTAGTGGTTGCACATGCACATGTCTTACTGTTTCCATATCCTGCACTTTGTATTTTCTTTTCATGGCCCATTGCTTAGCAATTGATTTTACTTCACACAGTGAATTCTCCATAAATAAAAGGTTGGGAATAACACTTTAACAGTCAGTTATTGTAATTCTCTGATTATTCACTCGATCAATAGCTTACAGTTGGTAAAAAAATACATTGGCTCCAAGACAACAGGAAATTCATGCACTCCCAACCTGAATCCTTTCCTGGCAGTTGCAAAAAGACCCTACAGCAAAGTGTTAGTGATTGGAGTTATCGGTGGATGTCAGAGCACTCTGTGTTTCTTTCTTGCTGAATTACTTCTACCTTGAAACATCAACTGGCAGGCCCAAAATGAGTTGGCCTGGATAAGTGTTTCGGTATTCATTTATATTGATACCAGGGAAATTGTTATTTCAAAAGTCAGTCTCTTACTCATGCAAAAATAATGCAGTGGACAATACTGGCATACCATATACTGAGGTGTTGGCAGAGAGAAGCTGCTTCAGTCTGCAGCAAGATTGCTTTTTAAGTTAATTGCTTCATCGTTGTCATTGCAGGATCATGCATATGCATAGCAATTTATGCAGTCATTTTGTGTTGGTTATTATTACTAAAACTTTTTGGCACTTTAATTAATAACTTTAATTTCATGGAAAGCATATTTTAATGAGTTTGAAATGCAAAGTGTATATTTAAAAATCAGAAATTACTGTCGCTGAGAGTTAGTGGATGAGGGAGGCAGGCTGTTAGTGCCAAAATTCCAGTGATCTGTGCTTTAAATCCTTGGTGTGATCACTTGTTAGTACTCAAAATACCTCACTCAGTTCTGAAGCAGTATTGTCCAATGCTAAGTAGAATCTCAGGAAACAGTGATTAAGAGAATGTGACTGAGAAACTCGGATAAAAGATAACAAGAGAAACATCATAATAGTTTATAAGTGTATGATTTAGGGGAGGAAATTTTATCTGATCCTGTTAACTGGCAAAAAGGTATCTGAAGCCCTGATTCTGCACAGGCCATGTAACACTTAAATAGAAAAGAGAAATATAGAATATGCCTGGATTTAGAAATATGAAATGTATTTTTTAAGGTTTGAAATAGATCTTAGTGTTTAGATTCTCTATGCCTGTAAACATTTTTGGTATGTTTCTTCAGTGACCTAAGTTCTGACAAAAGAAATGGGTTGAGAGATGATTTAACCAGAGGCTAAGTTTTCACATTAAATTCTGCATTTGTTAGAAAGAAGTTTTTAGGTATATGACAATAGATTCTATGTATATTTTCATGGGGTCCTGCACTGTAAAAAAATTCCAATACCTAAATATGTCTTATAGGTAACATTTTGTCATTACCTAAAGCAGATATGCATGATGAAACAAATTTGATGAGAATGCCTGATGTTACATTTACTGTATCAATGCAATGCCATTTCATAAGTCCCTAAGGAGACCCATCTGTAAAAAAAATCACTTATTTGAATAAGAGTGCTGCTTAAAATGCACGTTTTCTCTGAATCATTACTCTACATTTTTAGGTTCTATGTTTGCCTCCCACTAAAAGGGATTTCCTTTTACTAAATCAGATATTCTAGGTTTACATATAGGAAGAAACACAAGATTGGGCTGCCAAACTCCTAAAATAAATTTGGTACCTGAATTTTCAATGAGTTTTTACAAATTGCTGATAGTCAACAAAAGATGTCTTTCAAGTGAAGTTATACTCAAAAGAAACTTGGGGAATGCCATGACTTGCACTGGTTTCTGTAAATTGCAAGTGAATAGGACCAAATTAAGAATTTTTTTTATCACACACAATGTGGAGTAGGATCAATGGTTCCTTTTCTCTCGTGTCATCTCCGCAGGTCTCAAGGAATTTAGAAAAACACAGAAACTTATGTTGTCAGTGAAAGCCATAAGCTTAACAGAAAGTCTGCGAAGAGCAAACTACAGAAGTGTGACCCTTCCTGTCCGCTTTCTGAGTAAAGACACATTTTAAATCAATGGATTTTGAACTTGTGCATAGGCTGTATAAGGTCAAAATAAACAGATATGGAACTGACAAAGGGAAATAAAAGAAATGTGTTCTACAGTTAAGTAATTGCCCTGAGTACTGACAGGAGTTACAGCCATGTGAGACCACAGCTAGAAATGCTGGAAATATGGCAGTCTGACAGGGATTCTGTATTTTGTGTTCTTACAGAGGTAAATGAAAGGAATGGGATTTATTTTGTTTGTATTGTACACATTTTTGCAGCACAATGTTAGTATGGCCACATTTCTAAAACTCACCTTGGATTGCTAACCATTCCTTTACAACGGTTAGAGTCAATCATCTAGTACGTCAGGAATAGTCTGTCTTTTTTTTTTTTTTTTTTTTTTATTCCCTGTAAGATCCACTGTGGGGATTCCTGCTGAATGAGTGATTATTTCCAGCTGTGTTAATAAATTTTCTGAAAAGATGACAAGGAATTGTTTCAATGTTGTCTTTTAACTGGCTAAAATCAATTTTGAATTTGAAAAGGAAGTGTCTAGTATCGATTTCAGACATACAGCTTGTAAAGAACTAGCCAATATACTGTGGGGAACAAATCTTTATGAGGAGTGGAGGTGAAGCAGTCCTGAAACATTCTGTGATTCAGATATTTGTCAGAGGTTCTTCCTTAAAAATAGCACTTTGAAATGAAAATGCTTTCCTTTTTTAAAAAGAGGAGGATTTGATGCCATGCTTGGATTTAAACTTACTCTTGTCTGTTCTGACACAGTGAAGCCACATAGTGTGAACTAGAGAAACAAAGTAAGAAGAAATAACCATATTTTTAAAATGTTGCTCAGGAATGTGTCCATTAATGAGAATAGCTAATGTGAAGAAAGAGTTTTGTGTAAAACCAGGCTGAACTCCAAAACGACTCCTTATTAATTTGAAAAATAAACTTGCATAAGCATCTATTTAGTATAGATGGTACTATCAGCTCTAGAAAACCACAATTTTAATATGAATTACTGTGGTTTGGTTTTGTTTCAGGTAGTGGTTATCAAAACAGATTGTTTAGAGTAATTATTTAGCCCACAGGTATTTGTCTCTCCACCCAGTGAACGTCTTACAGATCTGGTTTAGCAGATCTGATCATTTTGAGAACTGCTAGAATTTGTTCCAAAGAGAAAATGGCTGTATTTGCAGTTATCTTTGTTTGGGTGAGGACAGCAAGGTGTCTCACCAAGTGAAAATGGTTGCATAAATGCAGTGGAGGGATTTGCCCATTGGCAGGTAATGGCCTAATGTTACCCAAATGCGATCAGCGGTAGCAAGATCAATATTTATCTCACCAATATTTATCTGAACATTTGCCTGGATCCCAAGAGAAAATGGCAGTGGGTAAACCCCATTAATCCAGTGAGGAGATATATCTCCTAGAAAGGAAAAATACTTCAGTGTTTCATTTAGCCTCAAGAGTATTGCATCAGAAAAACAAAGACTTGGGCATCTAACTTAAAAATTTGTATCTTCAAAACCCCTGCAGTACTTCTGCACAAGACAAATGGCAGTTTCTCTATGCCGACTTTCCAGCAGTGAAGTTCCCTCAGGAGTTGAGTGGATGTTTTGTGTACAGTCTGTTGCTACCTACTGTACGTAGCTAAGCTACGGTGAGATCTTTGTTTTAAGCAAATATCTACTGACCTCATTGGTAAGACTAGGTACTTTTGGTATTCAATGAATCTGGTTCAATGTACAAGACATTTTCCCCATTAAACAGTAGTTCAAACACTTGTGTAACTTCAAGTCCATCTTCTGTTCATGAGTTTTTGACCTCAGGTCTACTATGGATGCTTAAATTAACTACATAATGCTATAGGATGAGGCAGCTTTAAAATTTTCTGTTGCAAATTGTAACAGTTTTATGAAATAATTAGAGAAAGGCAGTAACTTCATGACTAGACCACTTGTCTAGATTGGGGGAGGGAAAGAAAACTTGGTTCTTCCTTCCACTTTTGTGAATACTTAACATTAAATATCCTACCGACAAACGGGTTTCCTGAAACCTAGGTGAATGCTTAAACCTCAAGGCCAAGGAGAGACTCAGTATAAATGTGTCAGTGCAAAGAGCAATGCTTGCAACACGAGGAATCAAGAGAACCCCATCTCATGCCGAGGTCAAAGTTGGTAACTCTTCTGGGGCTGTGTTGGCATCTCTTCCTGGTGAACTGCATTGCTTCCAGGGAAGTTCTTAGTATGTGCCTTGCTCTCAGCCAAATGAAAATTTTAATGCACATTTAAGGCCAGCAATGTCTTTTTCCATAATCTGACAGTTAGAGCATCTAGATAGGAAAATGTAGGTTTGCAATGCTCTATAAGGAGGTAAAAATGGAATCTGGACCTTCCACATACTGGTCCGAGCAGTGGATTATTAACAATTGGAGGTCTTCTGATGGTAGCGGCTGTGGCAATGTGTGTGAAGAAGCACTGGCACAGGTGCCTAGTTTCAGGACAGAGTTCTTGTCTGTGAGTATAGAGAGGATGGAAGTGCTTGCCTGCAATGAAGAGCTAGGTGCATCACACTCATTGTCTCAAAGGGATCTTACTGGCAGCTAGTCAGACGAACAACCACCAGAACCTGCGTTTGAGCCCCTCACAGAGCTCGGGCTGAAAGCATTCCTTGCTAGTAACAGTTCAGGTGCCTCTTTCCTTTAGCTGTTGTGGGTTTCATACAAGGGTTAGGGCTCTGAAGTTAAATAAAAAGCCAGTCGCTTAAGAGCCAAGTGTTGCAACATGCACATTCTTTTGTGAAGCTGGTCCCTAGCATGTAGCAGCTGGGTCCTCTTCCCGCTCTCATACTGCTGTTCAGTTACATGCATGCAGTACGGCCCAAAATAGTTGGTGATCCTTGGGCAGAGTGCCGGGCTAAGGGAGAGAGGGCAGGACAGCTGGATGAACTTCCACAGCAGAGTTAGCAATGTTAAACTGAAGAAAGAGAAATGATGGCTATACCTGAAAAAGCTGGGGGGGGCAAGGGGAGAACAGAGATAGAGCAATCCCGAAGGGTTGCTTTACACAGTCCGGGCTGAAGGGAAGAAGAGGGGGAGAAAGGGAAACAATCAAGACATAAAAGAGCCTTTAATTTTAATTTATATCATTACTTATTAGAAATCTTTTTAGTAAGAGGAGGGCATGGGGACAAACTTTTTAGTAGAGCCTGCTGTGGTAGAACAAGAGGTAATGGTTTTAAACTAAAAGAGGGTAGATTCAGACTAGATATATGGAAGAAATTTTTTACAATGAGGGTGGTGAAACACTGGCCCAGGTTACCCAGAGAGGTGGTAGCTGCCCCATCCCTGGAAACATTCAAGGTCAGGCTGGATGGGGCTTTGAGCAACCTGAGTTGAAGATGTCCCTGCTCATTGCAGGTGTTAGGACTAGATGACCTTTAAAGGTCCCTTCCAACCCAAATAATTCTATGATTCTAGAAGTAAGAGAGAAGTTAGGAAGCTAGAAAGTGAAGACTCACTTGAAAAAGAAACGGTAAGAGGGTTAAGGCAATAAGAGGAACACAGAGAGGAAATAGAAGATGAAACTCAAGGGCAGAAGGGCCTTTAGCTCTGGATCAATTGCAGAGATATCTGGCTTGTCAGGGGACAGGCTTTTCACTTCAGTCAGCTAGTAATATCCACCATTCTTGTCAAATTATCCGGTGCAGTTATCTGCTGATAAGATTATACTGGTGGTAGCAGCAGGGGTCGGGGGCAAGATGCTACTTTTTGTCTACGTTTGCAGGTTCTTCCAAAAGTGGCAAAGTTACCTAGAGTATCAAATAACTCACATGGCAGGTGCATTTGGTGCCCGCAGGTATTCTATGGAAGTTCAAACTATGTGTTTCCAGACACTGCTGCTCAGACTATCTGCAGATGCAATGAGGAAAGACTGGGTATATTTAATAGGAAAAATGCAGAGAAACCAGATGCATTTCACTGAAGCTAGGTAAAACTTTTCCTTCAGGGAGTCTCTATGCCCTTTTACTTGTGTTATGCAAGACAGCATTGCTAGCTTGCTTTAGTTGCTGGCACAGATGTTTCCTTTTAGATGTGCATGTCCAGTGATTTTTTTAGTCTGACACGTAGCTGCGTAAGCAGGACCTCCTGGAGTCTATGTGATGCAGCTGACTCAGCTTACAAATACTTTTCCTCAATCACTAACTCTGCAGGGTCAGACTGAGATCCTAAAGGTGTTCTGCAAGTTTCTTGACTTGTGCCTAGAAACACAGGTTCTCTTGGCTAGATCTGCCCTTCAGCAATCCTGTACAACTGCTCTTTTCTGTAATTCTGCTGTCTTTTCCAACCACACCATCCCTGCAAGATTTTTCAAGTGTCATAGCAGTCAGAATCTCTTCCTGCAGTTACAACTTAGTTAACAGCATTTCATCCACTTGCATGAATATTTCATTGCTCTGCTGCTAGTCTCTACCTTATCTAACCATCCAGTGGGTTCTAAACTGACTTTGACAAAATGCAGATTTGAAAGTATAAACCTTGGTGAGGCAATCCAGTTATTAAAGACATGCCAAACTGCCTGCAGTATCTGATGTTATCAGAGCTTTTCCATGAGTTCACAGTCTTACGTACATATTTCTGTGAGCTGGGTATTAATGGCAGCTCTCTGCATCTGTCAGATGCTAATTCAGAAACAAAAAAGAGATTGTATTTCCTGTCTTAAGGGCTGTGGGATGCTGGCACAGTTTCAGCTAGCTGTCTGCCCTACTATGAAACCTTGTTGTAAGAAGAAGGTAGGAGCAGGGTCCTGATTCACTACGAACAAAGTTCTGCCTCAGCTGAGAGTGCAAGGGCGTGTGGAATTGTCTTTGGACCTATTTGACCCATGAGTGTGCACAGCTCTTCTCAGCACCCTCTCTACCACACTGCAGCAAAAGGCAGGGCAAGAGAGCTCCAAGTTCATCCCTATGTGACAAAGAGGAAGTAAAAGGTCAGTATTGCCTTTAATAAAGACAGTGAACACCTGTCCACATAAAATCAGTAATAAATGATAGCACACCTGGGATGCTTTTCATCTGTAGGTCTCAGAGCACTTCACAGAGGTAAGTATTGCTACTCTGAGCATAGAGCTATCATGAGTAATAAAGCCTTTTTGCAGACGTTATTTCACGTGGATCTTTGTTAAAGTCACTTCTCTCTACATGGTGTCTGTTTAAGATTTACATGCAAAGTACAAGAAGAAGGGGAGGTGTCTGTCAGTTGCTGCTTACCAGTCCAGTGCTGACTGCCTTTGCACTTTGCAGTGGGTGGTTTGAGCTGCAGCCATGTAGCTTACCCGTAATTACCACAGTTTCCTGTTACACTCATTTGAAAAGACAATGTTCCTGAGGAAGTTATGAAGACGGCAAGTAAGTTGCTGCCTTAATTTCTGCGTGTTTAAGACTGCTGTCTTAATTATGCTGGTTAGAGCTTATTTACAGTGCTTCTCAAATGGTGCTATCTTTTGGAGGGATGAGAAGGCTTGTGCTTCCAGATAACATATGGGCAAATTCATGTATTCTGCAGTCCTCTCAGCATGTTTCTCAGAAACAGCTGCAGAAGATTCAAGGCAACTCTTCCTTTTACTGATGCTGAAACTGTGAGGAAAGTAGCTTAAATATTTAGTTGCAAGATGCTGCTGCAGCTGGGATGTCAGATAAGAAAATGTTACTATTGGTAGATCTACTGTATGACTGTAAATGTTCCTTAAAGGCAGTAACTGAAAAAGCAATTTCACGTGTTCAAACTAGCACTTTTTTTTTAAAGTACTGAATTATTTATGCCTTCAGATGGACCCTCCCAATGGTTGTGAAGTGTGTGCTAAAGAGTTCCCTCACTGTTCACAAAACAGGGTTTTCAATAGGAAGGATATCTGTACCTTTTTGCTAACAGCCATGGCTTCCTGCCTTTGTTAGGGGAAATATGGTGGAGGGAAGCAGCAAGTTTGCTGTCTGTCTGATGCACAGATAACCTGTTCAGGGCGCGCAGTTACTACACAGCTTGCAGCACAGATAGGACTGGTTTGACTTTGCCTGCGCTGTCTGTCACGACAGCAGTTGCCTTGCGAGTTGCGGCTCCAATGTGTACAGAGTGCTGAATATAGCTCTCAAATAAAGGGATTATCCAGAGAGAATATTAGGTGCTATACTTTTTTCTGGGCACAGAACGTGTGCAAGGAAATGTTGTGGGAAAAGCTGGGTTGCTAGGCAGTTGTTTTGCTGCTAATGTGGGAACTGAGCCAATGCAGAGCAAGCCATAGAGGCTGTTCTTTTCAGGCCACGGAAGAGCAGAGAGCCTCAGCGTGTTCTTTGCGCTCAGTGTTTTAACGTTTGGAAACCATTGATGCCATGTACTACTGGTCTTTGAAACTGATAAACTGCCTGTGACGTGCTTCTCTCCACTCACCCAAAAAGTTTTCATTTCTTTAACACATCTCCGATCTCTGATCAGTTTTAAAATTCTAGTTTACTCAAGCAAAACTTCTATTCTCACCTCTGGAAAGAGTGAGATTTAGAAAAGGAAAGCAAGCTACTAACTTGAAAAGTAGCAAATGCAAAAAATGAGAGCAAAAATTATCATGGTTTAGTGTGTGAAATGAATAATAGAGAAAATAAATTATTTAGCTGTATGCTCATCAGTGACACTTCAGGTTTCTTTGCATCGTCACTTTGAAGATTCATTCTGCTTAAGGTTAAACAAGCTACAATAGTCCCCTATACACTTACACTAACTTAAAACCCCATTAACTGGATATGAAGTGACATGTGATGGCCCAAAAAGATCCCTGTAGTTTACGTGAAGAACCACAAGATCCAGAGACTTATGACGGTAGCCTTCGTAATAGGGACTAATTTCCATTTCTGAGATAAAGTAGAGGGAAAAGTACAGCCCTTGGGCATTACACTGCATTTCAGTGAGTTGTGCAAGGCAATCTTAGGTACTTCAGCTGCAGAATTGGAAATTCAATGCCAGACAGCAAGAAGCCAGAGAGCTGCTCTCTGGGAGAGTCACAGATACTGTACAACACTCTGACTCTGATTTAATGAAGAGAGAGGATATTTCTCAGTGCTGCTATTCAGCTTGTCTCCATTGCCTCCCATGAGTCTGCAAAGGGCTTCGTGTCAGAGAAACTACCATGAGACTTGGTGCTCATGGGCATCACCACTGACAGTGCCAGCAGGGTGTCAGGTCCAGACAAGTGTGGAGAACAGGACCTTGAATTCTGAGTCACCTTCCTGCTGTCTGGTGGCAAATGTTATTTTAAAGGATTATTGTAGCTTAGTGTTGGTGGTGCCAACCGAAATCTCTGTCAGTGCCAAGCCTGGCAATGGTGTGAATGGTCTGCCATGAATGCTCAGGAGGAGGATGAGTTTCATGCCAAGGGGAGCTCTCGTTCCTGCTGCCTATAACACACAAGCTCTTTGGTGGCCTGAGAAACCAGAAGCTGGGTGTCATCTTTCACAGTTACTATATGCACCTTCTTTCATTTGCTTTGATGTATTTCAGTTAATATTTCCCAAAAAGTGGCTAGGAACATTATGGTGTCTTTTCAGCTCACATTTGTTAGTTTCAATTTTAGCTAGTATATTAGCTGAATATAAAACCTTGTTTTCTTCACACATGAATTCAATTTCTTTCTTACTGCACTTCATAAATAAGTCAATGTACAGAATTGTATTACAGAAACTCTACTAAATAATAAATAATGCATTTGGTTAGCCATACGATTCTGTGCTTGTCTCTCTGCCTGGTGCTCCTGTAATTCACAAAATGTTTTTTTATCATAGGATATGTAACTTAAGGTTAGATTTTTTGTTGTACCTTTCATAAAACTCATGCCTGTTCTGAACTAGATGCTTCTGCGAAGAGTTTATACAGAGCAGTATTATACAGAGCAAAAATCTTTATTTATTTTGTAATGCCTCTCTGAAGTTTTAGTTGTTTTTTTAGTTTTGTTAATTTATGTTTTTGTTATTGTCGTGGTTTAACCCCAGCCAGCAACTAAGCACCACGCAGCCACTCACTCACTTCCCCCCGCCAGTGGGATGGGGGACAAAATCGGGAGAAGAAGTAAAACTCGTGGGTTGAGATAAGAACAGTTTAATAGAACAGAAAAGAAGAAACTAATAATGATAATGATAA
>JAOBAS010000013.1:26725497-26737362 GCA_025311575.1 Elanoides forficatus | reverse complement strand
CGGCTCAGCCCAGGGCACCCATCTCACCCTCCTCCCACAGGGCCAGGAGCCGGCGAGATCCTATGGCTGTGGCTTGGGGAGGCAGGGAAAATGGCATATCCTGAATTAAAATCTGGGAGAAAACAGTATTCTGAAAACTTTGAGCAGCATGCTCAAACATGGCCTGGCTGGTGGCTCTATCTGTGTCTCCAGCCAGGCCAAATGTCCACTCAGACCTTCCTCAGGTTTGACTGATGATTTCCTGGAAATTCCCATTAGTTGCACCAGGAGGAAAAAGCATTTGACAAGACTTAAATCAAAGATAACTAAGTTCACCAAACTGGAAATCCCTTTATTTGTCTAACTGTGATCATCATGGGGCAGTTCAGGGGAAAGTCAGGAGGCAGGCGGGAAACAGGCTGTTCTGCTGGTCCGTGGCTGGGGCTGTCACCAGGCTGCAGTAAGCCCTGGAGAAGTAGGAAAGTGGGTGACCAAAAAAAAGGGTGCAGAGCTGGACGCCAGAGCTGCAGGGCAGGACACTGAGCTTTGGTGCAGAGGAGAGCAGGACAGAGAAACTGGGTTGGAGAAGAGCTGAGCGCTGACCCTCAATTGGATTACTGGGATACAGGTCCCTCCTCTCCTGTTCCTACCTTAACCTACTAGTGCTTCTGGGTTTAGTTTTGCTGAAGAACAGAAGGAGACATGGGTCATACCAACTCATGCGGTTTCTAATTTAGGTTGTACATTGATGCATGGAAGAAATTACTGCATACTTAGCCCAGATGTGAATATATAGTTCATTAGCTACTTTGTACTATATTCTTTATGGGTGTCCGTAATATAAAATAAATGTTACAGTAACTTACTCTGCTTTCACAGTGACCGTGCAAAAGCCTAGTGCAGACTAGCTTGTGGGCTGTAAATTCACACTCTAGCTACCACACTTACTCACTGAAGACAGACCCCAACTTAAAGCAGCATCACTTCTCTGCATAGATGAGGTTTATTTGTTTGTGCTTGTAGTTCCTATACGATCAGGCGTCAACTGCAGCTGGAGCCTCTAAGTGGTTTTGTAATAGAAGCAGAATAATAATAATAACTAATTGAAATGGAGTAACTTGGTCGTGTCATTGTAAGCGTGCTGTCAGATGAGGTAAAGAAATACCTTAATCTGTAAGATGTCAAATGGAGACACACAAAGGCCCAGTTCCAGTCTTTAATTTTTTAACTGACATGCAAGAGAATGGTTGTGGATATTTCTTTTACTTCCAACCTATCACAGCTGAGGCGCAGTTCTTCCACCAGTATTCAAGCAGTATGTTGTGTTTGGGCTGGAGGAATGTGCCATTTATGTTTCCTAAGCCCTGCTTGCTTCTTGTATATCAGGGAGCTTTCGCCTCCCACCGCCAGGACTTAAGGAAGTAACTGTGAAGCCAGGTGATGAGATGGGAGGCATCTTTCTTCAGTCTATTCTCCGTTCAGCCCAAGCTGCTGTATTTGGAGGACTTGCAGAGCTATTTGTAAATCCAGGTGATGACAAGTCAGGAATGCTGCTGTGGAGACAGCCGGTCCCTCTTTCCTCAAGCTATGGGAGAGCCATCGCTTGGAGGCATTGTTCAGGGGGAGCAGTTTTAATGGGACAAACAAGCACCCCAAACAGTTCCCTGTATTGGACATGGAAGAGAGGTAAAGATTAACTTCTTGTAATTAATCAAGGCTATAAAGGCAAAGATAATTAATTCTGTATTTAATTAGGAGATCATAGCTGTGAAAAGGGATGTTCCATGGGTTAATAGTTTCCTATGGTGTATAAATGCCAAGACCAAATTAATTAGCTTGGTAAAAGCAAATGCTGAGGTGAAGGAGTAAAAACACACTGTATGTAATGCACATGGGCTTGTAGTAGCATGATTTTATTTTGTCATGGAAAAAGACTGAAAGGGCTTGAATATTATTATCCGAGGCTGGTAAGTGACACTTAACCACTCTACTATTAATCAAGTGCCACATTTTGAGTTCTTTTTTAAAAGGCCATTTCTTTCTCTACAGCCTTACAATCATAAAAATCTCCTTTTTTTATTTAAGAATCAGCAAGTTTTAAAAGAACATTACTTGTAAATAATGCTAGCTCTCTAGCAGCCCAACAGACAGGAAAGCACTCTGGTATCACTGCAAGGTAACATCAGAGAACTGGGTCTTTTCACAGGTCCTGCTGATAGATAAATATTCTGACATTTATGGAAAAATATATATCAAGGCAAAGGCAACATGTTCATGTTCACAGGCAAAGGCAACATGTTCGTGTTCACAGCAAATATTTTCTAAAGCAATGTATAATTGTGTGCTTTGGGGAAAGTCCTCACTTATACAAAGTCTTCTTCCTTCTTCTGAATGACCTCAGTGTAAATGAAGATGAGGCTTTTTATACAGTAGCTGCTGGTGAAGCCATGAGTGGGTTGCTTTCTGTGCCACTACAAACCATGTGCATTCTGAATGATGCTCTTCTCTTTAGTT
Source organism: Elanoides forficatus (assembly GCA_025311575.1). Taxonomy (NCBI): domain Eukaryota; kingdom Metazoa; phylum Chordata; class Aves; order Accipitriformes; family Accipitridae; genus Elanoides; species Elanoides forficatus. The sequence continues at coordinate 26,734,869 of JAOBAS010000013.1, read as the reverse complement.
AAAACATAAAGTTATCTAGAAAAATAAAGATGCTGTAGCACTCAAGGAATGTTAGCTTACCTAAGCTATCATTCTTTCTCATTCTAACTCTTCTTGTCTGCAGTGGCAACCCTTGGGGACTAGAGACCTGCTGTTACCACTGTCCCTAACAGTGTATTTGCCATGGTCTCTCCTCCCGATGCATATACAAATTTGCTTTATTGGCTTCCCATCCTAATTTTTATGACCATTGAAAATGCATTCCTATTTGACCTAGTCCTTTTCAACAGTCTGCTCAGTTTGCTGTGAGATGTAGCACGTAACTTCACAGAACGGAGACATAGTTTATGTGGTGTTCAAATGAAAAGCACTTATAGGCACTATTTTAGGGCTTTGTAAGTTCTGTTTTTATTTGCCTTTTTTTTTTAATATAATAGATGATAGAGCAATGTATCCCTACTGCAGGTTTTTTCCCAGTTGATAATGTGAGATACACTGCAGAAAAGCAGTTTTGACTATCTGTAGATTGACAGGAAGCCTAATCTTTGCAAGAGAAGGTTTATAAGGTGACTTGTTCCTCATCTGTGTACTGCTAGTCTGCCTTTAGGGCAGAAAAAGTATAGTTAGGGCAGGAAGGATCTTTGGGGAAGGGCCTCGGTTGCACTGCATGCAAGAGACACACCGAGGTGGTATCTAAACTGTGGGACCCAAGGTGAGCCTGCCAGCTCCATGTTGAGGTTCAACATGGGCACCCACCAATACTCTGCTCTGTACCCCATGCGCCCCGGGTCCTCCCTCCAGGAGCCGTGAGGGTGTTCAGACTATATTCCTAATGGGGGAAACAGGGCTGAAATGTGCATTACAGAGTCTGCCTGGCCATTGCTGGATAAAAAAGGCATCTGTTCCTATCCACTCATTCCCTTCCTCGAGCTAGAGCTACATGCCAGCTCACTGAAAGCAGGCTTAGGCTTAGGCTTAGTCTCACTCAGCAGAAGAAAAAAGTACTGAGACATGAGTTTTTAAGGTCAGTTCCTGGCTTTTTATGAACTAATACTGAACTTCACAGACCTTAAACAGGCTTTCTTGCAGGCATGAATCTTTGCTTAATTTCTCCCAAACATGTGAGTGTTGGCCTACCTTCATGGTGAGGACAGTTTCATGTTCTGTGACTCTGTAAATGCAGCATGGGTAATGGAGAGGCTTTAACACAGTTGTACAAAGTCCTGCAAAATTTTATGGGGAGGAAACCAAAGTAGTGCCTTATTCGAAAGCAGTGGGTTTGTAGATGCTACAGTAAATAGGGTCAGATATTCCACTCCATCATAATTTATATCCAGCCAAAGTATATGCAAAATATGAATGTGAATATGTGAAATTCACATTTTCAAATTTTAAATTTTCAAAATGTGAAAATAAAATAAGGATTAATGCAGTATACAACTACACAGGTGCAGCAGATTGTGAGTCGGTGCCATAAAACTTTTTTTTTTTTTAAGATGGAAAAGTATAGTTGTCCTGCAAAAATGTCTAGGTTTTTACACTTATTAAATACAGTTAATGCTCCGCTATTTGTCTTTTTAGATGGAAGAGCTCTGTTGCTGTTACTCTGGTGAGTCAAGCTTGATCAGTAGAATGAAAGGAAGTGTAACGCAGGTAGTAATTCCTTTTCCATGTAGCAAAAAGGAATTCCTAAATTCAAAGTATGTTCCATGCAGATTAGAAAATTGCTATTGATAACTGACCAGAAAGAGAACAAGAGAATCAGAATGTGCAGTATGTATTTACACCTATGAATTAATAATCTTTCTTGTCTCCATTCTTTATATCCATGTTGCAAACCTTGTGCTATGCAACTTCTGTTTGAATGTGCCACAGTGGTGCAATTACACCGCTACCGCAAACCTCCACATCAGAGCAGCTCCCAGTCGTGAACGAGTTGTGCAGGCATGGTGTCAAAAATAAGCCAGGTTTCAGGAGCCGTCTTTTATGTTAGGAATGTTGTGTTGGGCTTTAACGTCACCAAGTGAAGCTGTGAGAGGGATGCGCTGCTCCATGACAGAGGCTATGGAGAGTGCTTTCTAGAGGGAAAACATCTGAGGTGGTGCAAAGCAATAAAATTGCAGAAGTGTTTGGTAATATTGTCTCAGCTACATGTCAAGGGCCTGGTCTTGGTTTAGGGTTTGGATTTTTTTATTCCGTTCCTACTTTTTTCTAAGCACGTCAGATACTTCTCTGGACTAGGCTGTTATTTCACAGTCCCAAGGTCAGCATACTCGCTCTGCCTGAGATCATGGCAAGAATGTAGACTAGTTTCCTGAGAAGTGCTAGAAGCTGTATTGTTCAGGACATTTAACAGGATGCTGGAGAAAATAATGTTAAATAAAGAAAAATCATGATATTTTGCAGGGGGTGAACTATGTCACCGAGTAAGTTTCTTCTAGATGTACCTTTTGTGATTCTCTGAGCTACAGAACAGGATCAGAAACTAAGATAATATTGTAGAACTTTCAAAAAAGAAAAATCTCTTTTTTGGTTTCAGCAATATGAAAGAAGGTTGAAGAAGGAGAAACTGTAATTGTTGCTATCATTGGTTTTTAACTGAAGTCACATACTGTAGCTAGCAAGACACTTATGTAACACTGTCTAAAATGTCTTTGTGCTCAGAAAAGGTCATAAGTAAATGACTTTGAAGCTTAATCAGTGGAAGTACAGGGCAATTTTTGTATTTCATTATAAACCCAGTTTAAATCCAGTGAGGTCAGCAGAGTTACTTGGGATTTACAGTAGAGTGTGTGCAGAATATGGCTCCATGATCCTAACTGTGCTTTATTTCCACTGTGCATATATTATATGTTTGCAACTGGCACAGAATAATTTTAAAGAAAAGACTCAGTATGCAAAACCATAAAATAATAGCTATAGGACAAAAAGTAAGAAGTTTAACATTGTTTGATATACAAAATGTTTTCTAGTGTTTCTACAATAGTCTATAAAACTAGTGAATACTTTATGTAGGGATTCAGTGATGAGTTTTGTATGTAGGACATTTTAGAACAGGATTTAATAGTACAGCCTTGCTGTCTCTATAGTTCTGTTTACCTTCTTGATCCATTATATATTTTTGTGATCTGTAGGCAAAGCCATAAAACCTCTGGAGAAGTAGCAGCTCTCCAGAGGAGCCTGGTTTGTTAAGTTTCTTTTGAGCTTGTTTGGATCCCTGGGTTTGTTGGGTTTGGGTTTTGGCACTTAGATAACAGAGAGCACTTTCACCATCTCAGATCACACAGAGGAATCAGCAGGGCCCTTTGCTTCAGGACATAAATGTGCTGTCGGCGGTGCTGGGGAAGCAAAGGCAGCACGAGGAGAAGACTTTCAGCATGAGTGGTCTGCCCATTTTCTGAAGCAGCCAAGAGTGAAATTTGATTTGAAACTATGAAACAAATCCTGCACTTCTGTATAATTGCTTATGAAGAATATAGTAAAAAGTGAGACTTGAACAGAAAATAAAAATCAGAACTAATAGGATAGAAATCACATTGGGATTCACAAGGTTTATATGCAGGTCTGGGTCAAAACTTTCACAGAAGTCCCTGGATTTAGATCTTAAGGCTGAATTAATTTCAGTACTAAGAGAAATCATGTAAAACAGAGAAGAGGGGAAAGCAACCAGAAAGCTACTGGTGGAAGGCAAACGTAGCCCACCTAAAACAATCCACCTTTCCTGGGATTCCTGTGTGGCTTTTTGTAGATGGGACCTACAGACACTTACCACTATTGAACAGACTGCAGCTACTGTCTGCTGCCAGAGCCAGCGCACTTTCTGCAACTGGGACTTTTTTCACCGATTGTGTACAAAAAGTGCTCTGAACCTGGCCCTGGAAGTAAAAGATAAAATAACAGGAAGGTTTTGTTCAGTGCTCTTATTTGGGGGGATGCATTAGGCTGTGGAAAATTCAAAGGGATGGGGTTTCCTGTTTCTTTTCTAATGATGATTTTTACAGTGTGCAAATATAGGAGGTGCACATACCTGCAGTCATTTTCCTGCAGAAGCATCATGGAGCAGACAGATAAAATGATACAGCTAATTAACATAGGAGTGTTATTTAAAGGTAAAGAGTTGAACAACACAACTGACTGTTAAATTCATTGCCAAATACAACAGCTTTTGTGAGTGCTCCAGAAAATAACCATAAATGTGTTTGTATAAAATCTCTTCTGTTTCTATGTTATGCTGTCTCGCTATAAATAAAAAAATGCTCACCCTCCTGGGAAAATTTAGTGTGATAATCGCTTTTTGAGCCAGACCGGTTCAGAAGACGAGGTGCAGCTGCGCTATCACAGGAGGAAAAGACAGTATTCCCGGGCATTTCCTGGCCCAGGAGGAGTATGGCTCCTGTCAAAAAGCCTGCTGCTCTGAGGGTAAAGCTTGTACCTCTTTTGGCTGGACACCTTGCTACATCGCAGTGGCTCTCTGCCAGGCGGCAGGAGCAGTGCTTGTGTGTTTTCTGGCAGTCCTCTCCAGCAGAAGACTGCTTGATGCACTAGAATTGAGGCTTTCCGCAGCAAGATGTCCATTTTGCTTTCAAGTTCAGCAAAGAAGCAAGTGGGGAGGCAGCCTGCCTCGGAGGTGACTTCACACGTGATGTGGCTCGCTGCCTGCTGCCTCGGCGTGCTGCCAGGCAGGACAGGGGGTAACCGTCTCCCCGAGAGGTGAGCTTGGGGAAGCTTTGGGGACAGGGACCCGGGAGCCAGGCTTCCTGGGACCCTGGGCAGCTCAGGGAACAGGTTGTCTGTTTGGAGAGCCAGGGATCCACCTATCTCAACTGAGAACAAGGCCACATCTAAACTGACCTTGATTTATTCCCACCAGGAAAAAAAAAAAAATTATTCTGCTGATGCTAGGCATCAATAAGGGCACTAATAATGCCAGTCTGGGAATGGAGGGTGGAACATTCATACCGTTATTCTCTAAGCTTAGTCTGGTCCTATGCATGCAATGCTTTCTATCGGTTACTTGATAACCTATCATTATGAATTACCCAGTGATCTGTTGATTTGGGACATATGCGGTGATTCCTCTGGTAAAGCAAGCCAAGATAATTTATATTTGACAACAGGTTTCTGAATAACTAGAGATGGAGTGTCATTAGAGATGTATTCAGATTGTGAAACGAGCAGATACATTTTAAAAAATCTTATTTTAATAGGCTTAATACTGTAGTGCTGATGTAGTTTGTGGAAATCAGTTTACATTTCATGTAAATGTCTGAGTGAGAGACTTCTTGATAGTGATTCTTCATTTTAATTACAAGAATGTCAGTCTACATAGTGTAAGAAATTTAGTGAAAACAAAATAAATCATAAGACCATCAGACACTTGGGTCTTGTCCACATGTTGTGGTAGCAGGGCTGGGTATAGTGTGAAGAACATGACCAGAGCAGCTGGTTTCCATCAAATGGCATCATGATGGTATAAAGGAAGGTAAACTGGGCCCTACTGGCTCTATAGTTTATGCTCTGCAGATCAACTGATGTAATTTTCTCTGATGGATCTCTCTCCCCCTCTGTAGCATCCTAGGGAGCTGCACTGCAGTTGCCTATTCATGCTGCACTTGACGGATAGCTAAGTGAATAGAAGTGCACCATCCAAAAAGGCAGCAATGCCAGCTTCCCATTAATATTCCTGTGTGTCCTTTTGGAGTGTTCTAGGGGCAAATAAACATCAAGTCTGGAATCTTTTACCTATTAAGTAGTTGTTACCTTACAAACATGGCAATATTGACCTAAGGTCTTGTGATACAATGGATTTTCCAAAATAATGCCATCTGTCTGCTGGATATCAGAGTAGGATTATATACATCTCTCTTTATAGACCAGTGACTATGTGTCAATGGCAACATCTTTTGTTCAGTGACCTGGAACCTGATTTGTAAATGCATTTGTCTGGTTTTATGTTCCTGTGCATCCTTTGTGTTTTTTAGTATAGTAGCACCGATGCAAACATGCTTCACGAAGCAAGCACCTTCACTAGATTTGGGCTTGTGTAAATATTTTATTTTATCTATCCTAAATTACTTCTTCCAGATAACCACATTTTCTTGCTTGTCCAATACAAAAGCTTGCCAAGTGCCTCACACTCTGTTGCTCCAGTGCCAAATTACTATGGCTTTAACTCTCCCACAGAAACGTTTGTGTGCAGTAGTGTTTTTGTGCATTTTTTAAAATTGCATTGTGTAGTAAACACACTGTTCAGTGACTACTAGAATCTATTTAGTAAAAATGTGATGAAAAAATGTAAATAATCATTATATTTCATTTAAGAGCCAAAGCCATACCTCATCATGATTCACCAGAAAAATTTTGTCTGACAAAAAGCTCATATGTAATGATAAACTGTAATAATGACATAAAAGAAAGAGAGAAGCTTTTCCTCCTTCCTAAAAGAAGTACAGTAACAATTTCTGGAAGTCAAATCCTTGATAGCCTCTGCTTAAGTTCATTCTTCTTTAAGACTGCAAAAAAATTCACTAAATCCCTCCTTCCCCTTCCCTGGTTTCTTGAAACCATGTAGGAAACAGTTTTTAGATATGTTATCGGATCATTTTTCTATAGCCAAATAATTTATTTTTTTTTAGAATCTGCAAACAGCTAAAATGTGGATTCTTTTTTAATCTACATTGCCAGCTAGGACAAAGTTAAATACAAATGCTGTAAGTAACATTTATAATGGATGGTACTCCAAAAAGAGCAAAACTTTGAGTGTCATCTTAATTGGCTGGTTATATTCTCTATTTTTCAATATGAAGAAGATGAGAAAATACAGGGCATCAATGCTCAACATGTCTGTTAGGCAGCAGCTTTCAATCTAATTGCATGAAGAATGATATGCAGAAGATCATCAGACAACACAGAAGAGTGTCATCCTCACTGCATAGCTAAGAGCAGGGAGATTACAACAACCATCTTGTGCCTTGGCCAAGCTCTTTCTTTTTATTTGGCCTCTGGCTTGAAATAGGTACGAATTCTAGGTTAGAAATCCAGTGTATTACATGCTTTTGTGAGTAATCCAGGTTACTTTTAAATGACTTGTGTTCTATGGCTTATTCATGTTCTCTGTGTCCTCAGATGGTTACCTCAAAGCCGCTGCAAGGAAAAGAGCTGTGGGCCCCTATGCACTTGTCAGATCGTGAGACGGTCCGCGGCAGGCAGGGTTTGGAGTTGGCTCTGGTCCCCTCATGGTGCCAGGCTGCACAGGGCACACACACAGCATTTGGAATGCAAAGCAGTCTGTGAATTACTTTTTAAAAGGTTGCGTGGTGCTTCAGCTGGGAAAGGGTTTGCTGTCTCTCTACAGAGAACACTGATGAAGACAGACAGAAAACGTCTTCTGGTGAAGTTTGCAAGTGATACAAAACCTGGTGAAATAGTAAGTGAATGCAACGCCTTAGAGCTGTGCCTGCACAAAGAACTGTGTTGGCTCCTTGGGATCCAGTCAGACATAGACCATGGACACCATTCTCCAGTGAGGTTATAAAAAGCTGGGGAACTTCTGGTCTGGATGACACTGCTTTCTAGCCTGTTGACTGTGTCTTCTTTCTGCAGGCTACAAAGCTGCATCTAAATACAAATCCCTCAGAGCAATTAGATTTTTCCACACAACCTGAAAACAAGCATCCCAACTTACTCTTGTATGCAGAAAACTGTATGTTTCCCACATAAACCCCAGCTGGGTTGCTGGGACTTTAGTGTCAGGAAGGTTTTCATTGGTGTGCACTGAAAATCTGGAGCCTGTCACGCTCAGTGCCCATACTCCGTTTTATAGCAGGGTTTTTCTTTCTTCAGCCAGAGCTGGCAACACTGACATTCACCCAGTGTGTTTCCTCTGTGCCGAATTCCTCTACGTTGAATGACTAACAGGAGACCAAGGAACACTCTGAAGATATCTTTTCATTGCTAGTGCTCAGATTTTCTATTCCCTGCCAAGACACAGCATCCATTTCCAGCAGTAAATGTCGCACACAATAGCTCTGCTGTCGGTGTGAAAACCTAGCTTAACTAGAGGAGGAGGCATAAAAGATCAGTGCACATCCTCTGTGTGCAAAACTGTACAGTCCAAAATATGTCTTATGCTGGCAATTCGAAATAGATTGGTTAGACAGGGTTGTATCCTAAGGCTTCATTGTCTGCCTGCATCAAATGTTACTTTTTTTTTTACTTGAATCATCTTTACATGCCTAGGCACTAAAAATGATTGTGGTCCTTACTTGGCCAAAAGAAGGCAGCATTTGAAGGAAGGTTTGCAGACAACAGACCTGACTACATGTGGTCTTTACCTGGGTGAACAGTGGTTGGGTGAACATTAGGAGATACTGGGGCTGTTTATTAGTCCTGGAGCAGACAATATTCCAGAGGTCATGTTTAAGCAAGCAGGAGATACGAGGGACAGCAAGGGAAGATGGTATAGGACAAAAGAAAGCAGAGCCAGCAACGTCTCAGTGCAAGGCAGTCTTAAAAAACAAATGCTAGGGAACGTGTCTGAGGTCAGTTTTTGAACCAGGAGCAAGATTCAAATCAAAATGTGGATCTTCTGCCTTGTAGTTTGACCTTCACAGCTTAGTCTGTAAATTGATTTAAAAGCAGTATAATTCCTCAGTGCAGAAGTGTTTCATGTGTGTGAGAATATTTCTCCAGCTTTATATAGTAAGGGACACATACAATCTGATTTGAAAAATAATATAGAGTGCAATGAATAAATGATATGCTCTGACATTTGGTGGTGTTTGTGAGATATAAGTCTATTTCTAGTGCAGTGTAGGCTTAAATAGCCAAGTGGTGTTTATAGGAGATGGGCTGCTGCATTCCTTTCCAGTTTGCTAATATGCGCTAGTCTACTGAAGTAAGCCAGCCCTGCATGAATAAACATGTGGGACTCTGTTCATCCATAGGACAATGTGAATAAACCATCATACCTTCACTGGAGATCTATGCATACATCATGTCTTAAATTCTTAAAAAATCAAACAGAATTTAAACTAATTGACTATGCTCACTGGATGCACTCTCAGCCTATATGTCTTAGCTTACCTGGTTGAAACTTGAACGAAAAATAATCCGTAGCTGGAAAATCTTAGTGATGGACGCTGTAAAATTCCAGCAAGATGGCTGTGAAGCATAGTTTATTCTTGTAAAACACTTCAAGATCTTTGTCTTAAGTGTGTTTAAACTATGAATGCTATTAAGTGTTTGTTTTACTGCTGTTCAGTTCTTTCAGTGTTGCATCATTACATTAAGAAATGGGGGGGTGTCATTTTGACTGGATGTCCTGGTTTCAGCTGGGATAGAGTTAATTGTCTTCCTAGTAGCTGGTACGGTGCTATGTTTTGAGTTCAGTAT
>JAOBAS010000013.1:26714729-26725397 GCA_025311575.1 Elanoides forficatus | reverse complement strand
CAATTGCACTGCGCATCATTTGTACATTCCAATCCTTTTACTATTACTGTTGTCATTTTATTAGTGTTATCATCATCGTTATTAGTTTCTTCTTTTCTGTTCTGTTAAACTGTTCTTATCTCAACCCACGAGTTTTACTTCTTCTCACGATTTTGTCCCCCATCCCACAGGGGTGGGGGTGGGGAAGTGAGTGAGGGGCTGTGTGGTGCTTAGTTGCTGGCTGGGGTTAAACCACAACACTGGATTACCATGGAAAACTTTGTTCTTTCCAGTCCTCCAGCTGGAGAACAGAAACATGAGTTCTTTTGTACTAGTGAATATACTAGAGAGGTAGGGATGCTGAGCTGTTTAGTGCCACCACCAAGTAGTAGAGTTAGGGAAAAAATCATCTTTTATGACCAGACTGACATTCAGTCACTGCAAAAAAAATAAAGCTAAGATAACAGGGCAAATATTAAGGATTCTTCCTTTTCAAGGTAATTTTGGATTGTTACAAAGTGATTCTAAATCCAAAGTTATTTGGGAGATTGTGAGAAAGATTTGAATTTGAATGTAGGTTCTGCTCTCAGTTTTACACTGGTTCTCTTTCTCTGCAGTGACCTGAACAACCCCCCAAAAACAAAGTCTGAACTTTTCTAGACTCAGTTGGTGCAACATTAGGAGGTATCAGGCTTTATTCAGAATCCTGCTTTCAGTCTCCAAAAATTCAAATCCCATCTAGCTTAGGAAGGTGCTGAGCCAAAGTCCCTGATCCTTTCTTCTTGGATCTTGCTTCGGTAGTAGCTAAGTGAAAAGCTTCACCTAGTTCTGCTAAAGCAGCTCCCTCCTACCCTTTTACTGAGAATCATTTTAGCTGAGATTATTGCTGTGATCAGTTAATTAAGCCAGATAGAAGCATGCAGAGAGCCAAGGCAGGATTTTCACTTGTAGCCTCTAGGTCTTGAGAAGGAAAATGTTAACATGTGGCACTATCTTGCCACTTGGAAATATGTAATTGTGTTTGAACACTGTTTCACTACAGAGAGGGACTCTGTAAGTGGAATTGCAAACCTTCCTAATGGAAACAATGACAGATCGTGAACAAGGTAACTAAAGTAGCTGCTTGATTGATTATATTAATGCCCAGAAGGGAATATGTCCATTACATTTTTTCCATGGCTTTCTATTGTATCTTCCTCTCATTTAACAATGATCCATGTACAAGGAAGGGTAAGGACAATGCAAATTGGAGGAGGGAAATAATTGTCTTTAAGCAACGTCTTTTTGCTTTCAGACTAGCTGGGATTGTTTTCCCTCTCTCTTAGAAAGCCCTGTGTATAGCCAGTGAGCCGGGTCAGCTGCTTGGTTTGAATTTCTTTTTGTCTGTTTACTGTGACAAAAAAGCCCTCAGCTTGTAAGCAAACTGCAAAGCATTGAGCAAGGATGTGTTCTGAAGGACAGTAACAGCTGAGCCTCCTGGAGGCTCTGCAGTGTGCTGGTCGGTCAGTGTGGTCTCCAGGCCGATTAGCTGCATATCCAATTTTATAAATTACTCCAAAAAGGAATCAGTATAATGCTGCTCTCCAAACTTCCCTCTCCCCCTCTCCAAGATGAAGAAATTGCCTCTCCAAAACCGCATGCTATCAGAGCTTTTTTCCTGCTTTCTCTCCTTCTCTCCTTTCTTTCTTGCTTGCTTGTTTCCTTCCCTTTGCCTTTCTTTCTTTCCTTCCTTCCTTCCTTCCTTCTGTCTTTCCTTCCTTCCTTCTTTCCCTCTTTCTTTCTTCCTTTCCTTCCTTCTTTTTCTTTCTCTCTTTCTTTTTCTTTCCTTCTTTCCTTCTCTTCTTTTTTCTTTCACTTTCTTCCTAACTCACTCTGCTCCTTTGTCTCTCATTTTTTGCCTTCTTTTTTGTTTTCTCCCCCTTCTCTTGTTCTGTCTCATTCTGTCTCTCTCATTCTTTCTCTCGTTCTGTTTTTTATTCTCTTTCTGAAAGTGACTACATTCTCATGGAGGGGACAAGTAACCCTTATTATGTTCTGTTTACTGCTTTCTTAAACACTTTGTATGAAGAGAGCTCACGATATAAATGCCTATCTGGCTGATGGTTCTTTTGACCCTATGTGAGTCTAGTAAATCACTCATCAGCTTAATTGGGAATAGGATTGGGCCCCCAAGATGGATTTCAGTTCTGACTGCCCAGTCTGCATGAAAGCAAGCAAGAAAAGGCTAATCAATCTACTTATTTTTCTGCCTAAAACTTTTACATCAAAGAAAGCTTGAACAGTTTCTGAACTGAAGAGTTTTTGTGGAGAACATGAAAATTCTAGAAGCTGGTAACTGACGCATTTCTGAAAAGGCATTACTTCATAGTAGAGATATATGTTTCTTTGTAGCATCCAGAAAATTATATTTGACTGTTGCTATTTAGTGAGAACCAACAGCGCACTTCATGCTGTTCAAGAGGCAAATGAAAATTCAGGGCCTCCTACCAGGAGCCTGTTTCTTATTTCTGAAAAGCTAACTATGCTTTAATTGTGGTCTGGAAGTTAATGTTATTGCAGAATTGTCTTCTTAATTCCCATCATTCCTATTCTGCAGATGTGGAAAATCACTATATTGCCTATGACTCTCTTCATTACCATCTGCTAAGGGTCCAAAATATGTTATGAGTTCGCTGCTAATTTCAACTTCCTTTCCTTTTTTTTTTTTTTTTTTGGGAGGGGGGGGGAACCCCAACCCACAACAGAAAACAACCCATCTGTATAGCTACTGAACAACTTAGCCTGCTGTAATAAAGAACTCCTTTCAGAGATATAACTCAATACTTCTGCTTGGGTCAGCCAAGAGGAATTGTCTTGTCTTGGGTACATCCTATACCCGTCTCTTCTTTCCAAGGGAAAACAGTTTTCACCAGGCAAGCTGATACTCTGCCTGCCAGAAAAACCTGTGGTGTTTGAAAAATTAAAGCTGTCTTTAATAAAAACTTCTTTTCTAGTACGAATGTTCTTTCTCTACTAGCAAGCTATGTAGTATTAAAGTGTTGAGAAAATAGTATTTAAAAGTATTATGAAAGCAGTAATTTTCTAAAAAGTGCATTCATTTTAAATTTTATCCATTCTTTGTCACTTTTCCTAACAGCTATGCACAGTATAGAAGTAATTGGACTGTTTGGATTCTCCCTCTATATTTTTAAAGGTATTTAATTTAAACGATAGACTTGAAACTGGTTAGTAATAATGACATCACTGTTACAACAAAATCAATTTTAAACAAAACCTCAGCTTACTAAACTATGAATAAACAATCCTATAGGTAGTAATTACATTTAGCATAGGACAACAGAGAAACCTTAAAAACAGAGAGCCCTCAACTCCCTTCCCAACTCCATGGTGGGTTGTTGTGCACCCAGTTTTCATCACCTTTGAAATGGCCACAACAGGACTCACTCCCAGCGGTTTGGAAGTGATGTCTGAAACTACAAGGCCAAGTAAGAGTGAAATTTTGGGTAGGGGCTATATGCCATGAAGGCCTGGAGGGACAGATATTTTACACCATCTCTTTGAAAGCCTCAACACACACATGTATACACAGACTCAAATGTGTTATCATGAATAACTCTTATGACGCATTTGCCAGTTAGTGCTGCAGATACTAGCAACCCACTAAATGAGTTGCCTACTCATTTGCAGTAGTTGAACAGGACCGAAGCTGTTGGCAGTGCCTGCATCGAAGCTGAAATATGAGGAAAGGATTTGTGTCGTGTACTGAACGGGGGTAGACCTGCATCGCGCTCATTTCTTGTCCAGCAAATGCTACTTCCCGACACCATGACATGTTTACAGGGGCAGGTCTTTCTCTTTTCTGTGCCGAGAAATAAACCCAGCCAAGTCTGCCACTCTTCTGTTAAATTTATAACAGTGTGACCGACTGTCAAATCTCAGGAAATTATATGGAGCAGTTTTGTACTTAAAAATAGAGCTGATGAGGGTGGGTGGGGGAAGAGCACATTCAGAAATCTGGCTTTTTGTTCATTGCCAAACAGTCCCACTCTCTCTCAGGCGGATTTTGCAAAGAGCTCACCATATGGGAGGATGAGGGCTTGGGAAAACCTGGCCCCAAGTTCTTTCGAAACTATGGTCTTCTGGGACGGTAAACTATGTGATTAAGTTGCACAACTAATTGGATAATTTGTTCTACAGTCCTAATGTGCTTATTTGCCCTGCATACAATCATTAGAGCCAGTACTGAGGTTCAGTCAGTCACGTTACTTTTCAAGCCTTTGCAAGTGGGTTTGGGGACCCTGCAGGTGCGTCAGGCAGAGCTTCCCCACAGACCAGAGCCACGGGGACCCTGAGCCCTTGTCCTCTTCTGCACTGAACTAATAACTCTTGTCTCTGCCCTTTTTTTGGTAAATCCAACCACAGCGCAGCAGGGAGCTTGTAAGTCTGCATTGTGCTGCTCCATATGGAATTGCCACCAGGCAGGGAGGACCTGCTGTATGCACCCCGTGCTGGGTGCTGTGGAAATCTTTGAAGCGGTTGAGGTCCAGGGGCAGTAAAACCCTATCCTGCAGTCAGTACGTGGGATAGCAAGAAAGATTTCTGTGAGAAATCCTTGCAGCTGTAGATATGGTTGATCAGGACTCTGCAAGAAAGTCCATTTCAGTGACTGCTCACTTGTATTTTAAATCAATGGGTCTTTACCAAACTAGTTTCTTACTGTATCATTCAGTTTGAGTACCTATATATACTTTATGTAAAATTATATTTGAAAATCACATGAAAGATTATGCTAAAAAACCCAGTGAGGGAAAATTAGGGACTTCATTAGGTAAGGAAACACAATCACCACCTCTCAAACTAGGTAGTTGGATCTAATTGATCCAGCTTGGCTCACAAATTGACTTGCTAGCCCAATGGAGGTTACTGTATTTGCTAACTTACCTGCTTTTTTGAAAGAAGGAACTAATCTGCCAACATTTTCTTTTCATCTGTGTTCATCCGAATTTGAATTTGCAATAGGTCATGTTTTGTTTGTGACGGTGAGCTTCAAGAGGGTTATCTGAGGGAAAGAAAACATTGATAATTCACCTGCATTTTGGAACTTTTTTGTCCTTCAGAACTGATGTGTAAGTCTGGCAAGGTGAAGCTTTGTTCTGAACATTCAATGTGCCTCATGATGACATGATGAAAAAAACCCCCATTTTTTCTAGTGATTTTTTAATTCTCCTGTAGAGGCAGTTTCAGCAATTGAAGCACAATGCAGCAAATGCTAAATATAGACTCAAGTGAAATGGTTGGTAGTTTTTGTTTTACACAGCTCAGTTTTCTTATCTCTGTGCAAGGGAGACTGGTTTACTTAAATTGAAATATATAAGCTCAAGGATATATAGCACTGAGTAGATATTATTGTTTGATTATGTTCTGCTTTTTGAGTTTGTTACATACTTACTTCTAGGGTTTTAGACCTTTCAGATTACTTTAGAGGTCAACTTTCAGAGGTCACATTTTTATGCTTTAAACTTATGTGTTCTTGCATATCGGTAACATCTGAAAGCAGTAATATATAAATGCAGCAAATGTGGTTTTGGAATATGTGATTCAATTTATCATTTTTAACATTTGTTCTTGAGTTCTACCCTTAATACAACACAAAATACATCATTTTCTTGGTTTTTTTAATCCAAATTTTGTGAGCTTATCCTTGCAGGTATTATCTTCAAACATAGAAGCGAAAGACAAGTAATATTTGCGTGTTTTTAAAGATACTTTATTACAGCTGTCTGCTTCCTTTTAATTTCTTTATCATTTTTCTGTTCTATCTTTTAACCACGATGGCTGTGCTAAGTAAAGATCTTGTCATGGGGACTGCAGGGGATGTGTTCCAGTAGGGCCAGCATTGTGAAAGTCTCCTGTAATGTGAGCTGAGTCGTGTTTTCGAGCGAGGACTTCTGTGAATGAACTGACTGCACGGAGCATTTGCTGGAGTAGTTTGCAGATGGGAATCTTGTGTATGACTGCCTTTGGACTTTCTTAATGCATATTTGTTGCTATCCATTTTAGCTTCCTGCACTGCTTGTCATGTCGTGTTTCAGTATATTTTTTGTTCTTTGTGATTTTCACACTGGGAGCATATACATAATGCTTTTTTGTAAGGATGAAGCCAGTTCCAAACTTTTAGATAGGCTATTTATCTCTTCCCATTAATGCATTTCATTTGGGTGGTTCAAGCTACTTACCTTGTGAAGAGATGGCAATTAGTCTTCCTTCAGAAGCTGAGGGGACGTTCCCATGGTCTGGATTGATCTTCTGATGCTTGGCTCAGAAGATAGTAACACTGAGAACTAAATGGCCAAAGTAGAGAGCGTATTTGTACCGTACTGTCCTGCATTAACCAGAAAATTGGAATTATGATTCTTCAATTTAATTGTAATTGATTTAACCAGATTTGAGGTATTAGAATGGTACGCCGGTGCACAACATGATGTGCAATTCTTAAACCATGGAATTCCTAAATTAGTGGGACAGTCCCCAACAATTCAAGCAGCAATACTTAAACTTCGATGCTTCTTTTATTTATGTGCATTTAAAGTTACATGCTCACTTAGAAGCTCAATTTCTTGTTGTTTTCTCTGTGAGTAAAGATCAGGTTGCATGTTTACTAAAACGCCTCCCAGATCAATTTGGTCACTCAAGCAATGTGTTAAAAGTGGAATCCTAGAGAACAATCTCAGCCGAGCCAGAGTCGCAAAGTTACTTTTAATAAACACTCTTGTCTGTGTTAATTTTAAGTCAAAAGCAAAACAGGCTAAGGATATTGTGGTGGATTCGTACATATGTCATATACTAACCCTGAGGTCCCATGAAACAAATCTGATGGGCACTGTGGTCAGTACAAACTAGTACAGTCCACTTTTTGCATTTCAGTCATTTTCTGCCCTCTTGGGTGAACTGGGTTTGTCTAAAAAGGCGTGTGCTAATATATATGCTTATTAGTTTAATGCGAGAATGCTACTGAAAAGACTGAAGGATATGAAGCACAAGATACAAGCAAACTGTGCTTTGTAGTCTCGGGCATAACAAACCCAGAGTGTTTTCTACGGCTGCCTGTCCTGCACACGGGGAAGTTCCCAGCAGTGCCACGACCGATGGCTGCTGGCCCTCGTGGTTGCACAGGGAGCGGGCTGGTTCTGAGACATCCCGAGTGGGGCTAAAAGTGTCCTTTTAAACTGGATTTTATTCTACCAGCATAGAATACCCCCTCATTTTAGGCATGGACCTCTCCCTGCTGAGAGAAAACAAAGTATTATAACATTGATACATTATTATAGTATATAGTAGTGAATTATTGTAGAATCAATGCCAGTGACTTTTGTAGAACAGCAGTCAGTGGAGAAAAAAACGGGGCGGGGAGCTTCATGAAGTTAATTGTATTTATAGTTAAAGCATGAAA
Organism: Elanoides forficatus; assembly: GCA_025311575.1. Taxonomy (NCBI): domain Eukaryota; kingdom Metazoa; phylum Chordata; class Aves; order Accipitriformes; family Accipitridae; genus Elanoides; species Elanoides forficatus. Next base: position 26,717,968 of record JAOBAS010000013.1, on the reverse strand, counting down.
TAAATTTTTCCATCCAACTTTTACATATGGGCATATGACAGCACTGAGCTGACTAAACTGAGCACTGGCATAACTCCACTGACTTTACTGAAATTTCATCTGTTTGTAGCAATACTGGGTTTGGCTCAAACACAAGTGACCAGATAATTTTCTGACTGGTAATGTTCATAGATTGTATTTCTGACTTGGAGTAAACAAACTACATATTTCAGGCTATAAGCGGATAATGATGGCCACTTGGAAGAAATTTCAATTTCCAAGCATTCATACGATGTTGCATCGCTGGCTGGTTGCGCTGTGTTTGGCCTTCCTGTGTACAGTCACTTGTAATGTTAAATCCTGTATTTCTCAAAAGTTATATAATTCAGCGGGGATGTTTGTTGCAAAAGGAAAACACGATTTACTCCTTTCTGCACCGAGGTGGAGATGGAGCAGGGAACCTCACTGCACAGTCTGATCCTTTGTTTCAGTGACTGCATACAAGGGGGGTGCTTTTTGATTAACCTTTAAAGCAGATAGTTTTAAACAGGTCAGGCTAAATGCCATCTTGTGCTTCTAATACGGCAGTTACTCCATGTCTGAGGTGGAGTTTAACCTACATAAAGAAGCTTTAAAAATCTGCAAATTATCGTATAGCGATATCATCTGTATAGCTTTATCCTTCTGCACTCATTTGTCTGTGTGTAACACAAAGTCAAACAAGACTGCCTTGAAGTAACGTCAACTGTAAAAACTCAAGCATTGCCAGTGGCAGTCAGATTGAAAATCTGAACTGCAGCACTGCTGAGGCTTCTTAGGCTTTAGCATAAGTTTTAGCACAGAAAAGTAAATACAAAAAGTTCAGTATTTTGATAATCCCAAATTGAAAGGCTTTTGGTATAGCTATGTTGAAACTGAATTGTGCCTGCCTGATCTGATGACTGGTAGCACAGTTATCTCATGTCTTCATTTTCTTCATGCTGGTCTTTCTCTCTGAAGAATACCAAAGAATGCTATGAAGCACCAAGTTAACATTTTTTATTAATTATTACAAAGAAGCCTCTGGACTGCAACAGGTCCCAAATACGGTCTTCATCAGATGTTTCAGCATCATAACAGATGTAGAATATCATCAAGAGGTCTCAGTCCTATCTCTCAAGAGGATTTCCAGCTTGCTATGTCTTTTTGTCTTAGACCTACCGGAAAAGAAAAGGATGGGTGCTCCTAAAAGCAGATAGTGTGTTCATAGGAGGTGAAGGTGACTTGAGGGGGCTCAAGAACAAGAGAACTGGGGAGGCTGTAAAAGTCATGCAATGTGAGTAGGAGAAACAATTTTTAAAAATATTTTTTGTTGAAGTGTTATGTCCTGAAAGGAAGTTAGATATGCTAGTGAGTCCCACCAGGGCTAGGGGAAGAGGCTTGCTGCTCCGGTACAGGCAGTCTGGCTCTTAAATGTCTTAGGAGCCAACCCTGAACGCCTGGGAGAAGGCAGCCTGCCTGCAGCCTGGAGGTTTTCACATGTTCTCTCCATCTCCTCCCAAGTCATTTGTATTTCCCCTTCTTTCCCACTGCCTTTGGGAGAGGAGGGGATGGAGAAAAGGGCAGGTAGAATAGCAGATCTCAAAATTTTCCCCTTGAGAAAAACACACCTGGGAAATTCCTGATTATCTTTACAAGTTACTGGTTAGATGTCACTGGATCCCACCCCCTGCACATGTTCTTCTTCCTGCAGTATCAGAGTTGATGACACAGAGTTGATTTAAATCTCTCAGACATGCACTCTCATTTGCTTGTAGAAAAGGCAAAAATAGAAACATTGCATAGACCATGTTATTTCATGATGCCTGCTTGGCAGATATTGGGTGACACAGTTTATTGTTAATGCTATGCAGCCTATGCAATGTACTTTTAGTGGAACTTTTCAGTCTTTTGTAGGCCAACCTGCCCCTACCAGCAGGGGTGCAGTTTATTAGGTAAGCTAATCTGTTCTTAATTATAGTGCCACCCAACAGAGTTTAACATCTCGCTTTGTAACATACATAGTTATTTTTTGCAAAGCAGGAGAAATTGCTCCTAGGCTTCTTAAAGACTGCCTTGCCTTTGCTAGGATACAATTTTCAACTGAAAAAGTTGTGGGTGGAGGAGAAGGATTTCTGTACTTAGTGAAGCAACTCAATAACTGAAGATTTGTGATTTTAATTTCAAACTCATCTACAATATAGATGTGCTTGCAGAAATGCTGCTTTTGCTTTTTGATAGAATGCACGCATGCCTGATGTCTTAATTAGGGGAAATAGTCTGCATTCTCTTGGAACAATGCTTAGCTATTTAGCGTTCAGGTTTTTTTAATAATCTTTTAATTCTATTAAATGTGAAAGCAAGTGTGTAGAATAAATATTGAACGCATTTCTGGCTTTAATCAAAGAAAAATGCTGCTTTCAGAGGTTATGCTTCAGCTTAATTCCATTTAGAGCATTATGTTTTTACTCAGGGAAAAAAAAAAAAAGTGATTTCTGAACCTGGAAATAGATCACAAACCCTTGGGTAAGATGTGCCGCAGTTGACATTAATGAGACAGCATCTGCCTAGTACCGATGTTTAAGCTGTTACTTTCTATTGTTATTTTTCTTTGTTGATTCTGCCAAGAGGGTGGAGTTTGTGTCAGAAGAAAGAGGTGGGGAGAAGGCTTTTCAAACAATAAGAACTTGAGTCCATTCATTGTCTGGAGCATCACATTTCACAATAATTATCTGGGGTTGCAGGCTGTTACCACGTACCGTTGATTCACGTGGAAGTTTACATGAGTTCTCCCTGGTACCACGCTGCCGTTTTCTACGAGTATCAAGACCTTTACCCCTCTCTTGAGTGGGGCAGTACTGGAACACAGATCACCACGCTCCTAATTTTTATCAACCCAAGAGATGTAAGAGGTGATAAGCTACTGCAAGTCATTTCAGTGTGGGTACACTGCATTAGGCAGAGAAGGACAAATGGACGTAGAATGGGCCAGAGCCAGTACTACCCACCACTTCTGCACGGCTGGGCCTCCTAGGTGGGACAACAGACGCTGGCTGAGAAGAGGGGCTTGGGATGTCCTCAGGGCCCGCTGCATTGGCACGTTGAGATCTGTGTGTCTCCTGGTTTCGGCTGGGACAGAGTTAATTTTCTTTCTAGTAGCTGGTGTAGTGCTATGTTTTGGGTTCAGTATGAGAAGAATGTTGATAACACACTGATGTTTTCAGTTGTTGCCAAGTAGTGTT
>JAOBAS010000013.1:26699372-26711378 GCA_025311575.1 Elanoides forficatus | reverse complement strand
GGTTGGGGGTTTGGGGGGAGGCAGAAGGGTTTCGCAGCGGTGGGGCGGGCCGCGCCGCTTCCCTTTCCCCGGCCCGGCCCGGCCCGGCTCGGCTCGGCTCGCTGCCGGCTCCCTACAGAAGCGTCTGCGGAAGCAGCTTCTTCCCCACCGCGGGCGGGAAGCGTTACGGGCCCCCCCCGCCGCCTCCGCCCGGCTCCGTGAGGGGGAACGTGGCGGCGGGGCCTCCCGGAGAGGGCGCGGGGGCCGGCCCGCCGCCGTCGCCTCGGCCCGGGGTCGGCCGTCCGGGGGGGCTCGGTGTTGACTTAGCTGAACCTTGTAGCGGAGGATAAAAGCTGAGCTTAACCTACATAATCCCTTTCCTTGTTTTGGGCTCCCCCCCCCTCTCCCCCTGCCCGTTTTGTTAGTCTGCCCTTAGGCAGAGGCTGGAAGTGTGCTTTCCTGTATGCTTTTGGTTTTAAACTTCGACCGCAGCAAATCGGTCGAGTCCTATTTTTTTGGTTTTTTTTTCTTTTTTTTTTTTTTTTTTGTTTTGCACCACTTTTCTGTCTCTGGGTTAATTAAAGCCTAGTTCTTTCGGGTTGGCAGGGGTATGTTGAAATTTTACGGTTGGAGTTGGGTTGTTAGTGGGGAGACATCGTATCTGTAAGCGATGGGCTCACTTTCCACCGTAAAGGCTGTCAAAACCGGCGGAGGAAAATAGCTGAATTGATTGCAGAGCCATACGAGCATTACTTTTGGGCAGGTAAGACTAGGTACCGACTCTTTTGGATGCCCTTTTCAGGATTTGAAAATACTACCAACTATATCACTTGCTTTACTCTGGCAGAGTTCCTGCAAATGTTTTGTGATATTTTGACTTACTGAAGTAATTGGTCACTGTGGAGGTCTGTGGTTTGGCTCTGCCGTTGCAAGCGTCGGAATAATTTTTTTTAAATGTTGGAATAATTCTTTCTCCTTCAGAAATTTGGATTCATGTTTCAATTTTGGGATTGCAAAATATGACTGCATAATGCATATACAGTTAGTTGACATATTTAAATGGCAGGATTGTTTTGCTTTTGACTGATAGGGTTTGTCTTGCAAATACAAGAGCTGCTAAGAGGTTCTCGGCAGCTGCCTGCATCTCTATCAAGTAGTCTTATTTTCAGTCCCTATAATGTGAAAGAAGACATTCTTCCTTTTTTCTGTATTATCATTAAGTTATTCATTTTTATGTATAACATGTTTGCCTTGTTGAAGTGTTGTGATTTTTTGTTTTTTGTTTTTTTTCTTAAATGCTTCCCACAAAAGAATGGAGTTATGTTATCTTTGTGCTACAGCTTGCAAAGATACTGAGTATTCTGAACACTAGGTGCAGAGATTTCAGTTAATTTGATGGAAACTGCAGGAATCTAGCGTGTTTTAATTCTTGATTATTTGTGTTTGGGGCAGGAATGTTAGAAGGTTATACCACAAGCACACCCTGGCACTAACTTCAGACCATTACAAATATTGTTGGTGTTCATTTTGCGTTTGTTTCAGGAAACTTTGGATTGTGCCATTTGTTACAGCATCTTCCCTTTGGTTTGGGTCAAATAAAGTGTTTTAATACTATGTTGCATTTTTCAGCAATTCTGATCAGTCCATTATTGGATGAATGTTTTGCTTGTCAGAATTGTCTTTAAGATTTGAGAACTAATTTTGCGTATTGCTTTTCTTTCCTCCCCCATCCCCTGTTTTCTTTGAATACTCAGGATTAATATGAAGTTCAAAATGTATGTTTATCTATAAGCAGTAGAAATGTAACGTAGCAAAACTTGTAGACAAATCTCTAATTTGAGATAAGATAGACTAACAGAAGGTGGTGGTTAATTAGAAAGTACATAAAGGTTTAACCTTGAGATACAATCTGTGCATTATAATTTCCAACATGTTAGTCCTTTCCTTCATCAGTCTTACTTTGAAAGAGTCGAGAAGCTGTTTCGTGAGGTCCATAATCCCTCTAAAGAAGAGGAAGTTAATTAGCTCCATGCAGGTATTTTAATGAAGGGATGATGGCTACTAAGATCCTGTGCTGTTATATTATTGCCAGGTTACATTTTTGGTGTGGTTTTTTGGCTTGTCTGTTTTTTTTGTTTTGTTTTTTTTAGAAGGAAGCTGTCCATGGGAAAAGTATTTTGTCGTGGAACAGTAGCGTCCTACTAGGAAGCAGAAGTTTAAGGTTTTCTTTTTCAAGCTGAAGGAGTTTTCCTTTTGCCAAAATATGTTTACTTCTTTTAACAGCAACTACGTGCTATGGATTCTGATAGTCTTTTAAATATTGGTGTGGGAGCATAACAGTTTATGACTTGTTAATTCTTGTTAAACTGTGTTTTTACTGAAAAGCATTCTACTTTGCTAGTTGTATTTTGGTTATCTATGAGTATGGGTATTTAGAAGTCCTATTTCTGTTTAAAATCTTACAATACCCTTACAAAGCTAGGTGCCTACTGAAGAATTCTGTAACTGTTCACACAGTGGAATTATCAGATTTTCAGTAATAAATGCAAATTAATTCTGTTTTTCTTAAAATGTAACCAGCAAGGACACTTCTTGGGGAGTGTGTAATTTGTGGCCTTCAGTTTTATTCCCTCTTGTAACTCCCACATTGTTCTTGCTTTTCGGTTCTATAGGAGTGCATTCTCTGAAAAAAATACAGTCTTGTTTGCATGCCGCTGAGATTTGTTTTTTAACGTAGGTGCTTCTTGTTTAATCAATGGATTTAATGACAAAGTTTGCTGCCCCTGCAAAATAAATTCAGCTTCTTACAGTCTCAGTACCTGTCCTGAAAAATTAAATTGCTATTTTGGAATGTATGTGATTGATTTACAGTCTTTCAGTCTTGTACATATTTAACTGTTTATGAAAACCTTGGAGCATAGTTTATACTTCTATAAAGACAGCAGTTACCCACTATGCTGCAGGAATTTAAATAACTGCAGTGAAGGGCATACAGCATTTCAAGCCCTTTGCTTATTCATCTAGACCATCCTTTGAAATGCACAGTTGGTTAATAACTGTTTTAAGACTATGAAAGTGTTCATCTAGATGTGTTGTTCCTCTGGGGCATACAATCATTCAGTTAGGCTATGTGTGTCTGACAGATGCCTGTGGAAACAAACACACTTTAAAATGAAAAATAAAGTATTTATTACTTTCAGTAAACTGTACCACCTGTAGTCAAGCTTCTCTCTGTTGTCCAGTATTACCAATGGTTGACCACTACTGAAATCTGGGTGGTAAGAGCTGTTCATGTGACAAAAGCAAGAAGTGGTGAAAACTAGAAGTAAGGTGCCCAAAAGGATGTGACTGACACTCCCTAAAAATAGCAGCCTGAATCCCTCTGCTCCTAGAGCCCTGGCAATGGGATCTGTTCATAAGGCAAATCCCAGAAGTTGCCCGTATTCTCATACTTAACCCTTGTTGGCAGCGAGCATGACACTCGTGAGTCTGAAAGATTATTTAATGATGTCATAATCAAAGTGTCAGCAGCAATAAGGTCACAACACATTGTAAGGCCTGTGGGGTGCTGCCTCCTTGGGTTACCATGGACTTCACAGGCAGCTTCACAACACAGCCAGGGTGGGGAGGACGGGGCTGACGACACTCTTTTTCACCCTTTCTGGTGGTGCGGGGGACAGAAATCCAATGGTTTCAGTTCTGTACAAAGTTTTATTGGTCTGCTGTGTGACGTCTGCAGCTGGGGATGTGACAGCTCTTGGGACATCTTGAGAAGGCAGGTTTATCTTTGCAGGCTAGGCAAGGCACTAAGTGATGAGTTAGTGTGACCAAGGGTGGACTTCAAATTGTTTACTGGTTGTAAGTGTGTGTGTGTGTGTGTGTATACATGCATATGTATATGGTGCATTCTAATGATTGATTACCCAAGCTTAAAAATGTAATGTTCCAGCTGCAAGACTGGCTGCTAGAATGGCCTTTGCTATCTTTCACAGATCACGGTGACATGAAATGGCATTCTGTGTTTGAGTGGTGGTGGATGGGAGTTAGGTACTTCCTCTCAAAAACAATGCCTTTTTTTTTTCTTTTTTCTTCCCTCCAGGCAATTCACTTTTATGGACATGGTATCCACTCTTTTAACGTGTACAAAACATGGATGTCTTAACTGCTTAGCAAGAAAAGAGTGATAGATGTAAAGGTGTATTATATTGTTGGTCTTAGAGGTTAGCAATTGTTCTAATCTCTTGTATGTTAACTATATGTTAAACATTTACTGACCGAATATAGACTTGTGGTTTCAGTAATTCTGTGCTTTTAAAACTTAATTAAAAGGAAGTAGTAATTAGTTTAATGATTTTGAGAAGAATGCATTAATTCTAAACAGAATAAGTGTATGGTAAAAAGCAGCCTGAGCCGTCATGTCTGCACTAGAGGATGGTGGTGAAGGAAGTGCTAGTTAGGATAAGAGCACCTGTAGTTTCTCCAAAAAATGCCTAGGATTTATGTCTGCCAAATATTGCTTGTTACAGTTGCAAATTATTTAAGCTAAGATTTTCCCAGGCATTTAATACCTGTTAAAGAACCCGTTAAAGACCCTGTGCATTTCAAAATGTGGAAAAGTTGCCAAATGCAATAACAATGCATAGTGGTGAGAATAGCTGAAAGCCTCCTGAATCAAATAGTTCTTGTGTGACTTGAGGTTGTAGGTGATCATCTGCCATCGTTGGAAGCAAAGCCTGTTTGTTGTAGGCAGGTTCATTAAGGAAAAGGGGGATAGTAACTACACTTGTTTGATATCTACTGCTTTGCTTTCTGTACTCTTTGGGTGCCTGTTTTTATTGTATAACTTGCCTGCGGCTTAGGAGAATTAAACTAATTGTCAGTTCCTGTGCTGGTTGTTTTTGGTTGTAGTTGTCAGTAGTCTCTCAGATGCCCAAATTGTGTCTTGGAGTTGTACACTGACAATGAAACAGTCTCATTGTGGTTGTGATTAGCATTTAAAACATGTTCGGTGTATTTGCTATGTGATTTCAAAAAGTGGCTTTCTTACTGACTTCTGCGGTGGGTTAACCTTAGCTCACTGCCAGATGCCCACCCAGCCGCTCATTCCCCCTCCTCAGCAAGACAGGAGAGAAAATAGGATGGAAAAGCTTGTGAGTTGAGCTGAAGACGGGGAGATTGCGTACCAGTTACTGTCACGGGCAAAAGAGACTTGGCCATGGGGTCAGTCCATGGCAGCTCCTCTCCACACTCCTCCTTCCTCCTGCGGTTCCCCTGCTCAAGCCTGGTCTCTTTAGGGGCTGATGGGGAATCTCCGCTGAGGTGCGCAGAGCTTCTGCTCCTCTTCTCCTCCCGCTCTCACCTCTGGGCTCGCAGAGCCATTTCTCACTCTTTTTTCCCCCCCTCGCTCATTGCTCACAGGCAGCGTTTTGCCCTTCCTTACACATGCATTCCGCGAGGTGCCGCCATCTTGGCTGTGGGCTCCACTGGGCCCTGTGGTGGGTGCGTTGGAACCGGCCGTGTCTGGCACGGGGCAGCCCCGGCCTCTCCTCACAGAGGCTGCCCTCCAGCCCCTGCTGCCAACACCTGGGCACCTGCACCCACTGCAACTTCTGAAGAAGGAAGCCATTATGTTTTGACTATTTCTTTTGGTAGACCTGGAATAATACCATATGTAGCCCTGAAGTTTATTCCTGCCAGCACTGGGGGAAGGTGTGGGAAGGTGGACTGAAGTATAATAAGGTTCTGGTTTCTGTCATAGGCTTCCACATGGGAGTCTCTTGCCGTCTAGCGCAAGTTGAGGAGGTTCTACATGTGGCACGTGGGAAGCTGCAGATCGGGTGCAGAGGCCCAGACAGAGGTGGATGGCTGGAGAACATGCATCAGGGAATAACTTGTGTAAATACGCTCACAAGCATGCTTAGGTCTGTGTTAGTCCTGACCCATCATCCCTCGGGTGCTCTGAAACTGCTGAGCCCTGTGGAATCGCCCCTGAGGATGCTAGCTTTCCCTTGGCACCATTCTCCACAGCATCTGGCTTGGTTGCCTGGGCTCGAACATCCTATTGATTGCACAGCTACGCTCAAGTGACCTATTTCTCTGCAGCCAGCCATGCTGTAAGTGGCACTGCATCTTTCTGTCCTCATTCCCCAGGGATCTTTGCTGTTTTTTGAGAATCGAATGGCCTCTCTGTAAAAGGAGGCATTAACACAAATAAAAGAAGGGCAAGTGTTGAGATTTCTTTTTTTTTTTTTTTCTTTTTTCTTTCAAGGTATGATAGTCCCTGAAATGTGGGAAAATGTGACAGGTCGACTCCTCCTTTTGCCTGAAGGGGTGTATGTGGGTGGTTTGCAGGGCATGATTTCATTTTACAGCTAAAATAATCTAGTGAGTAGTTGCTGTACCCACTGGTACCTTCTGGGTACCTCTGCTCATGTATCCTTACTGCTTCCCATGTGCCCACTGTAGCAGTTGTTCAGCCTTATCGCAAGCTAATTTGGGGAGCTGGACCAGGAGAATACTAAAGTTAAATAAATACTGAACGGGATTTTACAGTTGCCTGACCCTGGTGCGAGGCATCGCTGCAGGAAGCGTCTGTGCTGATATCAGGCCGGTGCAGAATATCTGGAGTCAAATGGGCTGGCTCTTCAGTCAGGCTATGGATAGTGGAAAAATGTCCTAGCACAATCCTGCTTCACTGCTGATGACATCAGGAAGTATATAGTTAATCCTCAGACTTACCGTGAAGGCCAAGAAAGATTAAGAGAGAGGATCAGGAAAAAGTGACATTAATTCCACTGGACAGTGTAGTTTCCACCGATTAGTGGACTCACATACAGGTTGAAACGGGTCCAGAATAATGGATAATGACCGGAGAGGTAGTAGGGGCCTATCTCAGTCTTGCTGAGGAAGGGCAGAGCAAGTAGTGCCAAGGAAAAGTCATGCTGCTTCTTCATTGAGTAAAATACCTGAAGTAGACTTGGCAAATGCAAGTAGAAAATGACGCTTTTCAAACTTTCAGCTTCCTAATATGTTAAGAGACTGGTGGTGTAGAATTCAGACAAGAAGCATTCTTGAATCGTCCTGGAGTCAGATCTGAGATTCCTTATAAGGTATCCTTATGTTTTTAATGTCTGCTTTACTCCTTTTGTAGCCTAGTTCCCAGATGGTGTGGAAAGCTGCAACTTTTTCAAATGTTTCAGAATAAATAAGACTTTTTTTTTCAAGTCTGTATTTCTTTAAAATACGCTGTCTTCTCTCCTGAATGCCTACTCTACAGCAAAGCTATTTATACCTTTTGGCAATTCTGAACCTTTGGAGACATTCTTCCTGTTGAGAATTAATGCTTTGTATAAAAAGTTCAGTGACTAGCACTGATCAAAGGCCTGATGGTTCTGTGGGTAATAAGAAAACAAAATGGGAGTATAGTGACCCAGCTAGAAGCACTAAAAGGCATTGAAGATACCATTACTTAAAACTTTATCACTTTTGCTATAGACTTTACGGGAAACAAAGCTAACAGTTGTGATCTTAACCTCTCTCTGTTCGCTTCATCATCCAAAATACCAAACCGATTGAATAAGGGCTTTTTTTGTGGTCAGTAGAATTATTGTAATGTAAAGTTTTACCTCCAAAGTGATTGTAGTTGTGAAGATAGAAACGCAAGAAGTACTGGTTTGACTGACTTTGACCTGGAAGTATCCTAGGTAGGGTTGATGGTGTACAGTGTGAAAGTTTGTTTGTTTGTTTGTTTTTAACTACTGCTCTTTCTTTTTAAGTTACAGAGTATTGTCCTTGCTTATATTGAATAGGTGTGAGTGGAAGCTGAGAAGCTGAGGTTGGGGAAAAGTTGTGCCTTGTGACATAAGATTGGAAGTTTGTAAGGAAAATCTCCTAATGACTTAAGTGAAGCCAGAATTTCATCCTTTTAACCCAAATGAAGCAATGTTGTGGGAACTCCCTTACATGATGTGCATACTTCTGTTAGCATGTGCTACAACTGTAGTCTGGAGGCTTGGTCTCTGGTACGTCCATATTAAAGTAGATCCTGTTGTGTGTATAATGCACATTAGACTTCTGAAAAATGATGGAAAAAATTCTGGCATTGTTATACTTGGGCAAAATATTTCAGTGAATTTTTATTTTTTTTCCTTTGGTCTCTGTCTTCACCATTTATTTTAGCATCAAGGATCTCTTTAGATCTGATATCTGATTACAAGGAGAGAAATTACGCTCTTTTTTGAAAAAAGTAGGACTGCTAGAGTCCTTTATTTGATCCACTTTGCTAAGTGTGGGAACTGCTTAAAACCATTTAGTATTTTTTGACTCATTGTAGCAGCTGTGATTACTTCACTTTCCCCCATGCATAGAGATTGAATTAACTCTTTAAACAGAAAGAGGGAGGACAAAAGTAATTCTGTAAGAAAAATGTTGAAATGACAATTTGGAGAAAAACTTACCTGATTATGATTTTGAATACCAATAAAGCTAAGCTGCAAGAAGGGCTGAAACAGATGATAATCTGTGATCATTTGCTTTTTTTGATCGAAGGATTCAGCTGATCACCTACAAGTGCACAGCTTTTTAACAGGCTCTAGGAGCTGACTGCATGTCCTGAGGGCTTGCTGTTTGAAGTTTATATGAACTGTAAGCATAACTTATTGTGTTTATTTTCCTAGACGTTCCCCTCTTCATATTATAAGTGATATACTTTCCAAGTTTAAAAGGTAGCCTTCTCCTCTGCAGTTACTATATGGAAGTGAATGGAAACTAAGAATATAATTTTGTCTTTCTATGGGGTGAATAGTGCATTGAGTCCAAAGACAAAGAGGCAAGCCAGCATAGCAGGCATGAGGTAATACATGTAGTCTGTGTGCCAAATGTGAAATAAGAAACATCTGCAGTTTGTATTTTGAAGTTCTGTTTTATGCAAATGCTCTATCTGGAAGTGGAAAACTCACAGGAGTGCCATCAACAATTGGACTGAATTCCTGGTCTTGCTCCTGTCAGTGATGAAATGAAAGCAAACCTCTTCCTTTCCTGACAAGGGTAGGAATTTCATCATTGGGTTGATATCAAATAACTACAGCTAAATGCTGCCTGTACGAAAATTATAAAGTGTGTTACAAATTTGAGTTCTTGTTTTACATACTTTTTAGAATAGAAATCAGGGATACTGAGTCCATTATTACATACTGTGTCAGTCTAAGGATTTTGTTACCTTTTTAGCTAGCGGTACGTTGTGTTGAACATGGCTTTCTGCTAGTTGAACAGATATTGTCCTCCACAGTGAAGCCAGCGGAGATTTATGCCTATCTCGCTCCAGTTTAGAATCTGCCTTAATGTGCAATTTGGCAGTAGGGGTAAGCCTAGTTACTAGCTGGTTGCTGGTAGGCATCAGAAGTGTGCCCGTACATTCCCACTCCCTCCTTGGCACCGCTTCTAGTCTGACTCCTTCCTGAGCCAACTTAGGAAATCAAATTAGCAGATAACCTTTTTTGTAAGCAGGGACAGTTTGTTCCTGAACCACTTTCTGTGGGGTCTGGAGTGGCAGGGCTTACGCTGGGGAAGCAAAAGCGAGTATGTGGCCGAGAAAGGTGACCAGCCTTTGCGCAGAAGCTGACCACTAGATCTGATTAGCTTTAATGTCAAACAGCATTCTCGGCTCAAACCCATTTTAACCAGCGGCATAAGCTAGCCAGCTGGACTCTTTGATGGAAAGACAGAGCTGGGCACCTCTTACTTTCTATTGTAGTAGGGGGGGTTGGTAGAGTGTGAGTTACCTGATTATGTCTTTAACTGCCATGGCAAGATTCTCTAAAGCTCATCTGTCAAACTAATGTATTTATTTTCCTTAGTTCCCATTCTTTCTTCTAGGTCGCACACTTCCCTGCACGAGAAACTTTGTAACTTTGTATGTTGTGCCATACACATTTGTAAAGTCATAAAAAATTGTAACTTGTGAAAGTTCACACTGAAATACTGTTGTGTATAGAAAACAAATGTTTTATAGCTATAATTATCTGTGATGAGAGATTGTACATTTAGGCACTGGGGGGGGGGGAGGAGAGGCTGCGGGAAACCAATGTTTTAACTTTTATTAAGGAATTCCAGAGGCAAAAGAAGCTAGAGGTTTGGTGACACAGTCTGCTTAAATTTTTTAGCTCTCTTATAAACTTGTGCTCCAACTTCTTATTCCTTAAAATAAGACCCTAGTCAGGTTCTTCTAATTGATACTGCCAGTCAGGCTTATGTTTACTTTGAGGATTGTATTTTGAGGATTTTCTTCTTTGGGTTTCTCTCTTCTACTTTCATTTTCCTCCTTTACTATTTTATGACATTTTTCTCTCTCTAGTAAGTGGTTTCTTTTGCACATGAATAGTACAGAGGACAGGCATGGGCCTTTCTATGCCAGGCAGTATGTTATCAGACTGTACAAGTAAAAATGCTGGTAAAAAGGTGTCTCTCTCAATGTTCTTCTGCTTAAACTCTTGCATTACTGTTTCTCTTTCCCTGCTTCCCTCTATATCTGTACATTTTTATCTTTCTTCGTGCTTAGGATTACTCAGTTTCCAACTGAAAAGCTAGGAGAACCTAGTTAAATAGCTTGCAGGCTCTGTCAAGAAAGCACACTAATAAAGGATATGAGTCCTCAGGGTGAATCATACTTTAGCTATCTGACATTGTAAAGTGCTTTTGAGAAACTGACATGTACAAATGCAGTAGCTGGGGCTGTCATTTCATCCCACTTTGCCCTGCTCCTCTTTGCATTTAGATTAAGTTGTATCATCCACCTACTCTCAACTGCATTGATGCGAGAGGAGGGACTAGAACCTTCTGGTACCTCAGTTCATGGCCAGCTGGTAGAGCTGTGAGCTTCCACCACCTCCAGAGTGTTTGTGAAAAGGGCCCTGAAACTTCCCTGGCCACCTTCCCTGAAAGCATCAGAAACCCTCTCTTACCAGTGTACTGCTCATGTCGGAAGAGAAAACGTTGCACTGTAGACTTGGAACTTGTTTTGGACATTTGTCTTAATAAAAATTGCAGTGTGTTTTGTGGAGGGATCCTAGAGATGAAGTGCGCCTAGCAAATATTTGTCTAGGTGTCAGGGTTGGAATGCCAGTTTTTAAACGTTATTTTCAAGAGGATTTATTTGTCCATGTAAGTTTATTTTTGCCTGTGTCTGCAAGGAACCCTTACGTGCCTGCTTCTTTTTATTGTGTCAGGATATCAGATGGAATGAATTGAGTTTATCTTTTGCTTCACCTTTGATTGAAGGAGGCTGCTGTTGTACCATTCTATCAGCTGTCAGTTTTTTTAAAAAACCTATATAAATATGTTAAAGTATGAGATTGGCTCTTGTGTCTGTTTTTCGGAAAGTATTTTTTCGCATTTTAAGTTTCCGTGCCTCCATTTCCTTTTCTCATTATTTGTGTTGTTTTTCCAGCAGTTGAAAAAAATAGAGTATTTATTGGCAAAGAATTGTTGTGCATGAAATGTGCACTGAAGTGAGGTTTTCTTTAATCTTTCAGCAGTAATGATGTTGCAGCTATGATGAGTAAACATAAACGTTTTCCAACTGAAGTATATTCCTACAATACAGCAGACAGTTCACTGAGAGACCATTTGTAGGTTTGTTTGAAGACTTTTCCTTTTGAAGAGATGTGTGGTTACTTAGCCCTATGGGACAGGGAGAAAGTGCAAAAGAGAGGCTGTGAAACCTTGAAGGATTTGGGGTGGGGGAAGAAGTTGCAACTGGGATAAGTTCCGCAATGTCAGGGGACTGTTTGAGTAGGTGTGAGGGAACTGAGTTGAAGGTGAGTTGACTTCTTTCAAAATACTATTGTATGATCTGCTAGCATAATTAGTAGGGTTTTGGGTAAAGTTGTTGATGGTGAGGGTGAACCAAATCACCGGATCGATGAGCCGAGGCCAATTGTATGAAGTTCACACAGCCAAGTGCCAGGTCCTGCACTTGGGTCACAACAACCCCAGGCAGCGCTACAGGCTTGGGGCAGAGTGGCTGGAAAG
>JAOBAS010000013.1:26682180-26692391 GCA_025311575.1 Elanoides forficatus | reverse complement strand
GGGGGGCGGGCAGAGGGAGGTATGGCACACTGATACAATCACAAGTTTGATAGGCATTTGTTACCAGTTAACTAATAGCTCTGTCCATTTGCATGCTTTTAATAGATCATTCTTACAGCTGCTTTTGGGGTTTCTCAAAGTAAAATGAAGAGGGGAAAAGTTGCAACAGCAGATAGTTGATGAAGTTTGTGCACTCTGGCAATGCTTGACGATGGTCAGTTCTACTGTATCCTTAATGTTACTGATTTTCTGCCACCTTGTTTGAAAAACTTCCAGTAGCAGAAAAGAAAATGTTGGGGGGGGGGGGGGAACCAACCAAAAAAAGGAGGGAAACCTAAATGTAAAATGAAAGTTAATGGAAGGAGCATATGACAGGTTTGGAAATTGAACGTATACATACATTTTTAGTGGAAAGTGCTGTTGCTTTTGATACCTAGCTGTCTGCATCTCTCAAGCTGCCCCCTCCCCACATCTATGGAAAGAGGAGAGTGTCATCATGATCTGCGGGACTGCCAGGCCAGACTGGTAATTGCAGACGTGATGCTGGCCATCTGCTCTCAGTGTGGTGCTTGGGAAGAAGCCCTTGGGGATTTTTCAGAGTGGGATTTTTTTCACAAGTCAGCAGATCATTACAATTTTTAATAATGCTCAGAGAATGAAATGTGGCCTTGCTCTTTCCTTTCTATTATGCCTACTAAAAATCAAAAACTTAATTTCAGAGTTAACTTCTGCTTTAATTCTGGAAGTTGCAAGTGAATTCATTTGTACAGATGTGTAGTTACTAGTAAATATGCTGGTGCAGGGAATGGAGCTCTGATGCATTTAAAAACTGCTTTTGCTGGTTTTCCTTGCATCTTAAATGTTCCTTCAAATTTACCTTCTTATTCATACGTCATTTCAGGAGCACTCCTTCTTTTTGAAAGTGCAAGGTTTAAAGAATAGTGGCAGGGAGCTCTTGTGTTTGGCTCAACCCTATATGGTTTGGAGGGGAGATGGGTTTTGACAAAGACAAGAGGAAGAGCAATCTTATATGTTAAAATGTTTTCAGTGGTTGTCTGTATATTATGTTGTGGAAAGGCAGGAAAACTAGGAAATGAAACAACTAGTGGAGTTTCACTGTTGAAGTTGAGCAATGTTGATGTGCACTGGGGGAGGCTGAGGAGAGAAATTTAGAAACCTTAAATGTGGAGATGTTAGTTTGGGTAGAATAGATCTAAGACTTTTAATTCAGAGTGCTCTTCATTTAGGATAAAAAGGCATTTTATCTCTGTAAACTACAGTTAATGTGGTTGGATTTTGTTTGTTTGTTTCCTGTCAGTAACTGGTTCTGCATTCAGATCAGCTTTTGAGTGAGATAAAAATAATTATTGTATTCTGTATGGAGCAGGAGGAAAAGATTTTGATATGGTCATTTCCAGGTTCTTGTCTTTTTAAACTTACCTCTACTTGTAAGTCAACTCTGTTATTGCTGTTTTCAACTGACCCTGCACAAGTCTGACTGAATAGTTTACTCTTTGACACTGATTGTGGCTTAAGTCTTCAGAAAAATCTCATATTCTTTGTTAAGAAATATGGTGGAAGTGAAATGTAGAACCCTATGAAGCTGATGAAAAGTTCCTGCATTTCTGGTAGAGTAGGAGGTTGTGTTCAGGATGAATTGTGTGGAAGAAAGGGTTTTAGTTGGTGGCCAACAGCTTATCAGTGAAGACTCTCTGAATGGGCTTGTTCTTGTTTTCCTTCTCACTTGGCAACTCTGAAATTGGCAGACATAACATTCGTGGCTTATGCTTACAGGGACAAAAGATAGCTCCCAATGTGAAAGAGCTAACAGCTGTGTTACATGTAGGTCTTTAGATTTAGGTTGTCTTTTAAACTTCAGAGTTTGACCAAAATATTGTTGTGACTATTTCACATCTGAAGCTAAAAGAGGAAACAAGGTTAAGGGGAGATGGGTGGCAGAAAAAAGCCTCTCTTGTAATGGAGAAATGAAGGTATAAAGTTCTGAAAACTTTTAGTTACAGGATCTTGTGTCTTATCTTTGCAACTCAGAAGTCTTTCAAATGGTAGCAGATTGTGGTAAACTTCTAAATTATGACTTCTCTAATTCTCTGTCTACATTAAACGCATAGTCTAGATTAAAGTGCTTCTCTTGCAAATTACAAATCTGTTAGGAAAAAAGCGTGGGATACTGTATGGAAATGTGCAGTGCATTCATGAAGCACGATGTTTCCTGTTCTTCATCAGCAATAACAGCATTTATACTTTACAGTTTTTAATAACCATTGTGACACTGGGCCGGTCACCCATCGGTCTCTGTATAACCATTCTTTCAGTACCATTTACATAAGAAACATACACTTTATGTTTCAAGCATTTTTGAGGCTACACCCCTAGTAGAAATGTTGATTTAAGATGGATGGGTAATAGTGTCTCTTTTTGTATAGAAATCTGAAAAAGCATGGTCTGTTCACAATTTAAAAGGCTGTTCCTACATAGCTATATGTAGAGGTTGCCTTTGGGAGGGGAGTTTTACAAGTTGTGGTTCAGGGAGTATTGTGGACTAGATGCAGCATACTTGATATATTGTCACTGCATTTTATGTGGATATGACTTCTCTGGAACACTTAACTGATAGAATAGGAACTTGTTTTAATGTTATGAGACTCAGAGGAGTCTCTTGTCTCTCATTTTGAACTGAATGTGTTACCTTTCCAACGGATTAAAAAAATCTAAATAGTTCAGTTTCATTGTAGCGTTTCTTGATACGCCAGGGAATGTGGTACAGCCAGTTGCAAAGGTATTTGATTTTGCTATTTCAAGCACTCTTCTTCCAGCAGGTCCCGAGCATGGCATTTTAACACTTGTTTTTTTTTCTTTTTGCTGAAGGAAAAAAGGAAAAATGAATAAATACAGCTATTGAGTATAGTGAAAGGTAGAATTGAATTTCAGGAGACAAAAAACTAATTATGAGTATCTTGGGGGGTGTGTGTGGTTCTTTAGCATGCTGCTAAAGGTAATGAGATTGAGAATGTGTACAGGTCAAATACTGGTTTGCGTTATCAGTTTTGATGTCAGGAGGGTGCAATAGCACGAGGATCCTAGATCTTGAGAGCTGGCAGTGTACTTTGTGTTCATTGTCTACTGTGCTCTGTAGTTTTGGAAGTCGATGGATTTTCAGAGAAGTCCCTGAACTTAATTGAGTTGAGGTTAATCTCTATGCCTTTGGATCCTGGCAAGTATTGGCATAAGTTTGGTGAAGTAGCTTAATTATTTGCAGGGCAGAAAATAATTATGTTCAAGACATTCTTCCTTGGTTTCCTTCCTCCCTGCTTGCCAAGCTCACGTTGTGAAGTAGTGTCCTGCCCATTGCGAGTGAGTCTTATTGTGTTACTTGGATATTATCTATCCTGACAATCAGAAATGTGCATTTCACTTAAGCCTGTACTAGACTCTGTTCCTTGTAGAAGAGGTACTGTCATCCCATGCTAGAATGAAGTGTCTGTATTTCTGAGGGGAACATAAATATTAATGCTCAGAGCTTGGCTGTTTATTTTCCGAGGTGTTTTTTTTGGTAGGATTTGAACAATATCTAAACATGGGTTATTTCGGAATTCTAGTACCCTATTTCCAGGATTGAATGGATAGGAAAAAATGATGCTAATAAATTTCCACTAAAATAAGACATGGAGAATTTGCTTTAAATGGTAATAGCATACTCCCTGTGTGAACCTGCATACTCTGAATTTGAAATTGTCTTGAACTAAACTAAAAGCACTCACTAGTTCCACCTGTGAGTGTTCTGCAGAGAGAAATAGATGCTGCTTTAACTTGATACTTTGCCTTATTTTGTGATAGTTTCTTCACAGAAACAAGCTCACTGTATGCACATGCTGAGTTTGCCTCACATAAAAAATTTTTCTCCCACTAGTGGGAGTGTTCTGCCCAATGAACTTGGTGAATTTTGCCTTCAGCTAACATCAGTACTTGGTTTTTAGAAAAATGACTTCTATTCTAATCCAAAATAACGCAGTGAAAATAAATTGTGCATACTTAGGATTTGGCAGCATTCACTGTGATAATGGTGCAGAAAGTTATCTCTATCATATATATTTTGGAAGCTATGTCACCGAGTTATATCAGAATGAATGTGTTTAAGATGGTGTGGGAGTTTGTTCCCCACCGTCAGGTAAGCCTCCTCATAGTCTGTCTCTCTCGCTCTCCCCCAGTGGGATGGAGGAGAGGATCAGAAGAGCAAAAGCAGGGAAAAAACCCTACACTTGTGGGTTGAGATAAAGATGGTTTAATAAGTGAAAGAAAAAACCCAAACAAAAATCAAGTGGTGCAAAAGCACCACCAGCAGACTGATGCCCAGCCAGTTTCCAAGCAATAAATACTTCGGAAAAAAACCTGGGTCCCCTCCCAGTTTTATTGCTGAGCATGGCATTGTATAGTATGGAATCTCTTTGGTATTTCAGGTCAGCTGTCCCAGCTGTGTCCTTTCCCACCCGCTTCTGCACCCCCTCGCTGGGGTGGCAGAGGCCTTGCTGCTGTGAAAGCAGAGTTCAGCGATAGCAAAGACACTGCTGTGTTACCAACACTGGTTTTGGTCACCAGTGTAAAACGCAGCACCGTAGGAGCTGCTATGAAGAAAATTAACTGTCACAGCCAAACCCAGTACAATCTCTGCCCCTTATTCCATACCATTTCTATCACGCTCAGGTGAAATCTCAGGGATTTGTTTTTAATATGTCCTATAATCTGTATTTTTGGACTGTGGTGGATATCTGGGAATCCCAGATAGGAAAACAAGGAGCATCATGCAGTGATCTTCTCTATATTTAGGATAGTATCATGAGACCTGGACGTGCCAAGCGTCATACATCTTTGAGAGATTTCATGGAGGACTTTGCACTTTTCCTTGCTACTGTTACATCAAAGAAAACTCTTTGGCCTGCATTCATCAGCTCTGTGACTCAGGATCTCATGAATCAAACAGGAGTGAGATCAGTTTTAGAGAACAGCAAAAGGGAGGAATGTTTTGAGCCTTAACGTAAATTTGTATGAATACTGGAAACATATTCTGTAACTACTCAATATTTAATGTACATATTCAATTAGCATTTGCAGCCTTATGTGAAACAATCACAGGACTGCTTTTTAATCCTTTCCACTATAGACAAAGTAGTGCACTTAGTGCTAGACTGTAGTGATTGGGGATGTAGGCAGTGAGTTGCTTCTAGCCCACTGCTGGGCAAGAAAAGACCTGTTGCTGCTGCCTGGAGTTCTAGCTCAGGACTTGACAGAGAAGACTGGTTGTATCTTCCATAGAAAGGTTTGCCAGTCCCTGTTTTTTAACAGTTTTACAACACTACCTATTTCTGGAGGGCTTATGTTTTGCTCTTAGTCTTTGTTCAACAGATCTGTTTCTACCTTAATGTATGCACAGATAAAACCTTTTTTTTTCTTTCTTTTTTTTTTTTTTTTTTTAGTGTGAAGTCCAGTTAGTGTGTTTTTAATGTCATCTTTTATTTTAGCTGTGATTTCAGTGTACTGATGATAAGGAATTTTTGTAAAAACCCTTTGAAGTAGAATGTAAAAGCTCTCTCAAAGAGAACCTTTTTCAGGGCCTCACTTGTGTTCCTGTGAGCTTCTGTGATAAGTCAGTTGGACTTTTTACATCAGTTTTGGCAGTATAAAGGCAGCGGGGAGAAAGAACAATGTGTGGAGACCACTCTTACGTGAAGCATAGTTACTCCATCTCACTTCCTTCATCACTGACTTTCTTCGGGTTAGAGTAATTAAGTGTCTGTATGGGAAGTACACAGCAAATGACAAGTCTGACTTGCTAGCCCAGGTTTTGGGTGAAAGAAACAGTTTGAATTGGGGGAACTGGTAAGAGGGGAAAAAAACACCTGCAAGAATGCTTACCTTTCTGCTCATGGGGGGTTTGTTTGCAGTAACCTCACCTGAGTTGGTAAGAGCTGGCCTGCTAATTTTCAGACAGAATAGGTGCAGGTTTGTTGCTTTTGATATGCTAAATTCCCTGGAAAACTGTTTTGCTTTTAAAGCAATTATTATTGTCGCTGTGTTTTTTTTTTTTTCTTTTCATGGTCTTAAATGCTTCTTACCCAATCAAATTTAGAAGGAGAATTAGTGTGGGTTTTTCTCAGCACAAACATGGTAAAAGAAATCTTTGGAGTTTTTTCTTTTCTTCCTTTTAAAGGGCTGACGGATAAGATTTTGCTATGACAATGATTGCATTTGTGTCAGCTGCAGTCATGGAAGGCTGTATTGTAGAAGTATAGCTGGCTACACAGAGGTCACTTCGGTGCTGAAAGGGAACAACCCCTCATTCTAGAAAGTGTCTTTTAAATGTGCACTTCACAAATTAGAACGTATGAAAACTATGAATTGAGATGACAACAGAGTTGATCTGGTTTTTTTTTTATGTTATATCGAGCTATCAACAGCTATCGGCAGTCTTTCAGTTAATTACAGAGTTTTTTCGCTTCCTTACTGGTCCTTTGATTTTTTTTTTTTTTTAATTTTTTTTTATTTTATTGGTTGGGGTTTTTTTTTTAGGAATTGTGTTAAGTTATACACTTTTTTTTTTTTTCCCATTCATTCAGATTGAAGAGATAACTAGGACGTGTAATTTGAGATGAGCAGAGGTTGGAATAAACCTAGAAAAACAAGGGCCATCTAGTTTAAAAGGTTCTGTTAATCTAGAAGAATAATCTTTGTTTATTCTTCGTAATAAGTTATTCCAGTTTTAGGTAATATTACAGTAATTAGAAGTTCTCCTAAGTATTTTATTTAAATGTAGATGTTATGTTTTGTGAGTATTGTAGCCCTTAGAAAGTGTTCAGTAAACATAATCTCATCTTCCTGCTGCATTGAGGAAATTGCAGATGAAACCTGAGTCACCTATGTGCTGTGGTGAAATACTTTCTCTGCTCTATGTTTTTGTTGTCCTTAGACACATTTAAAGCTCCTGGAGCTGATGGTCATATTCTCACACTGTTACATTGTGTTCTCATGTGGCTTGTAAAGGTTGCTTCTTGTTTATCTCCACAATACCTAGAATTTGTGACCCTTTTTCACAACCTCATACTGAGTGCTACAATGTAATTTTACTGAAGTTTTGGAGACTTGAGGATTTGTGTCTTACTTTAGGTACACTTACTGGTAATAGTGGATTTACCCAGGTTTACAATTCTTTTGTATTTTCAGCTAAAAATACAAATGTAAAAGTAGCATGTCATTAATTCATTCTAAATACAAGTGTTTGAAGAAAATTGATGACCGGGTGCTAAAGTGAATTTACCATTAATATTGTGTCTTAATGAAAGAAAAGAAGACTTTCCAATGCAGAAGTGTGTAAGTGAATTTAATTTCTTTGACAGCTCATAATTTTACTGTTCTTTGTTCTTACCAGTAGCAAGGTTTTAGGGATGTGGTGAAAGAAGAAGGTTCTTAATTCAAAATCTACTTGTGTTTAAGAGGAATTGGCATGAAATCTATCAAGATAGTGGAGGTGAGAACATCTCCCAAGTAGGTGCTCCTCCGTTTGAAATTTAGCTTTATAGCTGTGTACAAAAGATAATATTGTAGATGCTATTTTAAAATAACCTGGAAGAAGTCTGTACATAGTCTGAAGGTGGTCTTGGCTATACAAAACGGAGACAAATCTCTCTTGTCCAGTTTTTGCCGACACCGTATGAACTATTTACTGCGTTCATTTGGATGTGCCAGCTAGCACCAGGTGACCTGTTGTGAGGATCAGCAGTTGATACTTGAGTTGAGAGCTGCACTGAATTCGAAACTGGGTTGAAATGAACTTGTTGCTTAAGATTTGTTGTGGTTCTGTTGTTAAGATCTAGACAATATCAATAGTGTTGGTACTGCCAGGAAAAAAAAAAGCCAAAAAACTGGAGGCCCTGTGTTCCCTTCTGGCTGCAGGATGGTCATTGAAATGTAGCAGTAAACAGCCTTTTGATTGAGAGGGAGAGTTGGGACCCTTGTCCGTTTCTCCCTGTTTCATTGGAGGGAAACTGTTTTCATCTCTGTAACTTCACAACAAAAGAGCAAAACTGTCACGCAACGGATAGGACATCTGTATATGCTGCAGTTTTAAGCCAGTTGCTAAGAAAACCTTAGGATATGTTTCAATTTTAAAAGTACCTTTTTTTGCTTTGTGTCATGATGACTTGGCAGTGATACTGAAAAAAGCATGTTTAAGCTTCGAAAGAGTGGGTTTCAAAATGTGGATTTTTTTTTTAAAATACATTTTTATTTGTGTAATAAGTCTTGGCTACTGCTCTTTGAACTCCTCAGTTTTCTGCCTGTGATGATCTGTTTATTTTGCTTAAAATTAGGGTTACAGTTAGGTCCGTTTTGTCTGTATATAGATCCTGGACTTGCTTTTGTCCAGAATCACATTTACTTAGAAGGCAGAAGTTGAGCCTCCTCCTGTGGTTGGCAGAATATTGGCCCTTGTGAGAGGAAACTTGTGTCTTCATTTCACTTAGGGTTCCCCCCTGTTGTTAGTGGTGGAGGATTTTTTTTTTTTTTTTTTTTTTTTTTTAAAAAAACCCCCAGGCAAAAAACACAGCTCTTCTTTTTACTGTGAAATGCCCCCATGTTCCCCACTGCCATGGTGATAGCAAATTCTGTCATGAAGTGGCCACATGGAGGCTTTGTGAAGGTTTGCTGGTTTATTTTAGTACCATCTGTTGATAATAAACCTCTTAAAGTATGTTCTTGCCTCTTGACTGCTTTGAAATTGTTGGAGAGGGGGAAAAGCTTCCATTAAAGATGATTTTTTCCACTGCAATTTTATGTTCTTGTATTGTAGTTATCCTGTGTAATTGGTTGAAAAGTTTATGACTCATTTGGCTTATGAAAACAAATACAACTTATGTAATGAATAGCTTTGTAGTGCATATTCAGGATTTTTCTGCAGAAAAACAGTTTGAGGTAACTGTGGTCAGAAATGTTAGTTGCATAGATCTAAAGAGTATCTTCTCTGTATGTGGGTGTATTCTTTTAAAAATGTCTATTAACTAGCAAGATCAGAAAAAAAAATCAAGGCAATTTATGTGTATATGTAAGAATAAAATTCTGTATGTTCTTAGAGGGAGAAAGATGATTGGCAAGAAAAAAATGCAACGTGTTTTATTCCCTCTAATGTAAAGACTTTCTTTCAGGCAGCAGTCCTCTCTGCAGCTTTTTCTAAGTTTCTTCTAATAACAATGAAAACTCGAATGATGTTTTTTATAGATTGGGTTTGCTGCCCTTCTTTTTTTTTTTAATCTCAGGCACAGTCAACGTAGTTCTAAGAGAAATTAATTTGGTTTTGTAAACCAAGATAATAGTGTTATGGTGGTGGAAGACTAGACCAAAGACTGTGTTAGTGATCTGTTTCTGTTGGATTAGTAGGAACCCAAGGATTCTTGTAAAAGATACAGGAGTAACTTTTCTAAATTTAGGTCAATTTTTTCTTGTTTAGTGTATGTCTGGTATTCCTGTGGTGTTCAGGAATTGTGTCCTCTTCTGTGTGCTGTTATCTGGGTTGCTGTTTCTCCACACAGTTAATCCTTGGAATAGAAAAAGTGGTAAAAATAAAATATACTTGGCAGCTGTTAGTAATTTGTTATCTTTGTGGATTACATAAACATAAATTACCATCTCCCTCCTTGTTAATTGTCTTTACAATATACTTCTCGTTCCTCAAGATGACTGGATGGATATTTATTTTGCTTTTTTATTCTTGCGGCATTGAACACACAGTTTGTAAGGGTGTTGCTAACAAATTCAGTGGATTGCAGAAGGCCTTTTCTTTCTCCGTGAACTTACTGTCCTGGAAGAAATCACATTCCGGTTTTGAGATCACAACATACTCTCCTTGACAGTATGGGTCTAAAAAAGGAAGGGAAGTGGAAAAAACCTTGCTTTCACCTTGCCAGATAATAATGTAGCTGTGACATGACGATCACCTCTTAAATGTATGACACACCTGGCATTGAATGCCTGTGACAAATTCTGCCTCGGTGTAGGTTGGCTCCTTGCAACTCACCTGATGTTTAGTGTTTTAAATGCCACAGTCTAGCTAATCTGAAAAGAAAATAGGAAGCAAATAGTTTAATTCAGACCTTTTTTGGTTTTTTTGTTTGGTTGTTTTAAATGCAAAATTAATAAGGATTTTGGTC
>JAOBAS010000013.1:26586741-26637048 GCA_025311575.1 Elanoides forficatus | reverse complement strand
GGTACAAAACTTCATATTTTTCTTTATTCTGTTGTAGAACATGCCAAAATAAAAATGTTGCTCTACTCCTCTGCTTCAGACCATCTCTGAGTAGCAAGAACAGATTTCCCAGTCTTGCAAGTATTTTCTGACTACGTATTTTGCTACAAGCAGCTGCTTCCTCGTGGAAGTTCTGTTGTCACTCACTGGAGTGTGGAAACTTTGTCATGTATAGTCTCACAGGTCCTTTTGACTGTAGCTGCCTGGCCACTGAGATGATGTGGAGAGCTTTTCTACCTCCTTTTATGACTTTCTTTTTTACAGGAGAAACTGTTTGCTTTCCTCTTTTTGTGGCCTCTACTGAAAATTCATTTGTCCTGTGGTTTTGAAATACAGTCCTTTGTATCAGTTGGTTATATGAGTATTTGGTATAAAAATAGTGTTGACGTCTCTGAATTAGAAAATGAAAATAAGGGCAGTTCTTTCTGAAACATGAACTTTGCCACCTTCTAGGTGAGCCTCCTTCTTCTGTCTTAAAATACAGTTGCCTAATTCATATTATATTGGATTACTCTAGTACTAGTTTTAAAATAAGAGACTAAATGTGTATCTATAGTTTGGGGTTTTTTTTTCTTTCAATAAACTGCAGCATTTACGTTAAATCTGAAACTCTTCAGACTGCAATAACTCCTGTGTAGATTAAGAAGAATACAGATGAAGGATATACTGTTTTGCTTGATTAGTTTAATTTATTAGCTACCACTGTGAACAGAATATGAGCATACTTGATGAGGGGAAGGGAAAGGAAAAAAGGGGACATTTCAGTGTAAAAAGGGTCTTCAAATATGTTTAGAAGGTTATATAGCTGACAAACACACCTGCTTGAACATTCAGTATGACTTTTTCAGTGTGTAGGACTACAGAAGCAAAATTAGAGAGCATCTCCCAAGTTCTCTACAGACCTTCTGAGCTCCCTGGTGCTTCTTTCCACCTACGGAGGATTTTGCAGGTTTCCATTGATCTAAAATACATTAGTAACGACAGTGAGAAAGGTGACTTGAGAATTAGCAAGCCTTTTAAATTTGACTGGTGGATAGAGTATAGCTTAATGGAAGTAGCAGTGGACTGGAATTTGGAAAATGATGATTTTGAATCTCACCCGCGTTACCAGATTAGTGCATGTTTATTTCTGTTTTCTTCCAAAGACCGTAAGAAAGCTATTTTGAGCTTCAGTCACAGAGATACTAGGTAAAGAGGTGTGCATACAGCTTTGAAGTAGTTGTTATTGAACCAGCTTTTAGTTCTTTCCAAATGTTTGGTATTATTGATGCACTATTACACAGTATACTAGGAGGGGTTTGCTGCAGGTGCCCCACTTCTAGCAGAGTGGCTCGTCACTACGCTGGGAATCATTTTCCCCTCTCATTCTTTCACTATTGGACACAAAAGGGAGTCTCCAGCTGGAGCATCAGGAGACCTGCCTTTGTGTGTGACATTTTCTAGCATGATGAAAAATAGATTCAGATCCTGTCGAACAGAATATGCAGCTTCATCTCCATTTTGGCTCCAAGGATGTTCTGGATGGATAAGACCTTGTGTTTCTTTTTAATTCAGTCAGAAACTTCATTCAACACATGTTTATTTCTCCTCAGGTAGGGATAGTCTTATTTGTATCTGTTAAAACTAGTTTTTTTCTTATAAAATGGCTTCCACATTAGAGAATCTGCTGTGTTCTGGTGCTCTTTGGAGAGCCTTGGACAAATTGTCTTTGCTGTTGTCTGTTCCCTTTCTGTAGAATGAGAGTTATAAGGCTAGTTTCTTTTTAAGGTACTTTGAGACCTACAGGTGACAAGTACTAATTGCTGGTGATGCAAGTGATATTTATTTTTTTACTGTGAACTTTTTTCTACTCTTTCTGCTTATATTAAGAAGGTGCTAGGGCTACCCCCGCCCCAGTTTATCTCCTAAGGAAGGAAAACACCTTCACACACTGACACGGATGTTCAAATGTACCCTTACATCATACTGCTACTTTTGTTAGAGACAAGTGCATTTCAAGTACCCCTCATAAACTCAAGTGGGAAAGGTTCATAATCTGGATTGAAGCCAAACAGTTTAAATATCTGTCACTTATTCCACACACAAATTGTGTGACTACCTTCCATGCTTGTGTGGTTCCCCGTTTCATAGACAGTCCAGTGTTAAACTGGCTGCATTTCTTCTGTTTGTCAGTGGCGCAGAAGTTTCAGGCCAGGATTTTCAAGTGTCTGACTTTTGAGATTCCAGGACCTGATTTGTCAGAGGTGCAAAACCTCTGTAATTCCCTCTGAAATTTAGAAAGTCACACAGGTACATGGTGTCTTCCATGTGAGTAAATTTTTTTTTTTTTTTTTTTTAAATTTTTTTCCCCAAAAAAGTCTGGGCTGACTGAATAATTGTTGTTTACTTGATGATACGTGATGTATGTGATGCTGTACAGGGATGGTGGTGGAATCCCTGCCCGAAGCAATGGAAATCTTTCCACAGTAGGTCCATACGCTGTCCTGCTTGGTTTGCTGGGTGAAACACAGCTAGTTCCTTCAAGGGAGAATTCCTGCAGAGGGGGCAGAAAACATGAGGATGCCTCTAGTTTTTCCATCTGCTGACGGTCTTCAAGGTAGTCATCAGCAAATGTAAATGAGTACTGTACTTATGTTGTGCAGAGCTCTGACATCCGTAGATCTTACTAACTCTGCATGAGGCTGTTTTTGTTGAGAACTTGTTTTTGTCTTCCAATCCTCAGTAAGGTGGCTTTACTAAATCCCCCACTTGCTGCTGTTCATAGAATATCCATGTATTTTTTCCTTGTCTTTTTTAAATCTGTGTTCATGGTAATGAGAGCTGGAGAAGAACAAAGTGGGGGGGTAAGTTTCTGCTTACTATTTTGGTTTATCAGCCTAAAAGGGAGTGGAAAACTGTGTTACCTAATCGTTCCTTCCCCATGTGCTATCAGTTCTAACGTACAGAAGTTGCATCTGCAAAACTTGAAATGCACAGGTTCCAGTAATTTGGCTAGACTCCCATTCTTTCTGCAAGTGCCCATAGAGACCAGTTCTGGACTGCCATTTTTAAATGAAGTGTGCTTTTACGAGTTTGTGTGATTACTTGGGTTTGTTATCATATGAATATTTTGAACATTTCTGCTTTATTTTTGTGGGAGTTTTTTCTTTCTTTTTAATTTCAGTTAAATCTGGTGAATATTACACTCATGGCTCATGTTTCTTTTAAAGTCATGAAAAGCTAAAACAGAATGCAGAAGAGAGGCTCATTTTTCTGGTTCAGGGGCCAACACCCTTCACAGAATCTAAAGATCTTCCATTTGAAAAACTGGGACCCTTGATGAAGAATTTGCAGAGCATCAGTTTTCCCCGAATGTAATGTTCGGGGAAACACTCCTGCTTGATGTTAGATTCAGAGTGACTTAACTCTCTTTCAGTATGTTTGCATGCTTTGTTAAGAGACACTGGTGCTCTGCGCATATTAGGTTCTTTTAAATTTTCTTCTCCAATTACTGCACAGCAAGTATTTTTTCCTCCCCCTTGTGATATTCACCCACGTTGCACTCTCTTTTCATTATCCTCTTGTTAACAGAAGGGCTCCTGTCTGTTTCTGTGCAAGACTGGTGGCCAGCTCTGCTCATCCTTCCAGGGTTCATGCAGGCTGGCAAAAAATCCGCCACCTTTTTTGCTTGCTTTCTAGGTCACTTTTTGTATCCGCTCTTTTTTGGCTGTGAGCCGCAGTAATAAGTAATGAATGAGAAATCAACACTGGCCCTCAGTAAACTGGTATTTGTAAATATTAGCGAAGTGCATTTAACATAAAGGTGTGTATAAACTATCGGAACTTGGCTGAGGATGCCTGAGAGCAAATAACTGAGATATTTTACTTTTAGGGGTGCTTCTATTCGTGACTGATTTGGGGCTTATCTTGTCTTCCCAACTATTCCTTTTTTCTAATCTATTTCTGTCTTACTTGTACAGTTCATAAAATTTTGTAGGAAATAACATATGTCCTACATTTGTGCAGCACTTAAAACAGTAGTCTTTTTGTGGGCTTTGAATAAATGTAGTCGCTTTTTGGTCATGCTGCTTTCCAGGCCAGAATAGGAAACAAACAAACAAACAAACCAATTTAACAGTTGTTTAAAGTTGTTCTCCTTGTGGAAGCTCCCTTTCATCTCCAGATTTGTTAATTATTTTTTTTTAGTAAAGAATATTTGAATTTAAATGTAATGGGAAGATAAAACAAACACTTAATAAAACAAGTGCTTCTATACTTAGGAAAGACCCAATTGTTATCAGTGGAAAATTCCAGGCACTGTTGCTTTTAACGTCATATTAAGTGGCACCTAGAAGTGTTTTGTGTTCATAACATTTGCCAGAATATAAATGGCAAGGATTTCTGACAAAAATAATATTGGTGTTGCATGGAGTATAAAGGAATGTTATAACAACACATAAAAGCGAGAGAAGTGTAATTGTTCGTAGGAAGATAAGCAGAAGAGGGCATATAACCTAGGCTGCAGCTCTGGGAGTACCAGTTCCACTCTAAGAACGTAGTAGCTTGAGGTGGGAGTCACGGAGGACCGCTGAGTGCTGCAGCCTCTCGTAGTGACGCTGTCCTTGACTCGTGCAGTAACAACATGCGTCTGTAGGCATCTTGCAAAGTCTTTTTGGAGTTAATATGTTGACTCCTTAGCTTGTTGTTTGAGGCTTTTGCACGATACTATCAAGGATGCTAGAGGGAATGAAACCATGCCAGTTAAGCGGTGGCCAGCATTCCGGTTCACTTCCCTTACTAATCCCATTATATTCCTGTTTTATTCAGGAACTCCTGCTGGGTGCGGGTTCTGAGCACATACAGATCTTTCACACGTACGCTCTCTGACTGTAGGCTAGGACTGTGCTGTTGGTCCTGTCTGTGCTCTTGTAATTCAGATAACCAGCACAGGCAGGACTATTTCAAAAGATAAGAAAGTGCAGGAGGTTTTTGTTTTTATTCTCTTACACTGCTTTCATGTGGAAGTTCCTTTTCTTGAACTGATGGCATAGCTAAACACCAGGTCTTGGCCAGTAACTTGACAGTGTCACAGCAACTGCATAGTATTATTTTTTTCAGAAGCTTAGAAAATACTCAGTCCATTAACTGATACTTTTGGAGGGTTTGGCACTGTCTGGAGTTGAGATAATTCAACTTGTGGTTGTGTGTTTGTACTAATCCAGCACAAAGCTGTGCCACTGCAAAACGTGCTGTCTTGTATGCTGCTTTTCCACTTAACAGTGTGTGCCAGCGCTAGATTTCACATGGCATTGTACAATGAATCTGATAGGAACCTGACCTAGATACAAATAACCTTCATGTGCATGGGATGGAGGGAGAGTGTAGGACTAGGGCTGTCAGGAGGGAGCTGAAAGGTATGAATGTTTGAAGTGGTGAGAAGGGGCAAGAGAACAGGCTCCCCTCTCTTTGATAGCAGTGTAAATTTACACTGTGTTTAAATGACCATGTGGTTGCTATCAAAACCCTGTAACTATGCCATCAGTAGCAAATATCTGCCTTTTTTTTTTTTCCCCACTCCATGGTGAATAGCATACCCGATCTTAGTATTTCTTTTCTCCCATCTCTCTTAGTAAATCCAAAACACAACATTATACCAGCTACTAGGAAGAAAATTTAACTTTATCCGGGCTGAAACCAGGACAGCCAGCACCCATGTATTTGCTATGCTTTGCTCTTATTTTATTTGTAAGCTGTCATGGTAAGGGATCATGTCTTCCTCTCTTGCTGTGGTTCTCAAACCTGAGTTCAGAAGCCTCACCTGCAGTATAAACAATGCTGGGGAAGAAGTAAATGTACAAATAACAGTAACTCGTAGGACAGTCAAATTCCTCCCTGGCTTATGTGGGTCAAGTCCGTGAGGTCTCTATCTAATAAGCGTGCAGTGCCTTGTGTCCAATGGGGATTTCATTTGTGAAGGAGCTTTGACAAACATTCTTGAAAAAAGATTAATGGCTAGAGGGAGTGCTGCTTTTAGGAGGCATTTTAATGCTGTAACTGTTTATTCTTTTCCTTTTTGAAAGCTTTCCACTTTCTAAAAGATATAATGATAGTGATGGTATCTGTAAATAGTCAGCATTAGCTTTTTAATTTTTTATTGGAAAAGCTTTAAAAAGTCATACAACGGATGCACTGATGCGGTTCCTCTAACCAGAGAGAGGCACGTTGCCCCCCACCACCCCGCTCCCCGCTTGCAGAACAGAACAACTCGTGATCGCAATTTTGAACACTGTATGATATTGCAATGCCAAACTGAATGGGTCTGGTTCTATAATAGCAGAAAACCCACATGAAAATGGCGGAGGTGGTGGGAATTGTCTTTTTTTTTGTTGTTGTATTGTTTAGCCAATTTTGAGACTCCAAATTACCAACACTAATTTAGGCTACTGTAAACTGGGATAACAGTTAGTGCATCTGTCATGCCGGCTGCTTATTCTGTAGAAATCCTTTGTGTAGCATCCATGTAGTTCAGCTGTGGCTATATATTTTTAAGGTGAGACCTTTCTTAAATGAGTTTTTCAGTCTATGAGGTTGGAGCCTAAATGATTTTCCTCTCAGCATAGTGTAGTCAGTTCTGTCCTGAGTCACACATACTTGCTCGCAGCATAATTTAACCCTAACACTGAGAAGTCCTAATGTGTCATCAAGTAAGGACTAGCTTGCCCTTTAGTTCCTAAACTTCATTCAGTGTAGATCCTAAAACCTTAAAATCTGAATCTTCTTTCAATTGTTTGCGAGATGCTTTTGCTAAGTTTCTCTTTTTAGTTTGTTTGGGTTTTTTGGTTTGTTTTTTTTGTTGTTGTTAGGGTGGTTTTGGTTTTGCTTTTTTTTTTTTTTTTTCTTTTTCCTCCTGATAGTCTTATCCCAAATTGCCGTATCTCAATTTTCATTCCATCAGCCTTGGTTTGTATGGACTCTCAGCCTAGGAAACCAAGTATTTGCTGGCCGATACCATGTCTCTTCAGCCTTTGTGGTATTTGGCTCTTTACTCATAAATCACTCTTTCTAAGCTTTTTAATCATTAGAGTTGCTCTTCTTTGAACATGTTCTACCATTTCAGTGACTTTCTGGTAGTATGATGCCCAGACCCGAATTTGTTCTTCCAGCTGGGTTTATGCCAGAGCTATTTAAAGTCACTGCCTTATTTCTTCCCTCGCCCCCTTTCTGTGTGACCTGACATATCATATATAGGCAATCCAGACTTGCATTAAGCTGATTTTCAGGCAGGTTAGACTGTGAACTCCTGTCAAGTTTATTCTCCCTGTTAGTTGTGGCCCCTCTTACATTAATTGCTTTGCAGGTTGCATGTCTGTCTAAAGTATGTGTTTGGCAATTTTTTCCAAGCCTTACTGATGTTTTGATAATTCTTTTTTTCTGTGCTGGATTTCACCACTTAACTGTTGGCAAAGCTAACATCTCTATGATATGTCTGTATTTCTCAGTACCTCACAATTTGATGATGTTTCAATTTCGATTTTAATTATGTCATCCTCCTCATTGAGAGTTCCCCAAAGAACGCCACATGTACCATGGCTGGAATAAGGGCGCAAGGGCGTGATTAGATGTTCCCTCCCCCACGACTCCTGGAGATTTGTGAAAGTATAACAAAATGTGATACAGCCTAGGTGTTGCTGCCAAGAATTGTGGGGATTATATCCTGCTGAGCAGAAACACCATCTTCCCTAAATGGCAAAGATGGAGCAGAGTGGAGCGGTAAGTAGGTGGTGGTGAAATACAGACACCGCAAGTCAGGATTTCTTGAATCAGTCCATTGCCTTGGTTTTTATCCATCTGGGAATGTGTCATAATGTTTCTTTGTGGCTTTTCTTTCTCGTGCATTTCAGCAAGGCACGGTCTTTTTTCTATAGAAATGATTCTTTGCCTTGCTTTTAAAGTGATTTAAAATTAGGGCCCGATTCCATGGTTGCAGCCTCCTCTTGCTTTTCCTGCATGAGAGCCACTAGCCTTGTCATGTTTTGCTGGCAATAAAGACGGATGATCCGCCGGGATTGTCTGAATTAAGGGAGCTGTTGTGAGCTGAAACACTCAGCCTGATGTTAGGATGAAATCTGGGTGGGGAGGAAGGGATGGGTAAATCCTTCTTTCCTTACCCAGGGTGGGGAGCAGTTGCAGAGCTCATCAGTGACCGCTTCTC
The DNA here is from genome assembly GCA_025311575.1 of Elanoides forficatus. Classification (NCBI taxonomy): domain Eukaryota; kingdom Metazoa; phylum Chordata; class Aves; order Accipitriformes; family Accipitridae; genus Elanoides; species Elanoides forficatus. The sequence continues at coordinate 26,628,818 of JAOBAS010000013.1, read as the reverse complement.
TGCCTTTACAGATCTAATCCTTTTCTCATCACAGGGGAGCGAAGAGCAAGAGGCGTCTCTGTGATAACTGCATTTGGGCTTGGGGCTGCCACCGCCACCTCTTCTTTCTCCCTCATCACCCAGTGAGGCGGTAGGGCAAGTGCCATGTCCCTGCGGCACCGTCCGTGGGGACACTCGTATTTGTTTCCTCCACTGTCAGTCGAACAAAAGGAACAGGTTGTACGCCTGCTGACGTTGGTTGTGCCAGTTCGTTGCCTTGGATTAGCTGTGGATGCAGGGAATTCTCGTTCTCCTGAATAACGAATGCCTGTAAAATGCAATGAGAGAAGAACGATACCTACAGAGGGGGTTTTATGGTAACGTAGGGCAGTGCAAGCAGTTGGCCAGAAGGGATCATTCACTTAGCATAACTTTTGGCGCTGTGCTAGCTGTTAGTAATGGGCTGTGAAAACTTTACATCTGTAGTATAGACAGTTCTAAATTATTTGAACTGCAACTTTCAGAAAAAAAAAACCCTTTAAAATCCGTTGCTTTTTTTGAGATTAGCTATCATTTTGACATTTTTGGCCTCCACATTTACTTTGCGATGCAGCATGTTACATGGAATGCTATGCTAGTCTGTGTGCTGAGACACTGAATTGCTCCGGGCAGAAACTACGAGCGTGTTTGGAGAAGATAATTTTAATTAGTGCAATTAAAAATGCAGCCATTGTTGGCCTCAGTTATCCAAATGTTGTTACCGTCTAGTCCAGAGAAAAATTATTTTTCCCACTGTTAAGAAACATGATGGAATCAGTCAGCAATGTGTGTTCCAGCAATAAATATTTGCATATAGGCTAGTACAGCAAAGATTTTTTTTATTTTATTTTTTTTCCCAGCAGCTAGCTGTGCCTCAGCAGTGACTTGAAGCCTTGCCAGGTCGTGAAAGTCAAGGCCAAGCCCTTGTCAAAAAACAAGCTAGTGAGGACCTTTGGACACCACTGTGCAAAGGATACTGTTTAACTGAACAGATGTTCTCAGTCCGAGGCTGATACTCTTGGAAGAGGTGCCAGGCGACAAAAATAGTTGTGTTTTCTAGGGCAGATGGAAAAGAATGCTGTGTGTTTCAAGCTGGTATTTTATTTTGTAGTTGTGGAGGATTCAAGTTGAGGACTTGGAGCTGTGGATGGCTTTCTGTATGTAAGTCCTAAAAGAGTATCTTGCTCTCACTATTTGGTTTGATGTCCTTAGGAGCCAAAATACTTGAATGTAGTGGACCACCTGTGTGTTACCACACCATTCAGAGCAGCTAGAAAGCTGTTTGGAGCAGTCAACACCATGTGCTCATAAATGAGTGAAGTGTCTTGTTATTCTGGGCAGTGCTAAGAAGTATTTTTAGCATATTCTGTTTTTTAAAATTGGCTGAAACATGATAACAGAAACAAATTTTTTTATTGTTGTTTTCATCTATTCAGAGTAACAAATTGAAGCACAGTTATAATACAAAATCATACTTTGTTTGTTTTTACATGGAGTATATACATGCTGTATATACTCCATAAGATTAAATACATTCTAAAGCAAAAATCATCTTGGTCAGTCAGCTAAGGAGGCCTTATCTATATTAGATTAAAAAAAAAAACCAAACCTACCCATTACCTTGCTTTTCAGCAGTCTTAATATTTGTCTTCTTGTATAGTCACTTATATATTGTACCAAAGTTGAAGGGTTTCTTTCTAATTTTAATGCAAACTATTAAGTTTGCAAAGGTGCTAGATTGAAGTAATGGGCTTGCTTTGAAGAATCTTGCTAGAGAAACCACTGGTGGCTTTCAAAATGTTTTCAGTTAAGATGGGTTCATATTTAAAGAGTTGTCTTTAATATCTTCATTTTTATAGTTCAGTCTTAAAGACAAAATTCACCTTGCTCAACAAATGGGTAGATTTGGCTTTATAAAGCCATATATTTCCTGTTTATCATGTCAAACTCGTGTGGGTTGTTTCTTGTGGGTAGAGGTGGCATTTCTGGCTCTGAAAAGTAAGGATCTAATCCTGACTGCATTATGGGCTGTTTCTCTTTTTTTGTCTGTAGCATAATGGTATTGAGGTGGATATAGAAAAGCATTCTTCAGCACTGCAGTGGGAGAAGCAAAGGAAACATTTTCATGACACAAAGTACAGTGATAGTTCCTGATGTTGTCACTTTATACTGCATGACATGGCTGGCACGTGTGACTAAAAGACTTTCACTGAAATAGTTCTGTGCTGGTGCCTGTTAATTCAGCCAGTCATGTGGATAATTGTAATACAGAACAATACGTGACACTCTGAAGGTATTCTGTAAGCACCAAAGACAACTTTTGAAGTTACCTGGTCTGGATTGAGCAACCCAGGCAAAATTAATTTTATAGTCTTTGATCCTTAGAGACTCTGCACGTGTATTACTTACAGGAAGAATCATGACTTGGTATCTTTCCTAAGCTTCGTTAGATCGCTCGCTGCCCAGACCAAAAAAAGCCAAGGTGATATCACCAATTAAGGATTTTTTAATGCATATTGATCGTTGTGCTTGAAAAATGAAGCAAGACAACTGTTAAAAGGATCGCAAATGTGAACAAATGGATGGTAGATCTTAATCCAAGCAGCACTTAGCTTTGCCATTCCTTGCCTCCCAGTAGAGTGCAGTGCCATCTTTAACATAACTTCCTTGAACAAGCGTAGGTTTCATGGACTGACTTTCTAGAAATTGCAGATGGGACAAATTTTATTCCCACAAAACTTTCAAAGCTAGAATATGCTTCAGTAAGCAGTTGTATGAGGCACTTTTTTTAGGTGCTGCAGTTGATTTCTGTGGTTTTTATTGCTTGTGGGATGTAATTATGAGTCAGCATGGGACAAGAAATATTAACCATAGTCATAAATCAGTGAAGCGTTTTAGGATAAAATTTGATTTTAATGTTATTTCACATTTTACTTTTCCTCGAAAAGCACTGTTTATCCAGTCAATATGGCCATTTCAATAAAGGTACAATACTTGATACTGTCCAACAGGGAACACAGTCAACAGTTTCAGTGTGTCTTTGGCCAGAAATTGGCAAGAAGTGTTTAATGTGTAGAATTGTTGGTGTTTTTTTAAAAAAGAATTTATAGCTAATTTTACTGTTGAAGCTATCCAGTTGGTTAAGCAAAGGAAATATTCCCTGAAAATGAATTTTAATTGTCGATGATATGTCTTGGTCTTAATAAAGTTTATTGTAATTTCAAATGAAATTTAAAACATTTTAGAGCAATACAAGTAAGAAGATCCTAAAATCTATTTAAACAAAAAAAAAAAAAAAAAAAAAATTAGCCATATTTTCACTTTGGTTTTTTCCTTCAACTCTCTTCCAAAAACGTAAAAAGGCAGCATAGTCCAGGATGCCTCCCAGATAATAAAAAAAGAAATTTTTTTTCAGTGATTAAAAAACTTCTGGAAGATTAGATCAATACCTCATGGCAGCTGATGCTGGGATCCCTCAGTCTGATTACAGAAGTTCTAACTTGAACTTTCCCTTATGTGAATTCCTGATACAAATATAAACTTGTATTAAACATCCCAGTTAGTTGTTTACTTTTCTTCCAAACCATAACGTTGTTGGTTCATATTCAGTTCAACTGTTGTCCTCAGTTTATTGTGAGACTCTTAGCTGGCTTTTGAGAAGATGAATGGAAAACCTGAAATCTCTTACTCGTGATTCTTGGAAACAGTTATAATTTAACCAGAATTATATTCCCATTTTTTATATTTTAAATGCACACATATCTAGGGGAATTTCTCTATATGCCAAAGTTACAGGTGGGAGTTGAACAAGTGAAAGGAATGGTAACCATTATCTGCAGTTACCAGCAAGTCTAAAGCTATCAAGCTATCTCATTTGTAGTACTACGAGAATTGCAGCAGGATATGACCATTTTGTGGTGTTTGTCTTAATTACGTACTTAAATTCTAGATGAGCTTTTTGTCTTAACTGCTTTCAGAGCTATGAATTCTTTAGTAGAGAAATTATAAAGTCAGTTTTATATCACTGAAACCGGACTGAAGTTTATTTCAAGAAACTTGTTTATAAACATCCGATTGTTTTATATAAAGCAAATCTGAATTAAACTGAAAAACAACTGTTAGGTTTCTGAAACAACAAACCGCTTTGTAAATGCCGTAGTACCTGGGACACTACTTACCTTTACTGTTTTGGAGGCTAATTCTACAATTATTTTATGCAGGTTCCGACTGGAACGTCTCGTCAAAGTTACCCAGCTACCAGCTATCAGGACTTCAGCAACTGGGAATCTCTAATGAAAATTAAAGAGGGGCTGCTGAGACAGAAAGAGATTGTGATTGATCGGTGAGTAACCTGCTCCTGCTGCATTGATTAGATTAGATGATGTAAAAGCTATGATGTAGAAACTGACTTTCGGGAGAGCTGCTTACTCAGTAAAGTTGTTAGGTTCCAGCAAATATTTATCCACAAATATGTGGGAGCTAATCCTTGCTAGGAGAGAAGACTGGCTGCTGGCTGAAAGCCTTTCACAGATTTAGAAATTCACTTAGGGGTTTAATGCCTCTGCAGTGGAAAAGGGAGAGTGAGACCGACAGCCAGTTCTGCTGTCAGCTTCCCCATCTTAGCTTCTTCCCGCTGTGGGGGTTTGTATCAGACATCTTTCCACTTGTACAGGTCTTGGAAGTGACTTGCAAGATGAAAATTGGTAAACTGCATTGCCCTGATTTTCTTTTCCATGACAAGTACAGAAATGCAATATACTTGAAGCCAGTTGATAAAGCTTTGAGAAGTTGGCCTTTGCAGTAACATTCAGTGGTAAAATCCTATTCAAATGCTCATACAAATTATTCAGATAGTAAACTATTAAATCTAGGATCTATATGTCAGTAAATCCATCACTTCTTATTAAAATTGCTATTAATCTGAAACAGGCCTTGGCAGCAACTCACTGCTGTTAAGTTTCTAGTATATCTGAAGTAATTTCTGGACTTCTTGATGTTTGATAAAATGAAGCCTTGATGAGGAAAATGTGCTTTTAATAAAGGGCTTAAGCTTAATGAAGCTTACATTAAATTAGCAGATGTCATCAGGAGCTGCGGAGTTTGGATGTAGGACATTTAAGAAGGGCATTTTTATATTTGACATAATTATCATTTGGCTTAGTCTGGGTTTTAATAATAAACTCGTGTCTGCAAGAGGAGTGGTTGTTCTGATCTTGAAATAGTTGTGCCCTCTTATTGATACTTTGCTCCACAGCATGAGGAGAACTGTGTAAAGCAGGTGTGTGTTGATCATAGGAATGTCAGGCATCCATTAGGAATGTCAGGCATCCGTTATGAATGTTTTTATATTTCATCTAGCAGTTCCTATCTTTTAATGGGTGGAGATAGACAACCTGGGCATAATTTACTCTCGGACCGGGAGAATTATGCTTGTGCAAGATCTGTTCCTTCCTCTGTTGCAACAGAGCAAGGAATTGCAGTGGTTTAAGGTGTTTGTCCCCTAGCAACCTGGCCAGCACCTCTGCTGGCATTGTAGTGATGAAGGTTGGCATCAGCTTCCCCGGTTCGATGTGGCCTATTAGTGTGCATTTGCCTGCCTCTGCAGCTGAAAAGGGTACACGAAGTTACGAACGGGCACACCATCCCACTCTGCCAGCGTTCCTGCAGAGGTGGTGATCTCTCAAGGGGATAAGCGCTTGAAATGGAAACATCCCTAACTGTTGCTTAGATCTTCTCTGTCAGAGCCTTTTGATCAGCTGCTTGAAGGCTGTCTAAATTACAGGGGTTTTTTTCAGGCTTGCTGTATCAGTAGTAATGCTGTATAACCTGCAGCCCACCTCTGGGGCCCGAGGTGTCAGCAGCATTTGTAAGTGCCCATGATGGCTACGGGAGGCGTTTGGTGCTTCTGCTGAGCTTGTCATCCTCTGCACTCTACGTGAAGGCTTGTTATACAATGGCAACTAAAAAGGCAGTTCACGTTATTCTTCTCACACTGGAAATGTGTTTACAGTCAAGGGTGAAGTTTCCGAAGTGGCAGTTTGTAAGCTAGTTGCCTGCTAATGTGACTTGATACTGTCCACGTTGAGGAAGAAGAGCTCTTTCTTGGTATGGAATGGCAGTGTGCAGGTTCTTTTTTTGTACAAGTCATGCTTTTGTGTGACTTAACCATAGTGAATACGGTCCTTTCTGGGTTTCTGACCAGAAGTCAGTTGAGATGATTCCTTTTCATTCAGATGAAAAGGCAAAACACACCCTGGAAGCTATTGAAATGAAACAAAGACCATTTAGTGATGTTACAGTCATTTCCTTTAAGGAGACACTTGGTGTTACAGTTAAGCATGTTGTAAATTATAATGATACAGTATAATAATACATTACAGAAAGACACTTTTTTTTTTTTTTTAATATCGAGCCTCCATTTGGGCAAAATATTTGCCTTAAAAATTACTATTTTAAAATGAAATAAAATTATTTAAAATAGATTATTTGTATTCTTTAGAATTAGTACAAAGTGATTTTACGTATTTAGAAAGATTTTACAACAGTTTTTTGTTGGTGGTTTTTTTTTAAGAGGAGGTAGTGTTTTCTATGACAAACAAAGCTATTTTTGGTTTCACTCAATGGAGAAAATGGTGCATAGCTACTGTCCAAAATCCTAGAAATAGAACTCCATTATAAAGCACTAATGTTATATTTCTTACTAGATGCGGTATTAGTAAGACTTAAGTGTGAATAATACCTTTCTTCAAGGCACTAAGTGAAAACTTGATATTATCCATATTTAACAAGTGGGGACACAAGGCCTTGCACTGAGAGTCAAGATGATGTTTGGGAGTAAACCTAAATCTTCCAGCTCCTGGTCTTCCTGAGCTTACTTTAAACTTCTCTTCGGAATTTGAATTTATTTGGGAATAGTGACCTAAAATAAATACGTAAAGTTTTCTAAAGTGTGGTTAATTAGGATTCAGGATAGTGGTAGTTAATTACAGAATCTAGGCTTTCAGGAAGTGGCGGAGGAATTCTTTTGTTGACTGAGGTTTGGTAGTAGGTGTTTGCTGATAAAGGCCCTTTGTACCTGTGTTTCTCAAGGAGTTTTAAAAGGTGTAGTCTCCTTAAGTCATGTCTCATGCTGAATTTATAAACTGGTAACTGGAGGATGCCAGCAAGACTTGCTGAATTCCGGGGGGACGGAAGCTTGGGACAGACCGGTTAACCTCCTGCTGTCTGGAGGCCGGAGGAGCGGGATGGCAGCCGGCGTGGGGCTCCAGACCCAGCTGTTTGGCTGCTGACGGGTACAAGGAACAGCTGGATGAAAAGAAGCACACCGGGAGCACCCTTCTCTTGCCCTTGTCACCAGCCGCTCTTTCAACCACAGGGTCATCACCCAGGTTTTTTTAAGGTTAAAACCCTCTTCTGTTGGGAATTGTATTGGGGCTCCGCTAATCCAGGAGGTGGAGAAGATTAACGTCACTTCGTACTGCACACCTTGTTCTGCATAGCAGTGCTCAAATCTGTTGATAAGTAGGAAATGAAGGCTCTGTATGAGGCGGTATCCTTAAGCTGTTCTACCTTTATTGTGTTAAAAAAGGGAGGAGAGGCAGGAGAAGGAAAGAGAAATGTGCTGCCTGCTTCCCTTCTTTCCACACAATGATAAAAAGGCAACAAAAATCCAGCCCTTCCAGATTAGATTATTAAACTTCCTTGTTTTGCATCAGAAATTCAACAGTGTAGAATAGCTGCAAGCAAGTTTCAAATAGTCGTTAGAAATGATTCAAGGAATAATGATTACAGTGTAAATCATCGTACTTGGATACTTTGGTATGTCACTGGAAATTCAAAGCTGTGAATAGAATTTTTAAAAACCCAAACAGCCACTTGTGTCTGTGAATAGAACAAGTGGCTTGATCTTTATTCTATACACTGTGTTGAAGAGCAGATTTAGTAATAGATTAGTTCAAATTTGATTTGTGTAGTCTATTCAGCATAAAAAAAGCATATTTTTAAGTATAAATGTACACAGCATAAACTGGTGGGTTTAGAAGTGGGTTTGGTTTGCTTTTTAAAACTGCTCTAGGAATCACTGCCAATTTAATGAATTAGAGCATGAAAATGGTTTTTAAGTCTGCTCATAAAATATGAGATTGAGACCATCCTTTTAGGAAGGGAAAACATGGTGTGAGGAAGGGAGCCTGGAGGGTGTGCATGTGCGCGCACAGGGTCACAATGGCACTTCTTAAAGGTGTGTGTCATGTTTTCTCCACATAAGAGCTGTTGATACAGGCTGTGAATAAGGACTTAAGGATTTAGTCTGTAAGAGGAATCTGCTGCTGTAACACTTATTACTCGAATGCCTGTCACCTACTGTACAAAATAATTGGATTATATCTTTGCCTTACTTCTCTGGTGGTTTAATATGTAACACTACGTTATATGTAGCAGCAGAGGGAGCCAACAGTGTTTGTATTGGTTTAGAAAAGTATGACATCAGATTTTAATTCTTTGCGTTGCTCCTCTGTTCAGTACATTCACAACACTGAAATTACAGTGTTTGGTACAATTGCGAATGTCTCTTGAGGCTGGCCAGGCACTGTAGATGTCTCGAGTGTGGTCCTGGCACTGTTTGGCAGGGATTGCATATAGGGGGTACCTGAATAAATGCCAAATATCTGAACATGTGACATAAACTGCTGAGAGTAACACTGTTCATGCAGTGTTCTCTTCCAGACAGTTTAGGGGCATTTGGACAGCTTTTTAAGGAAAGGTGGATATAGAAGTAATATTTTTGTGAATAGCTGTCATTCCTCAGGGCATAATAACATTTACATTTTTAAAACAATTGCTAAATCATTAGCTTTCCATCCATAGCTGAATTATGCTTAGATGTTTTCATTGGGGCAAGAGAATTAGATTTTTTTTGCCTTGTGTCAAATTGTGCCGACTTCAGTAGTTGACATCAGACTATTATGTGCTCTGATATTGCGTATGTTACTGCTACTGTAAAGCTGTAATTCTCTTAATTGGGGGTGGTCTGTTAAGAGCTGCAGTATTAGCATATCCACTTGAGTGATAATTTGATGTCATTTTTGAGGAAGCCTTCAAGCTTTACTCCACCCAGGGTCTGAGCGCCTGCATGTGTAACTGGGAGTCCTGGGCAAGGAGTAGGGCTGCGAGGAACCTCCTCACAGTGTCTTGCTGTGTAAAATAGGCTTTGCTTGCAATAATAGCTTGAAAAAGATGCATTTTATGTTTTCTTATATCACCAATCGCCCAGGTAACTTGAGGACGAGACTTTTGTATCTTGGGCTGGTAAACTTTCAGGAAGATTTTGTTACAGAGTAATTATTTTAGCCCTTTTAAAAGTTCACCTTTTCAGAGGTGAATACTAGTAATCCAGATGAAATGGAATTTGTTACCATTAGTTTTCACATAATAACCTAAATCTTGGCAATATTGAGAGGATGTAGCGCTAGAACAGACCCCTCTACCCCATCTGCTGGGCCCAAGGGAGGACAAGCTGTAGTGGTGTCACTGCTGGTGAATGTCTATGCTATTGCTGTCTGCAATAGCAGACGTTCTACAACCTTTCTGGGTTGGACAGTTTGGTGATTAATTAGCTGAAACATTAGAAAACTTTTCCTAATATGACTTAGTCTTTCCTCCTAGGTCATGTTTTATAGACCTCTGGTAGCTTTTGTTATTCCTTGAGATCTCTCTGCCTCATTAGTACATCTTCCCTGAAGCTGAGGCCTCCCTCCGGCTGAGTGCTCGTCTCTCTCTCAGGCCATGCTTGTGTGGTGTTTGCTTTTTTGCAGTACAACATCGTGTAGTTTTGGTCAGCTGCAATCCCAGATCCTTTTCTGTGGAACTGGTGCCGAGCCATTCTCTATTCTGTAGGTCTAAATGTTTTTAGGAAGTTCTAGTGTTTGGCAGAGCTGAGAACAGCAGGGGAGGTGCAAGGCTTGCTCTGTATTCGTCCTGTCGGGAGACTGCAGAAGTCTAAAACCTCCCACCGTGGGAGGAAGGGTGCAGTCCTCTGAGCAGACAGTTGTGTCTGTGTCCCACTCATGCCTCACACCCCCTTGGCTAAGTAGCCCAGAGCATTTGAGAAAGTAGAGTACAGTTGCTGACTGTGCTCTTGCCTGCCTTGCTTCAGCACTAGCTTACCTCCCGTGAGTCAGGCTAGCATTTCAAACTTCTATGCAATTCAGAAAAGTAATTTAAAAAATAACAATCCATCCAGAACAGAGATCACCTCTTGACTCCCAGAGGTAGTGTTCCCATCTTCTCTTCAAGGTAAGTTCTCCTGTGGCTGGTGGAAAGATAGTATTCACTTTGAACTGCAGGCTCATAATTTCACCAAAAAAGCCAGGCTTTATTTTACAGGAAATCTGAGATCACTTTTTCTCATGATCGTTGCTGATGTTGGAGTTCTTTGTCATTATCTTCCAAATTATGGAAGACATATTCACATTGGTTTTAGGACTTCATTTACTGCTGATCTCTTTCCCTATCAGTACTCTGCACATCTGGACTTGTGGCCCCAAGAGATCATGCCTTTAAAACAAAGGGATATAAAAATTAGTATCCAGCTTCTTAAGCAACAAAACAAAGCAGCATACCTCCAACTGCAGTGTGGAATAATTGATATTTGTAATACAGAAGGATCCGGTTTACATTTTACTTTGCATCCCAATTCTGAGGAAATCTGCTCAGGCGTTTTCACCTAAAACAACTCTTTTTTTTTAACTCATGACTTTTGAAGGTAAGCATCAATTGTAATTTGATTTATTATGAAGTTACTAGTGTCCCTCCTGCAGTGGAGAAAGCTCTGTTCTAAAGTCCTGAAGCGTTTGAAGATACTGGACCTGTATCTTGACGTGAAGTGTGGGGCTTAGATTTACACTAATTTAAGCCTCTTAAAAGTTGAGGGGAGGAAGTGCTTCTCTGGCACATGTGGGTTACTAAAGGCTCTTCCATGTTAGAGCAAGTGAGGGGTAAGATGGGTTTATGGAGAACAGATGAGTTGGTCCTAGGTTGAAGAAAATGTGGTTTATTTCCAGATGAATGCATCTGTTAGTGTTTGTGTAAGCACGTGTCCACAGTTCGCTTGTCCTGTGTGAATATGAGAAAATGATGTGAATGTCAGTTATGTCATACTAATGTTTTTGAGACGTACGGAGAAGCAATTTGTATATTAAGCAGTGTATTTATTATTAATGCTGGTCTCTGAAGACAGTCCAGGCTTGTGCATGTTGAGCTGAGTGCTGTTCTCTGCTCTCTCACATCCTTTGTGCTGACTTGAGCTTTCAAAGGGGATTGTTTGAGCTAAAGGACAGAACTACAAATTAATCAAATTTGAGATCTGCTCCCCCCGCCCCAATTGATAGTTCTCTCTTATGACTGTAACTTTCTTTTTGCTCCTTTAAATGGATTCAGTTAGAGTCAAGTGGCACCAGTAGTTGTCCTCTGGATTCTAGCCAGCTTTGTAAGTAGAATCACAGTCATCCAGGATGGGGGGAGCTTGGGTGCCATTTCATGGGGCATAGCATGTTGTCTTCCCCATGTTTGTCTGCAGAGAATAGTGGCACAGGGAATATGCACCACCAGAAGCAGCCCCTTACTGTCCGTGAGGAGAGAGAGTGCAAATTTTAGCAGACCCATAATTGAAATGCACATGTGAAGCCTTTTTTAGTCGTTCCCTAGCCTGCCTTCAAGTGTTTTCTGAGTCTGACCTTTAAATACAAATGTCCTAGCAAGGTGATGCTCTTACCTCTGAGGCCAGTATATTTGGCCTGCTTTTCTCCCTTTGCTGGTGTGCCAGAAGAGCACTAACTCTTGATTGCACAGCAATGCCAGAGTGGGTCACAGTGGAGGTGCCTGTTCCAGCTGTGGCTGGAACCCACGGCGTGCCGTGGGGGGGAAGGAGAGCCGCAGCAGTGCTGCCTGGACTCTTGCCTCTCCTCCTTACCAGCTCTCCCCAGTCAGTCCCCCTCCTTCAGCATCATTCCAGGGCCCCAGCTCCAGGGACCAGCCCCACAGTTTTGCTCAGGGTCAGCATTGTTCATATTACCGCAAGACCGTCCCTGGTTTTTACCCCACAGCTCCGTCAGCCCCAGTAACTTCCCACTTTGCTCTCTCCCTTCCAGCCCCACGAGGGCCGGGGGTTCCCGGGGAGCGTGAGGGGTGGGCAGGGGGCTGTGATCCAGCGAGGTGCTGAGAGCTGATGTCCAGGGCACGGGAGGCACACCAACAGCCTCTCCCCAAAAGGACAGGGCAGCATGGTGTAAGTGCATTTTCTTCTTGTCATCTGCATATACCAACTGAAAGTGAGCTGCTTATTTACAGACCTGGCTTTAGGCAAGCTAGAAACAGGTAGTTGATGTTAGGGCACGCTAATGGTCGTTACAAGAGAAAAGGATAGCTGGTGGGCTGTTTTGCTGTTTGCAAGGACTTTAAAAAGAGTCGTTTTTTCCTTAGATGTGTAATTGCTTGAAAGTATTCTGGAATTTACTTTTCTCCCCATCCCCTTAGCATCAGAAAGATAGAAGTTTGAGCCTTCTTGTACGCTTGATGCTTAGAACTGACTTTCACCCCAGACATAGTGGTGTTCAGGATCAAGGGCTTTTGCTTTCTTCTACAGAAAAGGACATTCATTGGCAGAGACCTGCCAGAACCACGCTGGCTTATGTCACTTCATCGGTTTCAGTTCTTTGAGTGTGGGCTTTTAGCTTCCTGATGATTGACGTGCTTCAGTTTGATTTGAATTGTTGGGCTCAACGCAGAGGTTACTGCGTGGGAATGGTAGTATCTGTGGCAGGCAGGAAGTCAGATAAGGAGAACTACTCTCCTTAAACACCATAAAAATAATTACACATAATCAACGTCTTAGGTAGCCTAGCCTCTAGCGCCAGTTGTTCATGTACAGATAATAGTTGGTAATTCTGGGAAAGGCAAGAGAATGGTACGATCTGCCATGACAGGTTTTTAACGGTTCCTTCCTTACAAAGTATCATTGATCTGCTGTAGTGAAACACAACTGAAGCCTTGAAATTTTGTTTACAAAAATAAAGAATGCTTGAGGAAATAGAAGAAAAGGGAACAAAAGATGTGTGTGTTTTACAAGACCTGGAAGTAAGCCAAAGTGATTGCTTTGTGAAAATAGTAGTTTTCCGTAAATAATCTAGCTAGCATCTAAATAACTATCCTGTGGGAATTGGGACAAAAGAGCTGGTTATAGGGGACCATAGAGTGCGTAGCTACCACTTGAGTCATGCGTGTTGAACCTGTCGCTTCAGCTGAGTTCCCTCGGAAAGAATGTACCTGGGAGCAGCACAGGGAGGATTTGATCTCAGGATATTTATAAATTATGGCTGGAGGTTCAAAAAATGGGGTGAAAAGGCATAGACCAGGGTATCAGTGGAATTTTTAGAAGAAGAAATAATAAAGATAATAATGAAAATATAACAAGCAGGTTGCTTCTGAGGAAAAAAAGCCTTAGAATCATGGTATCTGAAGAAAAACACAAGACAATATCTTCAGTGCAGAACTCTTCTGTGGATAACCGCAATGATCTTCTGCGTACCAGACAATCTTCTCCTAGCTCAAAAGGAGTTTCAGTTGTCTTTTTGTCTGTTTGCTTCTGCACTGCCATCCTCCATTCCTCAAGACAATATTATACCTTGAGGGACAGCTGGAAAGATTTGTGCTAGAAGTGTTTGTGAAAACAATTAGCCTCATGTTTGTATTAATTGATTGGATAGAAGAGTAAAAGTTTTTATACATCTTTTAATGACATTTTCTTCTGAAACGTCATTGTAAATAAGGAACACTTTTAAATGTTGCTCCCCAAAGGATACTTTTCATTCCTGTCTTCCCTGACTTTTTAAAAAATTTATCTTGAAAAACAAACCAAAACAAACTTTTCTCCCCCTTGAGTCCCTTTGGAGCAGGGCATTGCCTCCTTTTCTCCTTAAGTCTGAATGTAAGGGGAAGGGGTGTGTCAAGACAGACACCTGAAGTTAAATAGAGTACTTTCTTTTGGGACAAAAGAGCTGAATGAAACCATGTGAGAAGTCCTTTGACGTTCACATAATATGCCAATAACCTTTACTTTGCCATCAACGTGGAATTGTAACACTTACTCATGGAAAAAAAAAATCGGGAATTTGTGAAGGAGAGCCGCTTCCATGGTACCTAGGTACAGTATTTTCATTGAACCTGGTTGTGTGAGCTACGGGTCTGGTTTCTGTAAACGCAAGTCTCAAGGGTGGGCTCCTGTGGGGTTACCCCATGCCTTGAGCTCAGGCCACAGCCTGCACCCACTCGTACGCACATGGCTTCTGGAATCACAAAAGGTTGAGGAGTTGTTGGATGTCTGGAAGTTTGAGTCCTCTGTGAGACTGAGTGATTGGAAATTCCTGTGCTGGAAGTTACAGGAAAAGGAGTACGTCAGAGTGATGCAGTGCAGCTGTGTAACTCCAGTGTGTGGGTGTGTAAGTTAATTTAATCTTTTTTTTTTAAAAACATCTTGATCCACTGGGGAGACCTGACAGTGCTAGCGGCTGATCGGAGAAAGAGAAGAGTGGAGGAGAGTTTGCCAACATTGGTCACAACAGTTAGAGAATTTCAGTATGCTCTAGTCTGGTGCTCAGCTAACATGGAGGATGCACAGGGGGTTATAAACATTGTATGTATAAACATACAAGGTGAGAGTAGCATTGCTGTCTAGAAGGTAAAACCCCTCATTTTCAGGATTATTTATATCTGGTTTTGGCCTACCCAGAGTGGCAGTTGCCATGTATCTGAGCAGAAACTTGAAAGCACCTAAATGCTGAACGTTGGTTGATTGGTTGTTTTGGGTTTTGGTTTGGGGTTTTTTTTTTTTTTTTTTTTTTTTTTTTTTTTAAATGCTGGGATGATTGATTGGTCATAGGGAGGCTTCTGGGGACAGTGTTCCTGCCATAACACACGAGCTGTGTTTGTGAGAGCATTTGAACTTTCTGCACTCCCTTTAAATAAAGCTCACAGCCTGTGGTTATGCAGTGGATTAATAGTAACAGCTGTGGGCTAACAGAGGATTAAAATTGTCTTAGCGTATGAGAACATCAGTGATAAAATGCATCTGGTATGAAGTCTCCAAAGACTTATAGGATTGTATGTAAATAGTAAATATGTTTCTATGGTGTTTATCTTCTATTCTGCTTGTGACTGCTGGGCTGTTCTCAGAATTTTTGTTTCTGGGTGCTGTGAGGTTAATGATATTTTCAGAGAAGTGGCTATGTGAAGAAGTCGTGTGGGATCTACACAGCCTTAAAACATTTCTACGGTGTGTTTTGTTGGCAAGGTTTTGTAACAGTGGAGAGTTTCATGCTTTGCAGAGTGAAAAGAAGCAAGCTAGTTACACTCTGTGCTAGTGCAGCTCTGTTTCATCACGTATTAATTTGTCTTACCTTTTTTCCTGCAGGGCTTTGGTAGGGTAGGGAAAGGATTATGAAAGGAAATATGGTAATGTAGTTCAAACTACACTGGAAGTTCAAAAATATTTTAAAACATTTACTCCAGGCTGTCGTGTTTAGTTTAGGCTATTGAAATCCTGCCTGTGAAGGAAGGCACTGCTAAGATAAAACAGCCACAAACAGAAAATCACGTAGTGCCTTCAAGGGATAAGTGACAAATGGATAAATAATTTTAAAACACATGGGGCAAAGATATTTTAATAGATCCGTCTAGTAAGTAATAAGGTGATAAATGAAAAATGACTTCTGTTTGTAGGTTAAGACGACTCATACTAAATAATTCTGGTATCCATGACCAAGCATGCACAGAAGTCATAAAGGCTCTATATCTTCTCATATGATTATACAAGCTCTTGGGCTCATATAAGGTCTGGTACAAGTTAAGACCATATTCTTTTACCTAATATTCAAATCTGCTTCTTCCAAAATGTTTGAAGCTTTTAGTTTGCAGTGCCATCGTACAGATGCCAAGCAGAACTATCCAAAGTCTTTCAGTGATACATACTCCTTTTATATTTGTACGAGCTTGTTCCATCCAGATAGAGGAATGGAAGAGGGAAGCCTCAAAATCACCTGTGGTGATGTAGAATATTTTAAGACTTGCAATGGAGTCATGTAAATGCTTTCAGTTGCTCCGTTTTTATGAATTGCATCGAATGAATTGTTCTTAAGGTACTACCAAATTGCAGTTTGTTTATACTGTTTTTCCATTTATTGCTATTCTTTATAGATATAAAAAAAGGGAAACATAAAAAAGATACTCTGTAGGCATGTATCATGTCTTCTGCAGTGTGTATAGCTTAAAAGTTTTTGTAATATATTCACTATTTTTGAAATACTAAATTCCTCTTGTAAACCAAGTAATTGGGATACAGTTGGCTGATGTCTATCTAGGAGAATGTATGTAGCTAAAATATCCCCTTTAATTGGGTTTTTGCATCTTATTTTTCCTCTTAAAATTTGCAGTTGGCATCGTTTTGACTATTACATCTTTTGTGTTAGTTTATAGATTGTATAATACATATTTTGTATACTCATGATAACATATCCGAGATGCTCTTCCTAAACAGAGCCCTCCCCGAATTTTAAAAAAAGCAAACCAACTTTGATCTTTTGTGTACTTTCAGAGGACTTGCTTTTCCAGTGTGTGTACAGGCAGGTCGTCTTCCCTGAAGTTAACCTGTATTTGTCATTTATCTCCTCTTAAGATTGGGTTTAGTCATCTTGGTTCGTTTCCAGAACGTTCCAGATCCCAGTATCGTTTCCAGAAAAGCCAATCATACTGCATGCTTAGAGGTGAAGCTTTGAGGAACAGTTCCATGCTTGCGTGCAAATATGTCCTAGTATAAAAAAAGAAGGAAAAAGGGAAATTAAAGGAGTACACAAAATTTGGTTTAGGTTTATCGAGAAGGTTGCTGTGTGTGTTTCTACTGGGTGCGGACAACTCCGTTCTGGAGTCAGTTATTGAGGTGCCCATCGCTCCCTAGAGGGTACAGCCCACCTCACAGGGCTGTAGCGTGGGCTGGGGCTGAGACCTGGCTTACATTTGCCCTGCAGTCATGCTGGTTCCAATGCAGTCATGATTCAAACAGTGATATAATTTGTGATATAATTAAATAGTGATATAATAGTGATACTGTTTCTGCTGTACACTGGCCAAGCGATTGGTGTAAGAGGTTAATTCTGGTTTAGTATGCACTGTGGTATTTTACCCTAGGGGTAGGGTACATCTTATGTAAAGCACTTGTCTGAGAAAGTCTTGAGCAAAGCAAAAAAACCAAGCCAAAACAAAAAACCTTGCAGGAGAGCCATCCTGACTATCCCATATAATGACTTTTTCTTCTTAAGTTCTTTCTGCTCCCCTTGAATTGTAAATCTCTTTAATCTGTGTCAAAAGTCAGCTCTGGCAAAGAGAGAGAGACTGAGCAGGAGAAGTCCAGGTAAAATGAAGGTGTGAATTTTGTTTGTTTTCCTTCTGCTTTCTCTATACTTTTTCCTGCTAATACTTCTGGCCCTAGGAGCAAATGACAACAGAAGCCTCCCTCAACCCCCACAAAATTGATGCGAGTTTTCAAGTCATATTTCTACAAGATTTGCTTATTATTGCCAATTGAGCACAAACCCTTTGGGGTATGCTGAAGTGAAAGACAAATGGCAACTGTAGTTTAATAGCTCATATCCTGATAGGATTCCAGTTCTAGTGGTAAACTAGAATAGTTGCATTCTGGCTGGGGTGGGATAAAGTCCACAGCTGATGTAGATCCAGGATAGTCGAATAGCATTTTTACAGTGTTCTTGAATATAAGTCTTAAGATCTATGTTTTTTTAATCTCTGTTCCATTCTTTTTCAAATCAAATCTATGTATTGCAGGCAAAAGCAGCAAATTAACAATTTACATCAGAAGATAAGGGAGAATGAATTACGAGCTCAACATGCAAGACTAAGCCATCTTGTGAACTGTGAAGAACCTTACATGACTAATTTGCAGGTAGGATGGATCTTTTTCTTTCAGCAAAGCTTTCCATTGCCCAGTAACTGACACCTGAAAGCATGTTCACAGTTTACTGCAGGCCAAAATGTAGAGCTTTTGTGATTATTGGTGGTTGTGTAATTGTACAGCTGTAAATTTTATAGAGGAGAATACCCTCTTAAGTGGTGGTGTTTACCTAAATTTGGAGAGAACTAAGTTACATTAACATTTTGTACATACTTGTTTTGAAATCTGATAAAAACGGGGTAAGAACAAGGGATTGTGACATGGTAAGAATAAGAGTTTAACAGTGTGCAGCACAGTTATACAAGGAGCTATTGGGAGATAAAGTAGTTTGATAGGAGAGTATCTGAAAACAACTAATGGAAGGTTTTCTGAAGAGGAGAAGGAGGCAGTACCCAGAGGAGCGGTTAGATAGACTTAGATGGAAGAGGTGCGAGAAGGCAAACAGACTGGTGGAACACCTTTGCACAAGACACCTGAAAAGGATATGGATTAGTACTCCTAGGAAACACTTAGTCTGAAAAGGAACGCATGGTGGTATTTAGGGCATACCTGTCCTAATTTTTATCTAACTAGCACAAATACGGGAAAAGGTAAGGATGAGGTAGCATAGGCTAACCACAAAGGGCAGATTAGTTTGAGGACTGTGGCTGCTACTCCGTTGTAGCACACAAATTCCATCTCCAGACCTCAGCACATCTAAAAGGCAATGCAGAAAGAGAATGTTAAAAGCAGATATGCAGAGAAATAGTTTTTCTGTCCCCCTTTTATTACCTTTTTCTGTCACAAACACTGTACCGGGATCTCAGCTAGTTTACTTCAGCATGACATTAATTATGTCCTTGGAATAATACAGCTATTCATCAGGTGAGAATCTGGTTTGTGTGAGACAGGAGAGAAATTCAAGTGAAGCCTCATTGTGAAGTTAGGTATTCAGAGACTTTTTCAGACATCTAGGAATGCAGCTTTTGGTGCTTCCAGAAGTTCTTTTAGGAAATACTTTAAAATTCTATCTTGATTAAGATTTTTTTGAAAAAGAAAAAAAACTACTGCAGAAACTGAAATTTTAGTATTCATATCTTAGTATACCATAGCACACTTCAAATAAAGCAGCAGATGCATTTATCTTTCATAATTTAAAGAGTTTAAAAAGTTTATAATGTATTAGGATTTCTGCTTGATTTGTGAGCCTTCTATAAGATTAACTTAAATGCAAATCTCCCCTAATCAAGGTTTTAATATCTCTTAATGCTTTGCTGAAGGAATGTTACTAGTTAAAAAAACTGTCTGTATAATTTCTTTAAAGATACCAATTTATGTTATTAAAAGAATCTTGAAACTGAAAGCGTAATGGGATGCATCTCCTTTTTCATCCCACATGCAGTTGATTTCCATTTTGTGCCTGTCTGTGGGCAGTGGAGGTAGAAGAGTAACATTGAACTGCATGAAGTGGAAAGGGAAGAAGGTTTTGGTATGCAGGACAGAAGGTAGGAGGCCTGCCTTCTGATTGTAGCTGTAGTCTCAGGCTTGTCCCTGCACCATTCTGCACCGCAGGTGTGATAGCTCTAAGGTTTGACTAGTACTAATGTTCTGCTTTAGAAGGATCTTGAGATTGGAGCACCTTTTACTTTAATATATTTGTAGCCATTTTATGGAGTGTTTTTCTTCCTAAGGTATGGTATGATAATGCAGCGGCAGTGATTTGTTTTGAAAACACTTTTTGTTTGGATTTTCAGGGGTTTCTTTTGGAAGAAGTCACACCTCTTCCATAATTCTGATGGGGAAAGTGGCCCCACAATGTTTGTTTGCGTGTGTTGTGAATGTAAAGGTGTCCAGCTTCTTTATTTTTTTGCTCCAGATTCCTGAAATACATACTGTTGCTACATATTTTAATGTTTGAAAAATCAAACCCCACCCTTCCTGACAGTGGAAAAAAATGCAGGAGTGTTTTCTGCTGTGCTGCTCAAGTATGCAGTGGTATGTGTGTGTTCATTTGTATGATTATTTTATTTCTCTTTGTAAGCAACCACAGTATGAGAGCACACCACTGCAACCTCACGTTTCAGAAAGATCAACATCCCACCTTGAGGAGCTTGAGCGGAAGATTGCAGCAGCTGAGAATAAGGAATTACAACTCAGTGAATTTGTAAAGCAAATTTCAAACAAATCCAGTGAGGAGAAAAAGAAGATGGAGGAGAAAGTAAGTGCCTTTCATGTTCCAGATTTCCTTTTGACGCTGCTATAGCAGCATATGTTTGTTTGGGTTTTTTTGCTAGAAAGCAACTTAGTACGTGAGTTGCTGAGCTATTTTCAGAAGGTAGCTAAACTATCTGTGATAGAAAAATTGATAGTTAGTGATTGTAGGTGTTGACAATGGATAAATCTAAACTTGTAGTGAATACATCCTAAAAAGCGATACTGGATGAAATGGCAATCATGATGATGACTTTAACCAGGTATCAGTTAAACTTGCTTTTAAGAAAAGCTGCTCAGCTCTCAGAATTCATGTAGTTTGAAGTGTTTATTACAGTAAATAAAGTATCATTTAAAAACATAGAGTATGAAAATGAAATCCCCATTTTTAGCATGGCTTGTAAATGCAGCCCTTGTGCTTTGAGATGCAGTTACCAGTCTGTATGTGTCTACTCAGCAGGAGTGATCCTCTTGTAGCTTTGCTAGGATGCGCAGAGTAGACTTTAGTCTGAGACAAGGAAGAGGCTTAGATGGCTGTGTTCTTGGAACTGTCTTGACAAGAGGTTTCTTTGGAGGCTGAAGCAATACCTAGAGGTGGTTTTGAATGTCCTGGTAGCCTTCCTTGATTGCAAGGAATGTGCCATTGACCAAGTGGTTCCTAATTAATGTTTTAGGGACACACTGTCACTGTTACCTTCTCTTCTTTTATCACTGGACCTTACTACTGGGCTTAGATTTCTATTAATGCAGGTTCAAGGGGTAGGAGCAGTATGATACAGTGAAGTGGCAGGTGGGAAGACAAAGAAGAAAGCATAATTCATCTCAAATTCTGCCTTACCATTTCCTGTGAACCCTGCAGTATGCTTTTCACTAAGGGTAACGTTCAGGAAGGGCAGAAATTGGATGCCGCTGCTTCCTCCTGTCTCAGCTTTTACTGCTTGCGTTCTTCGCTGTGCAGGAGCTGCTGCTGTAGGTGGTGGCAGTGGCGAGGACCCACGCAGCAGGGCTTGTGGCAGCGGGATGGTCTGTAGCGAGGAGCCTGATTCACTGCACAGGCCTGATTCACCCCTTAACAGCCATCCGTTCTGTGCACTGAACAAAAGGCTCTCAAGGAGAGAAAGGGCAGGGAGGGAGAATATGTTTCTGTAATAAAATTAGTGCCCTTGTGTTTGAGGGAAGGCTGCGGATGGAGGAAGGAGCCGTGCTGTATTCCCGCAGGGAGGTGGCAGGCTGGGTGCTGAGCCTGGGGACAGCTGTCTCTGGAGTTCCTCTGCTGTGCTCACAGGGAGATCAGCCCAGAGCCCACAGGCTTGGTGTCCTGGCTCAGTGACTGATGTTAGGGGACAAAAATACAATTTCTGTGCTGATCAGAGGGATTGGTGCCAATAGCTGTGCTAGGGTTATTTCTGAGTGCATGCCTGCCTCTTCAGAGAGGGTTAGCGTTTTCAGCCCAAAGCCAGATTTGGCCAGGGAGTGGGGAAAATTCTGTTAACGTTCAGGTGAGCTTTGCTTGTAAGTGTGTGTTAAAAGAACGCATAGGAAGTTTAGGTTAAGGTTGCTGGCATACATTTCTACTTCTGTGTGCCCCACTTTTGCAAATAATATTATCTTTTCCTACGTGGGAATTTTTAACGTACAACATTTAAATACAGTGTACAGATGGTATGCTTTTGACAATAAGGGACAAGCTGTGACTGTTCAGTGTAGGTGGGAGGAAAGAAAACATAAAGAACGCTCCCATTTTCTTGACCATCTTTTGTCCATGGTGAGAGGTCTAGGAAGGTCTCCTTCATCATGAATCCAGGATGTATTTGAACTGGAAAAGGTTCAGAGAAGGGCAACAAAGCAGATATCCATCCAAAAATCACAGGAGGAATAATTAAATCTTCACACTGGAAAAAGAAGGGACTGAAGGGGAGCGCGATGGAGTCTGCAGAGCCACAAGCAGCCTGGAAGGGACAAAGGGCAGTCAACTCCTCACTGCAGCTCCTGTTGCAGGAATGAGGGAACATCTAGTGAAACTGTAGGAGCCAAGTGCATGATCAGGAAAAGGAGCCAATTCCTCGTGCCAGTTCTCTATAGCAAACCTGTAGATGTCTCTCTGAAGGCTGTTGTGGATGCTAAAAGAATGGGTGAGTTCATGGCAGTGCTGCCTTGTTCTAAAGGCACAGAAATAGCTGCCTCAGGAGAGCCCCTAAGTTGAAGCTGGAAAAATGTGCTTTCTTTGTTCTTTCCCTACCATAGACATCTGCTTATGGCTGCTGTTGGAGATGAGGTATCAGGTTAGAAGGCCTCTGGTTCTGAAGCACTGTGTCCCGTCTAACATTAGCGTGGATGTACTTGATGCTTTCCTTTTGAGAAACTGCAGGGCCAGCAGAGATCAGAGTTGCTCTTCGTTCACTGCTGGCGTCGTACCTGTCTTTGCCCCGTGCAGACATACCAAGCAAGGGAGTATTTGTACCACCTTCTGAATAATTCTGGTGCCCGAAGAGAAGGTTTTTTTCCCTTAGGCTCCATGTGTAGTCAGTGTAGGACTGAGGTGATTGAGAGCTCTTTAACTGGCACTGAAATTCAAGAAGCCTGAAAAAGCTTCCCTGTGGTGACTGGCCAGTAGTTGTGGTAGCTCCTCACAGCTTCCTAGCTGAGAGAGCCTGCTAAGGTACATACTGCAGTACTTTCTACCAGTGTCCGTGTCTTGAATGCCTGAGTTCCTCCTTTTCCTTATGCTAGGCATGAATGTGCCTCGTGGCACCTGCAGATTTTGAAGCCCTCACTTTAGTTCTGAGGCATTTAATCTGGAAATTGGACTGCTGGGCTGGAAATGCTTCAGTTCAGACACTCGTACCCTGCTGGCTGCTCCTCCTCCCTGTGCTGTGGGTAATTGTGAAGGACTCCTGTAAGGTACTGCTGATAGCTTGTAGTAGCGTTCTCCCCTATGATTCCTGGGGCCTCACTTTTAATATTTAATTGCCAAAAGGCAAGAGCTTTCCTATTTTTTTCCTGCCCCAACAAAGTCATCCCAAGGCAAGGAATCCCAAGGCAAACACGGTAGCTACCAGAAGGAGAGAGGTTGCAGCAGACGAAATTCCCTATGGTATATATGCAGGACAAAAAGATTTGGAAACCATGTAATCTGTGTTGCACAAGTACTGGAGTATTCTGACTGGTCAACTTGTCATTCTTAGTGGTATGTGAGAAAGAGAAGGAAGGGATTCACTTAGCTAACAGTCAGACTCCTGGCAGTTCTTCATGTGCAACATTGGCTTATGTGTGCATATTTATATCGCTGCCGTAAGGCTTGGGAAGTGGGGAGGGCAGGGAGAAGCATGTGGTTCTGGAGCATGTATTGTGGCAAAAGGTCATGGCTGAGTTGCAACTTTGCTTTACTGA
Source organism: Elanoides forficatus (assembly GCA_025311575.1). NCBI lineage: Eukaryota > Metazoa > Chordata > Aves > Accipitriformes > Accipitridae > Elanoides > Elanoides forficatus. The sequence continues at coordinate 26,605,207 of JAOBAS010000013.1, read as the reverse complement.
ATGTGGGGTTTACTTGGGCTTTGTCTAATCAGAAAGATTTTAAAGCAGCCTGAAAGCTTTGTTCAGTTTTGAGATGTTGGTAAAATAAAAGATATAAAGATTTCTGGCCTTTTGGCAATTCTCAGTTTTGTGGCCCATATAGAAGGCAATCTCTGGAAAAACTTTCCAGGTATTATTGACTTAAACTTTTCGATAGGCCCTGTTACTGAGCTCTGACATTGACAGTGTCACAAATTTATTTCTCAGTGAGATGGATGTCTGTAGCAGCAAAATAAAAGTACATTTAGCATTTACTCTAGTGACAAGTGTTTGTTATCTGTGAATTACTACACCTTAGTTCAAGCGATAGAGGTACTATTTTTCATTAAATTTGACTACAACTGGAAAATACTCTTTTTCCTGCCTGCCTTCTCACTTTTTTGACCTAGATAATGAAGTAGCAGGAATGCAAACAAAGATAACACAATGTAAAAAACCTTTTGCAGACTGATGGACAATTAAGATGCCTGTAGAAAAGGTGTTTAAGAAAGCCACTATTCTGTTCTGATGTCCTCTGATGTAACTGTCAGATTGCATCAAAGTCAGGTTTTTGGCTCCAGTTCTTGCTGGGTTAAGTTCTTGGCCCCTGTGTTTTAAGTTGTTTTCCTAGGCCAGAGGAAGAGGATAGACTAAAGTATTCCCTGACCGTTTGTTGCATATGAACATCTCCATTGGTGAAAAAATTAAGAATATTTTAACTGTTGAACTGTTCATGTTTTCAGTCTGCAAGGCACATGGAGTATTATGGGTAGAGGTGAAACAACTGTGGTTTGAGGTCATCTGTGCGTCTATGACTTGGAGCTGCTGGGATTAACCATTCTTTGGTTTTGTTTTCCGCAGTAACCAACCCGTTCATGAAGCTGAGAGTACAATTCTTAAAGAGTGACCAGCCTCTGCTTCCAAAGGAGGTTTATTTTTCACTGTAATCATAAAACATGTACTCTTACTTTCTTCTAGCTTAAAACTAGAGACCGATATATTAATAGCCTGAAAAAGAAATGCCAGAAAGAGTCTGAGCAAAACAAAGAAAAACAAAGACGAATTGAAACCTTAGAAAAATATCTGGCTGACCTACCAACGCTGGATGATATAGAAGGGCAGACTAAACAGGTAAGGTAAAGAGAGTTTGTTTTACATTTTAAAAATACAAGTAAGCTCCCTAATACCTGTTGTCAAATCTTTTACTGTTTCAACATAGATTTTTTCCCCCCCATCTGTTTAGGAAAAGAAATATTTCAATATTTTAGAAAGCACTGTAGCTATTAGAGATTCACATACTCAGATAAGTGAAATGAGCCTAAGATTATACAGAAAGTAACTGCAAGGCTGTGGCCTGCCGCAAGGCCTTCTGCTAACATGGCATCATGTCTGACTAATGTAACCTGTGTTAGCTGCAAATTCTAGAAGAGAAGAACAAGCAACTTCAGGAAACTATGACTGAGTTAGAAAAGAAGCTCGGAGAGGCCCGATCGCAGTGCAGAGAGAGAGAATTGCAACTGGTGTGTCAGAAGAAAAAAGAAAAAGAACTGGTCACAACAGTACAGAGGTATGAACAGTTGCTTGGGCTGTGCCATGAAACGAGTGTACTTTCCCACCTCATGTCAAGACCTAATGTTATTGGCACTTTTAATCTATTACAATGCTAATGATTTTTCATGGCATAAATACGTTACTGTGCAGAATGACAGTGTAATGCAATAGAAGATCCAACCAGATTTTTATTTCTGTCAAGTTGCAAGTAATACCACAGAGAAGAGTCTGCCTAGGACACTCTTCACTATCTTTCCTTAAAGATGTGGGACACTGCTGCAATGGCATCATAGCCTGCTACCAGAGAGAGGACATAAGCATGTGCAGCAAAGGGGCGTTGTATAGAAGCTGTCAGCACTCCTATTTGATAAGTAACCCTGTCACGAGCTGTGGAAAAGCTCCCTGGATATTAGCTGATGGGTGTATCAGGGAAGGGTCAAAGATTTAAATAACTGTAACTGTTTCTTACATTTTCACTGAGGGTCGGGGTATTTACAGGGAGATTTAGCTGTAGCTAATCAGCTGTCATTGAACTTGCATAACTATGAAAAAAACAAATGGGGCAGACATCCATGAGAAGATTCCAGATGAGACATGGAGACATTGTTACTGTGGTACATTTTAGATCAGGGGAGCTACTTAAATGCTTATTTTTAAAAAAAGGAGGAGGAGGGAAGGAGCGGGGAATCACTTTTAATAATTTATGTGGATGTTACTACAGTTCACTGTCCCTCCATTGGGTAAAGGTGCATGCCACAGGAGTCTGAAAGTGTTTCCATGATGAAAGGCAAGCTGGTTGGAACACCTTGCCAGCCAAATTGTTGACGCATTGTTTCCATCTTACAGATGAAAGGCCTTTTTTCTTCGTGCCCTCATAATCTAGAGGGGGATCATTTTGTCTTTTCTGAAAGCCTACAAATAGTTGAGGTGGCCTCTGGTTTCTAAATTAGACAGCAAGATTAACACTAATAAAATGTATTTCCTTTCTGAGAGAAGGTGAGCAGGCAAAGGCTCTGGCTACACCTAGGAGCTTGAGTTGAGCTACAGAGGGTCTGACGGTCATGCCCTTGTGTGGGAGCAGCTGGCAGGAGTGGCTTTATGCTCCCCCTTACAAGTCACAGAGAGCACGAAGGGTAGGCCACCAGTACTCGGTGCAACCTCCGGTTCTGGACTCCGTTTTGAGTTGTGTGTGCCCCAGTGACAGAGTCTGATCCTAAAGCTCCTGTAACTTTGAGAGATTCCAAGACTCCTCTGGTCTGTGCTGGTTCTGGCTTTGCCTCCCACAGTAGCACAGAGCAGCTATGAACACCACAAAGCTTTTCTTTGCTCCTCCCTGCCCTCTCTCCCTGTGCTGTATTGCTGGAGCTGAGCCTTTTGGGAGATGCAGCGCAGAATCTGGCCCACTAAACCATTCCTGCGTGAATCTGTTCTTGTCAGTGCTACAGTAACTTCAGTAGTTGAGGATTTTTGCATCATTCATCTGCTGTTGGTTTGCTCATTTGTAAGGCTGGATTCTGCTAGGTACAGTTTACAGTTCTGGTTGGAAGATGGTGCAACTTTCTAATTTCTTGCTAGAATGCACAGCCTGTCTGGGTTCTGTCAGCACACTTAATTTTTCTTTCATGTTGAATGGCAGTTTACAACAGAAAGTAGAAAAATGCCTGGAAGATGGTATTCGCCTTCCCATGTTGGACACAAAACAGCTTCAGAGTGAGAATGAATGTCTCAAAGAAAAGAATGAGAAAGCCAGTAAGGTTAGTCTGCACATGATCTGTTGGTGGCATCTTTAACCTTGAGTCTCACCTTTCCTTATTTTTTTACTTTAGAAACAAATATCTCACTAAAGAATTACACATTTGTTGTTGCTAATTCACATTTCTTTTCAATATCTGTCTGTTTCTGTTCAGTGCATTTATTTTGCATGAATTTCTTGTTCTATCAAAGTTAAACTCTGTCTTCTCATTTACGTTTTCAAAGATTCCATTTAAAACCTATGGCTACACACTTGTAAGCTGATTCTTAAAAAAGGATCTGAAGAGATTCAAACCTTTTAAATTACTCGATTTTGTATTCTAGGTCATAGACAATCAACAAAATCAGATAGCTGGACTGATTTTAGACATGCAGGTAAGAAAGAGTGTATATTCTGTTGTTTACTCTTTACATTTTTAGTTCATAAAGATAACATTACTGAAGTTGAATTTTGTCCTTTTATCTTGCCAAATAGGAGGCAAAGGTAGAAATGCCAAGAACTTAATCTTATGGCCTGTAGTTGACCTATGTTCTCTTGCAGGCTCATAATGTATTCATTATTGATGTTTGTATGGTTTAGCACTTTGCTGGTACTCATCATAAAGTGAAAAACTATTGCTATGTAGAATCCTTATTCTGCTGGTCTAGTGGATGTCATATCAGAACTGCCTGTTTCAAGTGTGAGGATTGCCTCTGTAAGTAACAGTGAAGCCTCTCATCCAACTTCGGGGTTCAGATGATCGTCCAAAATACAAAAAGTGATACTGATGAGGAGCTTCACTGCTGAGATCCTTAGTAGAGACAGGTACCTTTCTAAGCCCTACCACTTCATATTTCACATCATTTAAGCAGGTCCCTGTTCAACTGGTTTCTGACAACGTCGCTCACTTAGATATCTTAACTCTCTTGGCAGATCTTGGGCACCTAGCTTGGAGCCAAGGGTTTTTCAAGCCAGCAGAGGTTGTCAGCTAGCAGTCAGTTGCAGCTCTGTGGATTGGATTAACACATCAGGCTCCTGAGACTTTAAAGTTACCTAGTGATCACCAGTGTTTGTTGTGGAGAAAAGGAAACATTATACAGGTTATAGGAAAGAAAGTATGACTTGCTCTAGAAAAAGCTGAGCATTTAAAAAAACAGATAAGCATCTGTTTTATTGAATTTGGCTTCAGTATTTGCTGAAATTCTAGTTTCTGCATTCTTCTTCTAGATTGTTGTTTGTCTCCACATTTTTTGCTTCCTTACCCTCCAGAGAGACTGGAGTTACAGGGTTGTCCCTTGAGAATGAAGAGGGTGGTTCTGCTTTGGCTCTGTATACATTAGGTTTGGAAGAACAACAAAATGGTAGTAAACAACCAGCTGAATGCCCGCTCCTTCTGAAGTGGAAGGGAGCACTCTGTGGAATTAGAATCCAAATAATGAACAGAGACAAAGAGAGAACGTGCTTTCTTATTTCCGCTTTGCACACTGGAGCCAAGTTTGCTTATTTATAGCTATTGAAAGTAAGTTGTCTTCCACCATTAAATTGCTTCCTTTCTCTACCATGCAGGTAAATAGAAGGCCTGATTGCTGTCGACAACCATATTTTTGCTTGATTAAATTACAGTGCACTAAATACATCTGTAGAGAAGCAATAGGGGAATTTAAGTTGCAACATAACGTACATCTGTTAACTGAAAAGCAAAATCAATAATTTAAAATTCTCTAGGTTTGAAGAAGACAAAATTTATCAAATTGAGATGTTTTCACAGAGCAGCCTGTTACATGCAAGAATTGTGACGCAGGCAAATGTCATTTCAGATATTTCGTAATTAAAAAAAAAAAGTTCAGATTGAACTCCATAATCTTCCTGAGGTTCTCCATCCCTCTTTGTAGTTTAGTTAAGATTATTTACATGTGTATTACGTGTATATGTCGTGCCTATAAGAAATTTGCACAACTTACCTAAATGTATTATCACCAGCCTAAATCTCTTCATATTTCCTAAACTTTCTGATCTTTTTCTCTCCATCACCTTTAGCTTGAGACTAGTGGTCTTTGTGGAGACTAGTGGTCTTTGTGCATGTTTATACAGATGGCTGTTTTGTATGCTTAGTCTGAAGTGACTTTAGGGAGCTGCAACTGGGAAATGCTGAGTAGTTGTGACAGTCTCTGAACAGAGTAGTGTTTTGTTCTTCAGGACTTTCTCTTAGTTTTCCTCTTTTGAGGTATTTTATATAAGGACAGAAAATAAGATTTGAAAATGGTGTTAGACCTCAAATTACTTGTAGACTACAGCAGCTTCTTTGTATCCTTGATCTTCCTGGTCTTCCACATTTGTTCCTTGGTGTTGTGGTTTAACCCCAGCCAGCAACTAAGCACCACGCAGCTGCTCACTCACTTCCCTCCCACACAGTGGGATGGGGGAGAGAATCGGAAGGAAAAAGGTAAAACTCGTGGGTTGAGATAAGAACAGTTTAATAGAATAGAAAGGAAGAAACTAATAATGATGGTAATAATAAAATGACAATAATAATAATAAAAGGATTGGAATATACACATCAAGTGATGCACAGTGCAATTGCTCACCACTTGCTGACCGATGCCCAGTTAGCTCCCGAGCAGCGATCCCCCCAGGCCAACTCCCCCCAGTTTATATACTGGGCATGACGTCACATGGTATGGAATATGGCTTTGGCCAGTTTGGGTCAGTTGTCCTGGCTGTGTCCCCTCCCAACTTCTTGTGCCCCAGCAAGAGCTGGCTGGGCACGAGAAGCTGAAAAATCCTCGACTTAGTCTAAACACTACTGAAAACATCAGTGTGTTATCAACATTCTTCTCATACTAAATCCAAACCATAACACTCTACCAGCTACTAGAAAGAAAATTAACTCTATCCCAGCCAAAACCAGGACACCTGGGAAGCATTGAAAATTAGTTCATTAGAAACTGAAATCCCTTGTCGACACAGAGATGTAATTTAACTTCGGCTCAGAGGATATCATTTTATTCCCTGTATTCCGCCACATTGTAAACTTATGCCCGAGAATGTATTTCAGTTCATTGTTTTTAACTTGCAGGCTGAAAGCAAAGAAGTTCTGTTTCATACAGCAGTGCATGAAGCAGTACTAGTTCCTATTTGCTCATAATTGTGGTGAAATGATTTTGATCTTCCTTGTATGGTTTTGCTTGGTTGATTTGCTCTCCTGAGTGTGAGGGATTAAAATTCTGGTTGGTCTTAACAAGATGTCATGCTGCATATATAGTACATCTTCAGAAAGAGAAAAACTATAGAGGAGAGTGGTGTTTAAAAAAATCCGTGTTTACATGATTAATTTAGATAGTACAAATTTAACATTTTTTGGTATTGAAAAAAAAAAGACAGTAAAAATAAGTCAGATTGTACGACGCCTGTGTTACCCAAAGTACATCTGTCAATCCTGTCAGTCACAATAAACCCAAACTGTGCCAGGCTGGGAGTAATGCCACAAAATTGTAACTTTGGAAAGCATATGGAAAAATTAAGGGTGAAGTGCAGAGGACTCGTAGCATTATGAGCAACTGGGAAATCATAGCACTGTGAGCTCAGCCAAGCTGGTACGCACATGTGCTTTTTCTGGGCTTTAAGGTTAGGGAAGCAGAGAATGATAGATGTTAGGTGTATCTTTTAGAAATAAACACTGATTTCCACTTCTAGTACTTCCTGTTAAATGGTGTAACTCATGAGCTGAGCATGTGCACATTATTTGGAATATTCTAGAAATTGTTTTTGAAGTAGTTTGCACAGTTGTGTAAGTTTAATGGCAGATGTAGTTCTGAAAATACACTGGAGAAGATAATATTTCTGAACCTGTCTTCCCTACCACCTGCTCGCTCTCAGGAAGGCTGCACAGTCAAACCTTTAATGTCTGGCGTTGACACAAACATGAAACGTGTAAGTGGTGGTACTAATGCACGTATCGTAACTGGGGCTCTGGGTGTCCCTGAACCTGCTCGTCATCAAAGGCTATTAAAATTTGAAGATGCTTGGAAGCTGGGAGGGTGTTTGGGCACCTGCACTGCCCTGTTCTCCTCCTCCTCCTTCCACAGCTGCTTCTGTTTGGCTGCTGCTGCAGACGGAGCTTGAGGGACCTTCAGTCTGACCCAATATGGCCATTTCTCTCAGTAGGTAATGTTTTCAAAAAACTAAAGACGACCGTTCAACACCACTGCAGTTTCTGCTCATCTGCAAGGCCGACAAAGGAAATGCCTGCAGCAGAGCTGCTTCCTGCCCTCTCCCGGCCCAGGCTGTTTCCTTTGACAGGGGCAGGGCCCTCGTTCTTCCTCCCCTTCCTCCCGCTGGAGTGTGAAGCTGTGCTTTCTCGCACAGCTTATCTATAGGATGCACATTACTTCAGCACTTCCTTTTGAGGGGGGAACTGAGAAGCAGGTTGGTCAAGTGTGTGAAAATGGTTTTAAAAACAAGTAGTCATTTCCAGGTTCTGCCTGTTGGTTCTTATTAATTACATGAAAGTGAAGTGTGGGGTTTTTTTAGTCCATATTAAGTGTGTAAATTTTAGCACCATTTTCTTCCAGTTTTTCAAAGGGTATGGCAATAGACTTGTGCAGTGTTGAGCTGAATGCATTGGGAAATTTTGTGAAGGCTGCCCACCTCCCATGAGTGCGGCCAGGCCATTAAAAACTCCACTCTGTGTTGGCCCTGGCCTTACCTCTCATTACTCCCTGCCTTCTCATCAGCACTAATAATTCTTACAGCTGGCAAGTCAATTAAGTGGCTTGTCGTCCACTCTGTAGGCTGCATACATGGTAAAATGCAGGCCTGTATACAGTGTCTCCTATGTGCTACAATCCTCGGTGCTGGAACCCTGAAAGTTCTATTCTTCACGTATCTTAGGAACAACTCTCACAAGAGTAAATTTGGCTTCTTTTCCAAAGCTAAATTATTTTCCTAAGATGCCGAAACCAACATGCCTTGATGTAATTTGCTGTGGTTCTATCAAGTGGGGAGCTTGGGTTTTTTCTGTCTTTGAATAGGGTTGCAGAATCATAGTGCAGCAATTTAAATTAAAAAAAGAGCGACTTTGGTCTTTCTATAGCATTTTATTTAAGCTACCGCATAGAATTCCCTGTGAGAGAGTTCTCTGCTTTGGAAGAAGAATCTTTAGGATTGTTCCTACAGAGATTAAAGAAAAAAACATTCTTTTGGGACGGTGTAATTCCATAAATTGAGAGCCATTGGTTTGTGAAATGCTCCTTCTCCTCCCCCCATCATGGTCTCTGGTTCCACTCTGTGGATGGTTACAATCAAAACTGTGCCAAGGCATGCACTGTTGTTACCAGTGCTCCAGCTGTATTTTGAGCATGATGGGATCGGATTTGCATCTTATAATTGAAATTCGGCAACAGGTTTTACATACCAGTGTGCTGAGGTAGGGATGGAGATGACACTTTATATGCACTGTGCTAGCACAGCGTTGGATTTGTGAGTAATACCATTAATGACAAAAGAGGATTTTTTGTCTTCATGAAAGCTGAAAAGATCTCTCTGTTTTAAAGCATCAGGAGTTTTATATAATCACTATTCACTGTTATTAGTATTCTGGTAAGATGGTTTGAATATTCCTCTTTCTGAATTCTGCCAGATGACCTTGAAAGACGTATCTACAGACCTAAAAGCCAACCAGTGGAATAAATATGAGTGCTTTTAACAACAAAGACATCTGTGGTCGTGCTGAATTCACTCCCAAAAATCCACTTTGGAAAGATCTCATGATTTCTCAGTTTCAACTCTGTGGGTGAAAACTAGGGAACTGACAGCAGCTGATTCCATGTTGCAGCAGTTGTTCATTTGTTGCTGCTCGTGCCTGATCTGGAAGTCAGTCATGGAAAGCTCCAGTACTTAAGTACAACAGCATCCTAGAAATTTGCTGTTTACATTATTGAAAACAGTAATTATTGTATCTGTTAAAAATGACACTATAAACTACAAATAAGTTGCTTTTTTTACCTGCAGTTGTTTTTTCAGCACAGTAGAGTTGTATCGAGTGTTCTGTTTTATCTTGTGTGTGAATGGTTTTAGAGAGGAGGCTGCTCTGTATCAACTGTCAAAGGCTTTCTTCTCAGCTATATAGAAGATGAGGTGAATTCTGTGGTATGAAGGGTGGTAGGAAGTCCTGCCATAGTCTTCGTGGAAAGTAAAGGCCAAAAAAAATATTCTGTTACAACTTGGAATTGCACAAATGAAGCTTAGTTGTCATTAATCTGCTGTGAAATTGTTTGGTTAGAATAAACAGTATTGCATGGTTATTTTAAACTTCATGCATTCCACATTGGAGTAAGGTTTTGCATACATACAGTCTTTTTGTTTCTAAACAGATACTGCTTATTTAAAGGGTTTCACTGATATTTGGAATAGCTGTGTTAGTGTACAGAGAGCTGTTGGAGTCCAGTTGAGTATTACCAGGTGGAACATGGTAGAAAATAAAAAATGAAGAATTCATACAAAAGCAATAAATAACTGAAACTTAGTAATTTACTGAGGATGCATTTTTTTGTCAGTGCTAATATAAAGTATGAAAATCTAAATCATAACCTGTGTTTTCATTCACTTTAGTCTATGCAAGAGAAGCTTTTGCAAGAAAAGCTGATAGTTCAGAAGATGACAAATGAGCTTGAAGAAAAAGAAAGGAATATAGAGCAGTTAAATAAAACTCTCTCTGAAGTAAGTAAAAACTCCAGTAACCCAATCCCTGACCACACCAACTGTGAAGAACCTCATAGAATGATCATAAGATCCCATGGTAGGGCTTTATGAGCTTAATTACGCACTTGACTGTGCTGGCTGCTGTGCAGACATAAAATAGATACCATCCCTAACTCAAGAAGTGGGAACTTCAAGGGTGAAGTCTGCTAAGGAATGGTAACATGAAACAGCCAGCCATGTAAAAGCTGTCTGCCTGCCATTCTTTGGAGTGGTACAGAAATATTGATTATATGCATGGAAATAAATTCTTTTTAATTATATTGTTTGTGGTTTGAAACAGGAAACTTTCTGCTACAGTGCATGCTGCAGACTAACTTGCCCCTTTTTCCCCATTTACTTTTCACAAAGAACCAAAGACTGATGGAAGAGAACGCCTGCCTGAAGGAGCAGATGCGGCAGGTGGAGCAGTCCAGGCAGCCAGTATCTGAGAAGATGCCTATAGCAGACCAGTTGTTCAAGGAAATGTCCCATTGTTTGTTTGACTTGAAAGCACTGTGCAGTATTCTTACCCAGAGAGCTCAGGGCAAGGAGCCTAACCTTTCCTTACTGCTGGGAATCAGATGTAAGTGATGTTGTCATTCCAATGCTTAATAGTGTTTTGACACAGAGGAATTAAGCGGTGCTCAAACTTGCTGGCTGGGCAGGCCAGTGTCTCCCTTTGCTGTGCAACTGGAGCAGCTGTGTGTGAGCCATACTCCTGGAGCACTCTGGAAAAGCTGGGCTTTTAGTGCAGCTGGGCCACTAAATGCATATGACTACGCAGGTCCTTGCCAAGTCAGGAGAGCAGGTCGCTGGCTCTTCATACGGACCCAGTCATGGATATGTTCACCCCACTAGAAAAGAAGGGTGTGTAGCCAGGTGTCCATCCCTCCTGAGACGTGCTGCAGTCACCCTGACGATTAATGGATGCTTTTCTGTCAAACATGTTCTGCCCTATAAACCCATGATGAGCGAGGTGAGGCATAAGCAGGCCTGGTGTGGCTACATCACGTGGTTTTGTTTTAAAACCCTTGGGGTCAAGTGGTAGGAATATACATCTGCTGCTTGAAAATCTATATGTCTGGTTTTAGGGGTGGTGGTGTATCTGTGTGTATTGGATAAGCCTAGTGCCAGGCAACTTCATGTCCAGTACTGTTAATGGCACATCTAGTCTTCAGCACTGACTAAGCTGTTAAATTTAATCAGGAAATGAGGAGCACACCCTAAAGCCAGTCAGACAAAGCTTCAGTGTAGTGAGTTTGTGTTAGGTCTTGTCTTTTAACAAGCTTAATAAACAATTACATTTTTTTTACCTAAACGTATCATACTCTATTGTTTTCTTAATGTTAATTAGAATTAATCAGATAGAGTGGTTTCTGAACTGGACCATCAACAAGGTAGAAAAGTAACAGTATAGTGTCCTGTGCAGCAAGAGCTGCTATACGCCACATAGGTTCATCTGCACTGTAAACCCCTGAAGCAGCGGGGAGTGCAGCATATGCCGGTCTGAAAGTCCATGAGACCATCATCAGCCAGAAGGATGAATAGTGCGGCATATCTGTAGTACTATCTCATCATCATAGATTGGGCTCATTTCCCAAGCGCTCCTATCCATTTTTTCTGAGTGGTTATAGAAACCTCCAAAATTTCTAGGAAATGCTGTTCTGCCCAGTTTTTTCACTGCTGTTGAGATCCATCACACTTCAGCAAGTCTAGATCTTGGTGCAAACAGAAAAACACGTCTTTCGGAGGAGCACTGATGGGCTCTGAATTGACTTTAAGTTCACACGGTACCACATGTTGTTGGCTTTTCACCATACTACAGCATGATTTGTCTCGATGTAATTAAATGAAAGTGACCTACCCCTTATTTCAAAGGGGGGTGACTAGTTCAAGTATTCATAGAGCACAGTTGCTAGAGCTTTAACCTTGGGTGTTGTTTTTCATAGCACTGAGCTGTTCAGCTGAAGAGAATGAGAATTACCACAGCACAGAAACGCTTTCGAAGAAGCTCTTGGACGTTTGTCAGTTAAGAAAGGATATTGATGAATTAAGGACTATAATGTCGGACCGTTATGCTCAGGACATGGGGGACAATTGCATTACTCAATGACAACATTTCATCTAGTAGCAAATGACTTATTAAATGCTGCTGTGTCACAGGTCTTTGCATTTCTATTAAGGAGCCATATTGGAAGACTGCAAATAGCGCCGCACATGCATCTCTCTGAAGATTGTGCATATTTTATCTTGGGAGTCCGGTGGGGAGAGGAGAGTCATCGTTTGAACAGAGTGGTACAAACTACAAGAAATCTTTTCTCCAAACTACTGAATGTAGGAACAAACTGTGAAGAATGATTCAGTTGGATACTCTGTTTCCTTTGTTAGGTCTCATTTTATTACTTCACCCAGTTTCTGGAATCAGAGCATCAAAACAGCCGTGCTGCTGCTCTCTCAGCCCTTTCCTTCATCAAGGGTTTGTATGGCATTATCTGTGTTCCGAAATTGGAGCAGAAGGTCGAAGGATCTATGGCTGTATGTGGTGAAATTGGAGGCTTCTGCAACTGCACTTCACTCTAAGAATTGCAATTGGTACAATCTTGGAGCACTACAAAAAGTAGTTGCTCTTCAAGTTGCCTAAAAAATTTGATAACCGGAAAGGTGTTGGTTTTAGTAATAGGTGTCTAGCTTGTTTGCCCAATAGCAGAAGAAAACCAAGTTTTAACTCCTTTATGCAAATGAAGTCCATAAAATATAGCACTATCAAATTGTTTTAAGCACTCTCACATTGCTGTAAGAAGTTTCAGTAACATGAAGTCTGTGACAAACCCAGAGAAGCTGGAAGGCATGAAACTGCAGCATAGTATATGGCTGTCAGGGGAAAAAAAAAAAAAAAAACAACTCTATTTTAGTGTTAGGTCATCTCCATTTTAAAATGTGGCTGGTCTGTGTTCCATTCCTGAAGGCCTCTGATGAGGTTGTGAACCACCTCAATCGTTTTTTACCACAGCTACAAAACGGGTGTTTGGCACTTGGCAAAATCAGGGCTCAGAACAGAATGTTTCCGCGTAGCAGTATTAAGTACTCGGTTATCTGAGGACTGCAAAATTTTCCACATTGTTTGGGAATTCTTGATTTCTCTATTTATGTAGGAAGCAGTTACATTAAAAAAATAAGATCATGTTCGATAGTTTATTCAGTGAGTGTCACTTGGCAGTGGTGTTTCACTCCTGTGGGACAGATGACATTAATGCTTCTAATTTCCTGGAACATTACTGCAAGTTAGCTGCACAGTTATGCGTGGTGTAAAATAGTATTTAACTGAAGGAATCAAAAACTTGCAAAGAGCAAACCCACTCTCAAATCACGCTGTTAAGAAAATACATGAGCGTCAGTTACATATATGGTATTAAAAGGAAGTTTCAAATGACTAAGGTGCAAGCCAGTCAACTGACCCGTAGTCTGGATAACAGCAGAAATCTCTTGGAAAGCTTAGTGGTTAGAACCAAGTAAATTCTAGGGTAACACTTTTATGGCAAAAGTGTTAGTATCTTCAGTTTTCTGACTGTATTTATGTTAATAGAAAAAAAATGGTATAGCAATGTAGACTGGTTACTGGTTTTAACTTGGTGATGTTTTGCTTTCTGTTCATTGTTAAGCAGTTACCGCTAATGTTGTTTTTATAATTTAGTGATTTAATTTTTTTAGCTGTATGGACTTATTTATTTGACAGTTTTCTCTATCCTGAACCTACACATGGATTAATTTGTGAAAAATAGTGTCACTATTTGTATTATTGCTACATGGTGTTTTCAGATTAATCTGTCTGACTGGTTCAGCTCTTGGGAGCACTAAAGCAGTGTCTAGACGAAATCTCAAGTGAAATTGCCCAGTGTCTCTACTTCAAGGTAAAAAACTAGGCCATTTTATTTTAAATTTCTGTGCTCTTTCTGTAGGTTTAAAGGTGTACTTTTATACTAGTGCAAAACCGAAAGCAAGGATCTTCGCACAAATGGGCTTGCACAGTCTCCTGTGCCTCTGACAGCATTGGCTTTTGTGACTAGGGCCTCAGCTCGTTCCTTTGGTGTAGTTCATCACTTTTGTCCCTGCAGTGAAGTAATAGTCTCCAGTTTATGGCATCTGTCTCATAACAGAATTCAACAATAACATTTCAGATATTAAAAGTATTAGGGAGAGAGGAAACATCTACTTTTAAGTTGCACATTATTATTTCCTTAGATGAAAACGTTGTACCTATAAAAAATTACCAAGCAACGCATTTTTCTGAATTTGTTGGAAATAACAAGGAGTTTAATAGAGTGATTAGAGAGGAGCAGGAGATTTTTTGAGTCACTTTGAACTATTAAGCTGGTCACTTGGCTGGTGTGCCTCCATTGTCCCTTCTGTTAAATGGTGATACTGTACTGCAGAGTTGAGATCAGTAATTTATATTTGCAAAGCACTTCAGGAGCTTTTATGCTCTTCAAGTATTAGTTGAAAGTCCCTCAGGAAAGAGGTCCCATTTTATTTCTAATACTTTGATTGCAGTGCTGTAATCTTGCATTGTAATATTTTTATTACGGAACCTGTAGTATTTATGTTGACTTTAAAGCACTTGATTTTAAAAAACCCTGAGTTTATCTGCCTCAGTCAAATTAAAGTAGGGAGGTAAATGATGGATGTATGAGCCAAAGATGCAGACTACCAATTGACTATCTATAGTGATACAGTATTTTGCTTTGATTTCTTAAAATGTGGCCTGTTGTAGTAGTAGCAATTACTATATATGCATCAGTTTATGGATGCCTCTAAATGGAATAAGCTTTGTCTAAGATATGCATGATTGTTTAATTGGTTAAAATGTAGTGTGTGTGGTCTCATTCAGCATATTTAATACAGAGTTGATTAATGAATGTTAACATTGGAATTGCTCAGATTTAGTCATGACAACTTTTTGCTGTAGCTATTAGACAATCTCAAGGGCTGAAAAACAACCGCTAATGAACGGATACTGTGCCGTTCTGGCTGTCAGCAAATTTGTACAGTAATTTTTTTGTATAGTTTCAGATTGCATCTATACAATCCTTTAGAAGATATTTACAGTAACTACTGTATTCAAGAATGTATTTTGAAAAAGACTTGGAAAGTAACTGTCTTTGGACAAGCTATAGATGATGCTATGTATTTACTATATAGAAGTAACACAGCTCAGTTGTGTAAACGTGATTTAGGTTGCTAGCCTCAGCTGTGCAGCTTTGTAGTGTGATAGTTGTGTGGAATTGTGGAGATTGCTCTAACCACCCACTCGGGCTCCTGCATTCAAAGCTGCCGGTGGCTGTGAAGTCATTACAAGAGCTGAAAGTTTGTCCTTTTCACTTCAAAAGGTTTCCTTCCTTCCTTTGCCCTTGCTGCCCGCCTTTTGTTTCAAATGTTTTTTTGGACGTTTTTCTTGCAGGGTAAGAGCACAGGGAAAGAAAGCGAGCAAGCCCTTTCCTCCCTGACCTGCTGCCCTAGCACAGGCAGTGACGGCACGCTGCAGTCTCTCCGCGTGGGCGTAGCTTGCTCCAGTTTTCCTCATCCTTATCAACGATGCTATGCAGGTGGAGTTGGAGGTATAATTGGGCTCTTCTCATTGATGTGATGAGCTCTGTCATGAGCGGGGAGAAGATCTTCTGAACTAATCTGCATTCTTACACTGCAAACAAATCAATGGTTATTATCTAAAGGGATGATCTATTCCGGTAGCTCA
This sequence comes from Elanoides forficatus, assembly GCA_025311575.1. Classification (NCBI taxonomy): domain Eukaryota; kingdom Metazoa; phylum Chordata; class Aves; order Accipitriformes; family Accipitridae; genus Elanoides; species Elanoides forficatus. The sequence continues at coordinate 26,589,419 of JAOBAS010000013.1, read as the reverse complement.
TTAGCAATATTAATTCCACAGCTGCATACCTTTGTGCCTTTTTTTGCCTGAAGTAAGTGTTTATTCCCCTTGAACTTTAGATAAGTTGTTAGGACGCTGATGACTGCACCTTGTTTTCCTCTTACCTGCCGATATTTTGTTTATAAGCTTTTGCAGTAAGAACTCTCGCATAATGCCTAGAAACAGAAGTACTCCAGACTAGGTACTAGGCGTACACTTTGAATGTTAGGCTGGTTGTAGTATGCAGCTTTTTTTCAATATGAAGCATGAGCAGGAAACTCAAATCATAATATGTTTATTTTGTGTATATTAATTACAGTATATCATTAGTTCCGTGGGGAGGAGTGTCTGGAGCTATCTTTTAAAAGCACAGCTGACATATGTACTGGATCAGTCCCTGAAGACTGGTAGTTTTGTAAATTGGGTTCAATTTTTGAACTGCTCAGAATACCTCATATGTAAATAGAGTTGTCATGACTTAATCACAATGTGTTCGTTGTAAAAAGTAAAGGAGCCACTGGCTGGCTCAGCTTTAGGCTTGTTGTTCTTGCCTCTTTTGTAATTTTTTTTAAAGTAGGGTTTACAGCTAGAATTTTGAATGCCAAAGTTCTATTTATTAAATAATAATAAAAGTTTTCATTGTTAATGACTGGTATTTTTCCACTGGAATTTGTTTGTCGATGTTTGGGATTTGTATCCACAGAGCAAAAATAAATTTTGTTACAAAAGTGATTTCTTCATGGTTCTCATTTGTCCAATATCTGGCATGCGACGGAAGTGACCAAAGCTGGACTAAGGGCAGGAGGCGAGAAGGAATAGTGAAAGATCTTCCCAACACCCACCCCAGCTTCCCTTCAGTGGTCTGTAGTTCTGCCTGAATACCACCTGACTGAGCTCTCTTCCTGGCATTATTTTTTTAAAAAAATCAAGGCCTTGGTAGCAAAAAATATTATTTTAGTGTAGTGAGAGGTTTTTAGAGCATGGTTCCTTGTAAAGTCCCTGATGCTTTTTTTAGGCAAGTGCTCCTGTTATCCATCTTGGATGCTAATTGGAGAGATCACAGGTGGGACATTTAAAAAGTCTTAAGTTGGCACAAAATAGTAGGCAGAAGCATTAGGATAGCTAGTTTCAAAGTTGCTGAAAGATTCATCAGCTTTGGAACATGTGGTTGCCCCAAAGCCAGTCACACAGAGCAAAAAAGAAAATTGGATGGTGAAACAAAACTAGCAGTGGGTCTGGTACCAAAAAGAAAACTGGTAATGAGGAAGGACATGTGGTTTTAATTATTATTTTTCGGTCAGAAAGCACAAATGGATGGCTGGTCAGACTGAGCGGTAGTTCAGCAGTCAGAAATCCCTGCTGCGTGAAATACTGCAGGTCAGTATAGTCCAACACAACCAAGCGACATTGACTTCCCGTCCATGTCAAGTTAGTGCAGCCTGAGCAAAAGTCAAAGGTGAAGGGCTTTGATCAACGGAACAGGAGTCTTCACGAGTGCCAAGGGAAGTGGGGTCACCCAAAGAAGGGCTCTGTTCTGGCAGCTCCCTGTGACAAATCTCAGAGCCTGTTTGCAGCATCGAGTGCTGAATGAGCTTTGCGTGTAGAGTGGCGTTCCCCTCTTCCCCCTTGTACTGCATCGTGCAGAGCACAAAAGTTGACGCTACCTCTTCTTTTCAAAGACGCTGGGAGATTCACTTTAATTGGCTAATGCATTATATGTGGTAGAGTTCGCTTGCTTTTCTCCAGCCTTGTGACTGAGCACTGAATGATGGGCTTCTAACTCGATTAAAAGCATTCTGTGCCCTGCGTAAATGTGCGTAAAGGGCTGCACAGATGCCAACTTTCGGTAAGATTTCTGAGGGTGACCTTTTGTGAACTGCTCGAAGTCAGGTTTAGGTTTCAAAGTATCATGATTAAAGCACTGCTAACAATAGTAGTGGTAGAAAATGTTCTGTTGCCTTTGTGCTACAAACAAAATACAACTCCAAATGTGGTTACAAACGAAACCTTAAACAATAATGCTGGTCCTAACACTGCAACATCTTGAATGAGGACAACTTGCAACAGCTAAATCTGCAGTAGATTGCCTACATTATGTAAATTAAGCAATTCTGCAGGATGTGCTAGCGACACTGGGTCATTTGTTTTGTAAATGAATGGGTTCTGTATACTTGGAGAATTTCCAAGTGGCAAGGGAAAGCGTATACTATGAATGATGATACTTAATTACATTTTAGTATGTGCATATTTCTCTTCCCCCTTTGTGTGCGTTACCCCCACTCCCCCCTTTGGGGGCAGCTGCTGCTTTTCTCCTCCTTTCCTTGGCGTCGCGGGTCTGAATTTCATGGAGGTAAAGGCATGCTTCAAGTCACGGAGTTGAAGCCTGCTCAGTTTGTGGGGAACCCGATAGGTTCAGCTAATGCTTCGGGGCTCTTTCATGAGTGGTTTGGCAGCTCCCCTGAAGAATGCAACCCGTGGGTATTAATAGACCAGAAAACTGATTTACTGGTCTGTGTACCTGTGAAAGCATTTGCCTGGAGGAAGGCAAAAGGAAACCGTTGTCAAGTTCTGGTTAAGTGGTATCTGTTGTCGAGAGAGTGAATTGTAACGCTAAAGGTTGTGGTAAGAGAGTTTTCTGACTGAAAACCCCTCCTCGAGGGGGAACCGGATAGAATTTA
>JAOBAS010000013.1:26571120-26586641 GCA_025311575.1 Elanoides forficatus | reverse complement strand
ATTGTAACGCTAAAGGTTGTGGTAAGAGAGTTTTCTGACTGAAAACCCCTCCTCGAGGGGGAACCGGATAGAATTTAGTATCCAGAAAAGCTCGTCTCCCCTACGTTAAAACCAGAATACAGGTAGTCCCTGACTGCCAGGAAGGTGACAAAAACCCCTCCTAGACCAACGTGTTGTCCCGAGCTCTGCGGTGGCCCCGGGTGCCCGACTGGAGCCCCGCTGCTGCCAGCCTGGGCCGGGGCGAGGGCCCAGCCGTGGCCTGGCCCGGCGTGGGGCCGGTTACACGCTGCCCCGGGGCGGGCAGGAGCCAGCCCTTGGCCTCACGGACACGAAACTGGTCACGGTGCTCCCGCGTGGGCTGAGCCAGAAGCCAGCTTCTCCTGGTTTCTCCAGAAGCCAACTTGCCCTTCCCAGCACCAGCGGGATCCAGCTCCTGAAGGATTTTGGCTAGCTGTGGCACAGGTGCTGCAGCCTGTTGCTTCAGTCACAGAAAACATAACCTTACGCCTCCTACATTAGCACAGGGAGGAAGAGGCAGAGTGTGAAACCAAATCAGCCTTCTGCCCGTTCCCAGGACTGTCATACCGAGCCAGCAGCGAAAAGTGGTTCAAAATGTCTGCGTCTGCGACCGAGCACTTTCTCTGATGAGACAACAGTTCCTTATACTTATCAGTTGTCATGATTTACTATTAGGGAAAGAAACCCCTCTTTAGTCGCTACAGTTGAAGGGGTTAAAACATATTTTTTTTTTGCTATCGATTCTCTGGTGACAAATTAATTGCTCTTCTTTTTTTCATGGCTGGTATTTATGACTCCTGTGTTGTGGAGCAGGCATATCACAGAAACTGATTTGCCTGAGATCTTGAAGCTAATGCCGTAATTGGGGTAAGGACTCATTACGCTCTCTGTAATCATCTGCTTTCATTCGTTTACCAAATTATTTTGCAGAACTCTGCAACTGCTTTCAGACTTTTTTTGAAGATTGGTTTTGTATTTCTAACCGTAGGGGTCAGATGTGTTACATCTGGGCTTGGGTCTGGGGGAGGGCAGGGAGGAAACACCTAGCTGTCTGCTTAGACGTGGCTGTTCGCAAGAGCAAGACAGCGTGCCTTTCTAAAGGCAGTTTGGACAACGGGACTTAATCGACTGATGCACTTTCTAAGCTTCCTGCTGGGTTTGATCTAGTAATGGTTAAATAGGATGATGCCTAATTTATTGTCAGTTAACTCGGGGGGGAGGGAATCCAGCAACAGGGAGGGAGATCAGTGAGCGACGACGCAAACTTTTTCACATGATCCATCTTCCCCCAGTGCATGGACACTTGAGCTGTTCAAGAAGCTGGTCTTGTGTTGGTGCATTTGAGCCTTGTGCTTTAAGGTGGCCCAAAAGCAACGCCTGGGCCGGGGGCAAGCCCAGGGCTGCGGGGCAGCCATGCAGCGGGACAGGATGGGCCGGTGAAGACCCTCGGTCCCACTGGGAACAAATCCTACCCGAGACAGAGTCTCAAGTCTGACACTTACACCCCAGCAGAGTCCTTGAAAGCCCCACTCAGGCACACTGGTGGCTGTCACGCCATGAGCACAACCACCCGACTCTTCGTTCAGTTCAGCCGCTTGAAAGCTCCCACGGGATTTCAGACCGAGCTTTCTCCTCTGCAGGCTCAGCTACGCCATGGCATGTTGATGCCTCTCACCCTTCCCTTACTCCAGACAACTTGTTGTCCTCTTCGTGTTGGAGCTGGGGTGGCAAGACCCAGTTTCTGGACCCTTCTTTGGTCAGTAACTCTCTTACGATAAATACTATTTACGGGCAGGTTAAAGCCACGAAACAGTCACTTCCCAGAGAAGTCATCCCTGAAGTATTATAACAAGGACTAGAAGATATCAGACTTCAGCTGTTTGCGGCCTAACTCTCGCCCCCCTCATGGGACCTCATGGCTTTGGAAAGAGAAGATAAAGGTTACAGCTGGGAGGGAGCTGGCGCAGGCGTACACCCCGCTGCAGGGAGCTCTGCCGAAGGAGGGAGCCCTGCAAAGGGGTTTGATGGATGGCATCATCTGATCAGCTCCCAGGCAGGCTTCATTATACAAGCCGGTGACAATCGGCTCATTAGTTACATTATCGCCCGCTGCCTTAGTGCCTGTGAAATAGCAAAGATAAGTAATAGGATATTTTTAGTTTAAATTATGGTTTGAACATTTTAATTAAAAGCCGATTATAATCAATCTGTTTCTAACACCCTTTCCCTCACCCTCATTCATAAAAATTAATTACCACCGTGACGAGCCAGTGAGTGAGCCTATCCTGCTCCTGGCCAGTGGCAGCTTCAGAGCCCGGGTTTGCCGCTGCCCGGGTGGCTACGTGCGCGGAGCCAGCGTAAATTGTGTGCACAGGTGAAACCGGTCACACGGGGCAGGTTAAAAACCTTCCCGGTGCTGGGTATGGCCCAGCATGGGCTGCGTTGCAAGTCATTTAAGCAAAAGCGATGGTCTGCTCAGACCCGGGTATCTCAGACATCCATTTGTGCCTTGGAGGTGAGAGGAACTGAAAAAAACCTGGATTTTCACAATTTAAAAACCAAAATTGTTTTCTCAAAGTGCTGGCATTTTCAAAAAGTCCCAAATCTTCCCCAAAGTGCTGCTGCAGGGGCTATGAAGGTCAGCACACAAGCTACCCCAAATGGCTGAGAGAGCAGCTAGCAGCGTGGGGATCCCAGGCAGCTTAAAACTATGTGCAGCCTGACTCCAAAATACATTAAGAATGTGAGAATAAATACAAAACTGACCCTTTTAAAAAAAAAATTAACCTTAAGTCATTGGCTATACTTTGCCTTGACCTTCTCAAGGCTCATCACTGATCCCAGTCTGTGTAAACAAAAGGAGACTTTGGCCTTAAAATACCTCATTTGGGAATTAAACTCTTTCTAGCAGCTCTGGAGTCTGAAGCAGAAATGCTTCCCCTGCCAAAGACAAATCAGCAATTTTAACTGAGGCTTTTTCTTAATTGTCAAAAAGAAAGAGGAGATGCTGGATGCTCAGGAGAGCATCTGAACTATGAGATTATGGTAAAATGGGGGCAAAGCATCTTGCTGAAAGTCAGAGGCCAGCACACAGCTACTGGAGAAGAGTGAATTTCAGAGGAGGCATCCTGCCCGCGACCTTCAGAAGTTTTGGAGGAATTTGAGCGAGCCAGCTGGCTGTATCGAAAGGGATGTTTGCCCGTAGGAGTGTAGGACAGTACTTCTGCTGCAAACCCTCCCGTTAGCCAGGAGCCCCTCCGGGAGCAGGTTGGTGCGGGACGGAGGCGGGAGGTACTCGGCTGTCTTGGTGCTTCCCATGGATCAGCTCAGGCATCTTTTTGCTCCATAGAGCAGGAGACACAAACCCTTCTGGTGGGCATCCAAGCTGGGGTTGCAAATTCCCGTGCCCAAAGCAAGGCAGTTAGGCAGAGCTACATTCAGCATGGACATACCTTTATGACTGAGACCATGTGCTGGGTAATGGAAGAGCCAAAGCTGTCTGTGGTTGGGAATTAACAGCTTGTTTGAGTGTTGCAATTTTAGGTAGTTTTCTAAAGCCCCAGTAGATTTGTTTGTATAACAGAATTGGTAACAAAAGCCTCTACTATTTCCACAAATGAAACAAACTTAGATTGTTTGTAACACACGTTGCAGGTGGTGACCTTACAAAGCAAAAGAGTGAGTCAAAGACCTTGATCACATGAAGTAAGAACATCTAGTACAGGAAAGAAATTCATGCCTTTTTTCTAAGTAAGCAAAGAACTACACTGTTACAGGATACAGACAAATTAACCGACAATTGCAATAGGACCCATAACTCATCAGTTTGTCCATGAGGATGTTATAGGAAGGAGTGCTGAAAGCCTTCCTAAAGTCAAGGTGATATCACCCATCGCTCTCCCCTTGTCCACTGAGCAAATCATTTTGTTGAAGTCTGTCAGGGTGCCCACGCGTGATTTCCCCTTCATAAACCCACGCTGACTACTCCCAATCACTTTCTTGTCTTCAGTATGTTCAGAAAGTTTCTGGCATAACTTGCTCCATCACCTTCCCGGGGATCAAGGTGAGACCGACCAGCCTGTAGTTCCCTGCATCCCTCCTTCTTGCCCTTCTTGAAGATGCCAATGACATTTGCTTTCTTTCAGTCCTCAGGACCCTCTGCCACGGCTGTCTGAAGGTTATCGAGAGTGGCCTCACAATGACATCGGGCAGCTCCCTCAGCGCTCGTGGGCCCCAGGATTTGTGCATGCCCGGCTTGTTTAAACACCTAACCTGAGCCTCGTCCATGGTGAGTAAACCTCCATTGCTCCATATGACAGTGAACGGCTCCCAAACCTGGAAAATGACTGATCTCTGCCAGCTACCACTGCATTTAGTGCTGCTCTTCACTTGTTTATGTACACCTTTCATTCACTCACAAGTAAAAGTCTTTCCCCAAGCTCTGAGGGTGGCAGACATTGGCTCCAATAATTTAGCTCACTCATTTATGTAAGTTAAAACTTCACTGCATTTTGCAGGTGATAATGCTAACATGATTTTTTCCATCTTTCAAACAACTTGACCCCCAAAAGTGAAGTAAAACACTCTGAAAGTTCACTTAACTTAAGCATGTGTCAAGTAAAAAAATCCACAGAATTCAAAGAGTTGTGGAGGCTGGATGTATCACCTCTGCACTGATGACATACGCCATTCCCTCCCCATTTTGCCAGCCGTCTGTTAGCTCTTCTGTGAGCTGCTCAACGCGGGAGCAAAGCCTTTCTGTACCTTTGCAGGAGATGCACCACGTTGTGGGGCCCCCCGAAACGATTTGCAGCAACTGCATTTCTCCAAGGAACTTTTTTCCCTTCTTTTAAGAGGCAAGAATTGTGCTTGGTGTATACGAGGTGACTTAATGAGAAAAACAAACCCCAGTGTCATCTTCCATTGCTAAACACCAATTCAACCTCGCTCACGCCGAGAGCTGGTGCTGTGGGGTGCTCCAAGAACGCAGCCCAGCCCGCTAGGTTGAATATTACAGGAATAAGGTAAATTGTTGCTTCTCTCCCCCAGCCCGGGGTGGAGTGATTAAGGAAGCAGTAAATCAAGCGTTCACTGCCACGCCATCTCGCCACTGAGCACTTTGGGCTCTTGATAAAGAGCTGCGTTACAGAGCTCACCATCAGGGCTTTCTTCCACTCAGAGGGGAAGAGTCCTTTACATCTGTAATTCTCACCGTTACGAGTCAATTGCTGGTTATTAACATGTAAGCAAGGAGGCCAAACTCACAATGCATCAGACACAGCAGATAGCAAAGCCTGCATTTTCCTGAAATGTATCCTCCCAGACACGAAAGCACGTTTGATTGCTTGTGATGACCTTGCTACGTAGGTCCTTTTGAAACATCTCTTGCTAGAAATCAATCATGCACACACACACACAGAGCCCACTTTGCAGCTTGGTTCCCTACAGGACTTGCGTTATTTGCATTCTGTTAGTGCTCAGCCTAACATTTCGCCATGGCCATCTACAGTAGTCTGAGGGGAGTCCCTCACACTGCGTGGCAAGGACCGGGAAGTCTGGATGGATTCTGAAACACAGAGCCAGGGGAGCACAGAGGAGCTGGTGAGGTCCATACTGTCTCCGTGGCAAGAGAAAAGGGACGGGGAGAGGCCTTCACCCAGTAATAGATGGGTTGCACCAGAGGAGCCTGGCAAGCAGGCAAACCTTAGCTCTGCCTTGGACGTCTGGAGACAAACCATTTGCGCAGCAATTCAGTCTCAACTGATTGGAACGAGGATAAAAAGGAGGTTTCACGGTGAGGCATGCTGAAGCTGCAGCACTGACATTTTCCATGTCTTAGGTTTAGAGCTTCACATAGATGTCCAGAAAGAATTTCTAAAAATATCATAGCACCATAGTACTATTATTTATGTGCACATTAATATAAAGCACAACATGGTTTCTGTTTAATTCAAGCAAAAAAAATCTTTTACGTAAACTGACCTTCTAATAAAAAGAAATTAATTAGCCCTGCACTTACACATTCTAAATCTGACTTCTGAATGCTTTGAATTGTTTTGGTGTACAGAGTGAAGAATTTGGTTCTTCTTGACACAAACTAACCAAGAAGAGGTCAACCTTGCATCTGTAGCATGCCCGAAACATATGTCAGAGGCACCATGTCCTGAAAATAGGCACAAAATGCCCAAATGTGGTGCTGCCTGTTCTGTTTGGGGTGTGCTGAACAGCTTTGGGCAAGTCGCTCCGTCTCGGTGCCTTGGTGTATGTGTATGTCAAGTAGAGATTGCACAGGCTCCTTTGGAAAGCATCTTAACACCTCTGGATGAAAATTTCCACAAGAACTAAATAGCATCTCCATTAATCAGCATGCGCACATAAGACTGTGTATGTGAAATAAGATGCTAAAAAAATCAGTGGTTTTCAATCTACCCACAAAACTGGGATACTATACCTGTCTTGAATCCCCTACCACCCCACGGCAATCAGTGAACCAGGAAAACTGTCCTACTCCCAGAATTGAGATTAGTTGAGCTGCACAAAACTAAATCCTTTCCTCATACAATGCGGGCAGAAACCCTTTAAAAAGTTTCCTAACTAGTACCCCAAAGGCCAAATTCAGCCAAAAAGTTATAATTTCATTTCCATACAGCACCTTTTCCCTGGATCCACAGGTACTACTACAGGAAGACCCGAACTATTTTTCTCTCCTTCTTCTGTAGACCTAGCACAGAACGTAAGTTTTCTTTCGTCAAGTACCAGATCAACCTGTTGATGACTGAATTCCCTGGGTTGGCTGGGTTCCCCACGTTGGGGTCCGCTCAGCTGCGGTTAGGAGATTGTCACCCTGTGCTTGTGCATTGCGGCGGAGCGTTGCTGCCTCATGTGCTTGCAGGGGAACAACCAACAGAGTGGAAAAAACTAGCGCATCGCTCAGGCATCGGGCTTTTTTGGGAAGCGGTCCCTTGGGAAGCAAGTGCCATGGGAGAGCATCGTTCAACATCGTGGGGTCTGCTTGGAGTTTGCCTCCCGCCCGCTGCAGGCAGCTGACGCCGCCTTCGCCGCTCTCCCTTCCCGTCTGTCTGCCCCTGAATTTACAGAGCAGTAGCTCCCAGCACCCCTTCCCAGCTGGATCCCGGTGCTTTTTCTCCCTGACCTGCGGTGCTGGAAGTCCCCCTGGCACCTCCTGGTGCCACTCGCCGCTGCGGCACGGACACGGGCGGTGAGTACCACCGCGGCAGCGGCTGCTGTTGCACACCGGTGTTACTCCGTGATTTAATTCTCCTAATTGAAAGGCCCCCACTCGTATTTTCAGCGGTCTGTCAGAGCTTCAGGCCATATCTGTGCAATGTTAAATGGAAAATGAGCTAGAAAATGTTATGCAAAACTCCAAAAGCTCAGGCACAGCTGTTTGATCCTTTGACAAACAGTGGACAGATTACGCTCTCTCATTTCCAACCAGGAGAAGGAGCATCAGAGTTACAGAAGTAAAGTAGTTTCACAAGGAAGAGTCCTGGCCAAGCAAACAGAGATCTGCAGCACTGATGAGGACAAAATGTACAGAACAAAATATACAGGATTAGTTTAAGTGGATAGATCTCCGGACTGTGACAGTCACAAGTGGTGTATTTACAGTGCTCTTTATTTCCTTCAGATTAAAAAGACAAAAGCAGCTGACTTTGTCCCCTTGCTTCGCACCTGAGTGCCAGCTGTGTGGGATCTTAGCCCCACTCCGTGGGATGTTAGTCCCAGTCCCTTGGGAGCAGGAGGCCTGTCAGGACATCCTTCTACCTGCATATCTTTCTTAGTGCATTTTAGGGACCGATCCTTAGCTGTGGCAGATGAAGAATTCTCTCCCTGCTCTAAGCTACATCTCCTACACTCCCCGTGTAAACGGCTGCTGATGCACCTGGAGCAGCAAATGCTGCCGGCGTCGGCGATCCCTCTCTGCGCAGAAGCAGCACGCTCAGCGGGGTTTGTCCCAGGGACGGGCAGGCAGCACCCTTCATCTTAGTCCAACAGCCACGGTAAAAATATTCTTCAGCCGTGACTCAAAGATTTTCATTATCGCTTAGTACTGCTTTTCCGAAGTGTTAACAACCCTCCTCTCCCTTGTCCCCCGTGCAATACAAGGGAGCACGGCAAAGCCCGAGTGCACATCCAGTGCCTCACCCCCCGCCGGCCCCCCTTGGCTATACATCGTGCCTGCACGCCAGGCGCTCGCTGGGCACATCGGCATATTCCTTGCCTCTACTGCACTGCAGGAGCTAAGGGGAGAGGTGAGGCGATACTTGACTGGGTTTGGCTTGAGCCAAAGAGTGGAAGGGATGGGGTGAGCTCTTGCTGCCCGCACCTGGCACAGACAAGCCGAAAGCAAGGATTGAAGCCAATCCTGATTTAAAATCCCTGCGCATTCTGCTCTTGTGCACCTTCTTGTCCCATCAATCACTCTTCCACCCACTTGACATTTTGCTAGCTAATGAAGAATGTGTCTGGCCTTCTCCTAAGGCAGATTCAGCAGCACAACCCTTTCCAACTACGGCATGCAGAGGCGAAAGGTGACGCTCTCACAGTCCATTTTGGAAACAGCCAAAAGTCTCTGGCTGAAAGCAACACAGGCTCTATTCAAGTAATGGATTCTCCTTTACAGGAGCAGGGGCAGCCTTGAGGAGCACAACTACAGAAGGGGTTATTAGCTAATCTAGTTGATGGACTGCATCTTCAGAATGGAGATTTTAGTTTTTGAATGCTTTTGGTTCAGCATTCAGCGATGGCACCCATCACTGGGCTGCCCAGCGAGGAGCCTGTCCTCACCATGGACTATGCGTGTACCACTGCTTGTTAAAATGGTAACGGCACATGAATATTGACCAGGAAGAAGAAAACTTACTCTGCAAGTGAAATAGCAAGTCATTGCAAAAGAAAAACTGGAGAAATACAGCTCCCTCATTCAAAGTGCAGGCAGTATATGCCATCAAAGTCTTTCTAACAAGCAGATTCTATTCTTTCTCCAAAGGGAGAAAGGGAAAAGGCTAGAGAGGTTTCATCCAAAGCGTCACTAACACAGAGATAACCTGTTCAGTATGTCAGGATTGCTCATGCCTGGGTACCTCACTATGGCTCGGGGACAGCTTCAAAGCATAAGGGACCTTCCTGAGATGCCCCATGCCATTCAGGGAGTCATCACCTGTAAATAAGCACATTGTGGGAGAGGAAGGGAGATAAAGCAAAAGGAAAAAAACAAACAAACAAACAAAACAACAAAAACAAACAACTAAGTCCCAGAAAAAAATTGAAATTTAAAAACCCAGATCATGGATGTTATGAGTCCGATGTTTTGAAAAACCTAAGGCTGAATGTGTGAATGTGGGGATTCCCACAAGCAGTGTCTTTTTGAACACACACAGCCCTCCTCTGACTGGGCAGAAAAAAATCTTTGAACATTGGGCTGGCTGGAGGCAGCCATGAGCCTTTGGAGTAGGACCCTTTTCCATTGCTCAGTGAAGTGTAATGAAGCATGAACTTCAGAGCAGGAGCACAGTGAACCTGGGGCACCATCACCCAGGGGAGGGAGCACAGCTCTCACAGCTGGGATGCCATAACTCTCACTGCCACCATCAGCCATCATGCTGACTCGTTCAATCTCGCCCAAATGTCAAAGTCCCTTTCTAAGATGACCTTTCTCTACTCATTGTGGTGCCTCCTATTACAGATAGCTATAAAGAGCACCAAAGCGAATAGCATGAAGTCTTCTTAAAAGGGACTTTCGCACCGGGACATGTTTGAAAGCAGCAGTGATGCAACGAAGAGCTCCCTTGGCCCGTGGTTTTCCATCTCTCCCTTGCTCTCGGTGGGGACTTGTGCCATCTGTCCAAGCTCTGGCCCTCTCACCACGTTTCCCGTCCTCATCTGAGCAAGGCCCCACGCAGGAAAGTGGAAACGCTCGGGATGGTTGCCAAACTAGCCTGGATATGACCTGAGAAACCCGGACCAGTGCGTTGCCCATCACACTATTTCCTGTGGTAGAAAGCTGTTTGGGAGGCCTGGGGGGGGCCACGAGGAGCCCCCAGCCCCTCCCCGCCGTCTCCAAGCCCGTCGCAGCCCGGGGCTGCTCTCCTTAACTCACAGAGAGGCTCTTCAGGTGCCTTTGCTTTCTTTAAACAAAATCCACTCTTCGTGCACTGTGTTCCCTGTCTCCAATTACCCACTGCGGCTCTCAGCAATTATTCTGAAGGCCGGCAGCGGTAAGTATACTGCCGTGTAAAAGAGGGACAAGGCTCAGCCTTTTGACTCAGCCGCTGGCTTTGTCCCCAAGCTCTACTTCATCCCATCAGCCGGGGCAGCCCCTGAGCAGTGCAGGCATGCTTGCAGCACAGCCCTGGGGAGCCGAGATGGATTTCTGCTCTCCTTTTAGTCAGCAGCACGGATGTGGCTGTAGAGACATCTTTGGGAACAATGATAGTAATAAAAAAGATTCTTTCTGCAGCCTTCAAGCTTCGTTTCTGCTCTGCAGTTTTCCCTGAGTACTCAGCAACACTGTTCGGATGCCTGGACTTTACAGTAGAAAAGGTCTTGGATCACCGTTTGTCTTGGGTGAACATTTATCTTTACCAGTGATTTATCACCAGTCACTATTTAATCACCAACAACATTTACCCTAGCAATGGGCACATCAGCTACATTATTAGTGTGGTAAGGAATTCGGTTCCTCCATTAGCTGTTCTGTTTCTCTTGCAAAGACAAGGAAAAAAAGCATTTAAAAACAGCCTTTGGTCCTAATTTTTCTCTGTAATAACAGCTGCAAACTTGTTTATCTTGACAGCAAGCGCGAGTGCAGGTGGCCAGGCTGATCCACCCTGTGCCGCTCCCAGGCTCCTGCTGGTCTCTGGCATTGGAGGGGAGATACACAAATAAAGCTTCCTCACAGTGACACCAAATCAGCACCTACTTAAGGAAAACCACCCCATTCCTGCTGGGAATTTCTCTTGGCTGGAGACAGAAGACACGAGAGAGTTACACATTTTACCAAAACTTAGGTTATCGTATAGAGGAGCATGGTCACATCTTGGTTCTCCATAAGGAAGTCCAGTAGCTTCTAGAGATGTTTGGCACCAACGGCCATCCACCCCACCCCCTGGCCCACGACCTTTTTGACAGGGATGTTCAGGGACCCCTATCATTTAGCAGTACTGATAAAAATCCACATTTAATTGCAGTAGGCTATTTATAAACCTGCTCTTCCAAAGCAAGATGTGCAGGGAAGCAAACGAAAGGAGTCACCGCTTTTGCCTGGGAGGGTTCAATCTCTCTTCCATTAAACTTCTGAAGACAAAAGATTTGGAAAGCAAGCCACACAGGTCTCAGGGGACCTTGGGGAGGGCAGGAGGAGCTGGGCATCCCACCTAGCTGGGCCCGCACAGCTTCTCCTCGTGCTGCCCTGCTCCCCGCTGCCCTGTCCACCTCTGGGCCGAAGGGCAGAGCCCGTGTCCCCGTCACTCCTGCCCACACCACCGCTGCTCACTGGGAGACACCGTACCCGGCTCTGGGAACACACCGCCTTTTTGGTTTTTTCAGGAGGGAGTGGGGAGAAGGGAGCAGAAGCAGCTTGTCAGGACTATGCCTAGCACGTACACATTTGTATAGTGAGCATTGCTTCTCCCTCACTGAATTTTTGACCCTTCTGATGAGGCAGGGGGTAAAGAAGGACGGTGAAGGGCAGAAAGGTGTTCCTCCCATGGGGGCAAGCACAGTGCTCTGCTCGCTCAGAAAAAACCCAAAAAACCTCACTCAACATTTGTGCAGAATGACCCAAATTTCTCTTCTAAAATATGCATGAAGCTTTAATCTTTTTCTTTCCCCTGACATATCATTTAAATTCAGAGCAATGGAGGTGTCTATATCCTGACAGACACTCGGCCCATTTCATTCAAGGTATTCATAAAATATTTCACACACTAAGGATGGCTGTCACTACAAAGAGCAATTCCTACATAACCATGGAAGTTATTATGATAGCATTGAAATTTATGTATTATTTCACAATAATTTATTTTTTCTTGCCAGGCCAGATGATGCTAAAAAAAAAAAAAAAAAAGTAATATCAAACAGGAGTACAAATTACTTCACACTAAGTACCTAAGCTTCCACCCTGTAAGTTACTGACAAAATATAATCTGTTTGTTCTTCACATCCGTAAATGGACACTTCTGTTTTCAGCCACCACTTGAATAGTCCTGGAGGTAGGGAGGGGGTTTGTGGATGCCCACCTGCAGCAGCGGAGTCCGGACAGGCAGCTGCCCTGATGTCGGCTCCCCTTCCAGACCTGGCAAACCTTGTCTGCTGGACCACTCTCACAGCTCCTCCTCAGCTCACCTAGTCACTGGTTCGCAAACTCTCCCGGGGAACCAGAGTAATGATGGAGTCAAACCCACTTTGACTCCAGAGAAGCCAGAACCCAAGTGTTCCAAGTCCTGGGCAAGTGCCCTGTAGGTTGTTACGAGGGAGGAGGAAACAGAACAAAACGCATAAAGCCGAGCCCTTGCCTCCTTGCTATGGAGCTACTCTGAAGACAGTTTAAGATTGGTGGAGGTGACCACTGTGAGGCCTTCCATCAGGCAACCGGTCGGATATACTTCCGTGCCTGGGACAAGGTTAGCAGAAGAGATCTGAGAAATCACAGCTTCAGATTAAGTCGGTTCATGGCACTTACTTACTCACTCCATCTATGGCCAGTGGAGAGAATTATGCCCCTAACATGAGGCTCTCCATCGCTCCTCATGGCTTACAGGCACTCTGAAATTTCTCCATAGATTACCCACGTTACCTGGGCAGCATCCACATTTTTCAATCAGTGGTGAGAGGAGCTTTGAACTGGTAAGTGTATCTTAACAGGTCTAAGTCCAGTCCCTCTGGGCCCCACACCCATGATCATAAAAGCCATCTAAAAATCCATTAATTTCAAATCTGCTTGCCTCAGTGTAATTGAAATGCAAATCTCAGCAAAACATCTTGGCTAGACTAATGAGTTTCTCTTTCAATCATGCAACAATGCCATTCTTAGAGAACCATTTGTTTGACACAAAGCACACAGGCTCTGGAGACCTCAAAATCTACCAGCACTTAAGCTTATGAATGATAAAATTGCCACATCAAAACATGAGAAATTAATTGCTACTAACAGCAGGACTTCTCTGATGTACTCAATTTAAATTTTACATCTTTCAGAATAACATTAATTGCTCATTTAATGGACTTTTACATGGGGCACAACTGTAGCAACACCTTTAAGACCTCAAACATTTGCAAGAGCCTCAGAAAAAAACCACCAGAGCTGAAACAGTGTTTGGGACACCTGAGACTTGGTGAGATGGAGTCATTTTAAATGAACTTTCCAGTCTAAACAGAACCAGAAACAGCAAATTATTTTTTTTTTAACTCATGACGCCAAAAAATTGAAGTGTCTGAATCACTAAATATCAGCATTTCAAAGAGTTCACTGCAAATAAGAATAAAAAAATCTGGTATATGTAATACATTTACAAGTGTAATATATTATGTATAAATATGCAATGTAAATACATGTATATGTACACATATACAGTGGTAATTATGCATGCACAATAATGTTTAATTAAAAAATCGAGACCGACAACTTGTGACATGATTCAGAGATTCTTGGCAAAAAGTATAAAGATGCTTGAGTACCTATACAAAAGCCAGAGCCTGTTTGGATGTTGGATCATTCTGTATTATCTATATGGTTATATCTAATAGTCTCTTTCTTATTTTAAAGCCAGGACCTCAAATGCTCTTGAGTTTCTTCAATGTAAGTTCTTTCCACCTTATGTTATAAAGGACTGAGCCACACTAATAGAAAAACTGACAACAAAGTCTCTAACCCAGTGTGGTTTATATCACTGCAGGCCTTGGAGTCCCCAGAGAAGACTGCAGCTCCCCTCAGAAGTCACCGTACAAACCCAGCCAAGACATTCCCCAAGACGAAGCAATAATAAACCAAAAAGACAAGACAGTAAACAAATGAGATGATTATACGAGTATTCACCATATACAGGAAAGACAGAGGCTGAGTTCGTTAGCTGTTGCTTAGTGCACGCCTAGTGTGTTAACCTCTGTGAAACCATCTCCCCTGCCTAGCTGAAAAGAGTACTTGTGCTGACCGTCATTCGGGGCATTTCGTGAAGAGTATTGCCCAAATGGGAAATAATTTGCTGTCACACAGCATTCAAGGCACGACCCGTGCTGAGATTTAGAATGTGTCCGTGAAAAGGACTTTGAAACTGAGGATGGAATCAGAAGAAGATGAAAAAAACAACTGTTGAGTGATGCAGAAGTCCTCGATGGAAAAATACTAGGAACTGCATTGTTCAGTAATAGGCTATCAATTTTCAATAAGCTATCAAAGCCTTAGAAAACACTGCAAATGTGTCCTACAAGTGGGTTGGCTACTTGACCTAACACTCCATGGCCACTTTTTGTGAAGATGGGGATGGAGCAAACAGGCAACAGCAATCCCGACCTCCAGGAAACAACCTACTGCAGGCACGGAGAGCTTGTGGGTGGAACTGTTACAGTGCTAAAGAAATGCTGAACAAGAGCAAGGGAAATGCTGCCGTAGACTTCCCAGCTACCACCTATGTTCGAAGAGAAACAAGACAGCTGTCGATCTCTGACTAACGAGATGTTCACAGTTCACAGCAGAAGTAAGGTGTATTCTTCAAGTTCCACTTCAAAACTTCTGGGACTTTTTTTGACATCTGAAAGGCAGAAAATAGATCAGGGCAAATTCACCCATGGTGTAAGCCTATTTATTTTGCTTGATTTAGATTAGATGTGAAATTGGTTCCTACTGGGATTTAAAATGATGATTAAATTTGAAATGTCACTATCAGGCTTCAGAAAAGTGAGAGCTCCTGCAGTTGCATATGGCCCATGGAAGGAAGTGGTGCTGAGCCACCTGGAGAGCAGCCATCCATCTTCCTGAAAGAAAATCATTAAATTCTTCGACCAGAAGCTTATCACGTTACCTGACTTTTAGCAGAGCAACCTGCTACGTATCGTACTTTGTCTCCCTGAGAGTGGCAGAAATTTGGCAGTTGCCAAATTTCATTACGGCAGGGATTAGATGGTTGGACCCTGTGTCCAATGAGCTTTAGCATCTGTACGATACCTGTAACAACTGCTGCTCGAAGGAGCGCAGTAATTTCTGTCTTCGGTGCTGCAGCCGGCTGACAGATTGGCGACACGGCTCCAGATGTTGGCAGACAGCTGTTCAGGTAGTATAAAATGTGTAGAGGTTCTTGTGGCTTGAACGTCTTCTGCCCCCATGTCAACCCTTGTCCAGTCTCAGCCAGGTGGCTTTCACCACCTCAGTGGTGTTCATCAGTGGCACAGGTGGGAAGAAAATACAGTTTTGACTTTATTTAGACAGTTGTTCAGCAGGATCTGGACTGGAACAACCTTCTTTGCATTGTAAATGAGTCATTATT
>JAOBAS010000013.1:26539041-26568657 GCA_025311575.1 Elanoides forficatus | reverse complement strand
ACTGAACTCAAAACATAGCACCGTACCAGCTACTAGGAAGACAATTAACTCTATCCCAGCTGAAACCAGGACAACACTCTTGGGCCAGCTCCCTGGTTTTCAAAGAGGCTTTCTCAAAGTCTCCAGAGCTTCTTAAGAGTGCCCCGATGGTGAATGGAAATAGCCTCACACAGATTGACAGCTCGTTACAGGATAGTAAACAGGGGACAGAATTGAACAGATTATTTACAGAGTAGAGGGAGATCTCATGCAAATCTGTTCTCAAGCTGATGCGATGCAACATATCCACACATGACCTGGGGTGGGGGGGAAAGTTACAAAGGTTTTCTTCCAGAACTAATTTAATCAAGATATTAAGGAGGGTCAGGGAGAAGAACTATAGAGGACTGTGATACTGAACAATTGTATTATGAAACAGAAGATGAAGTGCAACTTTCCACTAAGATGTCAGCTCAGAAGTAGTGACAAAAAAAAAAAAAAAAGAAGAAGAAGAAAAGAAGAGGAAAGGAGAAGGAGGAGAAGGAGAAGAGAAGGAGGAGGAGGAGGAGGAGGAGAAGGAGAAGTCGGAGTCGGAGTCATATGGAACAAGATACAAACCCAAACATTCAGCTGGGACCCTGGGTACATCTGTACCCTGAGTGCTGTAGGAAGTTCATCCCAACGTACCATCAAGTACTATCTCAAAGATGGCAAAGGAAAAATGGATGAGCTCCTTAGAAGGACAGTCAGATGTATGGAGCAGCTTTCAGGTGAGGAATAACTGAAGTCACTAAGACTCTTCAGTCTAACAAAAAAAATACCCCAAAGCCCCACAAAACTGCTTTGTCTATGAAATTGCAAGTGTCATAGAAGAAACAAGTAGAGGTATTTCCCATCCTTCCCAATACAAGTAAACAGGTCATCAAGTGACACTAGTGAGTGTCAAGTTCAAAAACAAAACAAAGTTGAAGAGGTTGATCCACACACAGGATAGGGAGAAGATGATAAACTCCTTGTTGAATGACATTATGGATGCTAAAAAGCTTCTTTGGGCTCAAAAGAGCACCTGGAAAATTTGTTGGAAGAAAAATCCGTCAGAACTTATTATATACAAGTCACCACTTCTGGCTCAAAGTTCTCCCATGGCATTTCTGCCCATGGCTAAAAAATGTGTTCTGGGAATTGTTGCTCCTGGCTTACCTTGACCTTATCATCTCCTCTAGGCATCTGCTGCTGAAGGCAGGAAACTTGGCTATGGGTGTCTTTGCTCTGGCCAAGAAAAGCCTTTCTTTTTCTCTGATTACTCTAGCCAACAGGAAACGCAGTACAGACCTGGCCCAAGAGGAAGAACAGAGAAACATGCAAGTGCAATTGAAGAAATATTTTACCCCAGTGCAAGACAAAAGATCTCATTGCATCCGAGTATGAAACACCATGTAAGCAGTTTCTGTTTGCATTTTTAATCAGATTCCATTTTCATCTTTCAATTTGGAGTCTCAAATGCGTTACTAAATTTCAGATAGGATGCTAATCACTGGAACCAGGCATACACGCACTTTTTTTCCAAAATGGATCAGAAACAAGCACAAAGAAGGCTAGGAGTGTATTAATCATTCTTTCCAGTGGCAACCTTATCCAGAAGATGTCACCAGAACACAAGTAGTGCTCAGAGTTCCTAGAACAAGGAACATAAATGGAAGGACTTCAGACTTGTATAAGAACCACTGAAAAATCAAGAAGGATGTTGAAAGAATACCTCGAAATAAAAATTACTTTTTTTCAGAGAGAAGATTAAACCTTCATATCATCACAGCAAGAAGGTCAGCATATGGATGAAATTATGTACAAACAGCAAGTCACGCAGGCAAAATATCATGACATTGTTTTGAGCGGAGACTGAATTCTTGTCAAAATTCTTTCCTTCAATTATCAAAGCACAGGCGTAACAACCAGAAACCCGATTGCTCTATTTTTCCACTCTCGCTGAGCCCCTTTGCTATTTGTCTTCTCTGCTTCCTTCTTATCGATAACTTACTTCCATCGGGGACTTGCATGTTAACAATCTGCTCCTATCTCAGCTTGTGTCTCTCTACTGTTAGGGAGTATATCCACACACACACTGAATCAATACCTAATTGCTGCACTATAGCGATCAGCTTCATGCTTCAGAAGATCATGTTCACCAAGTTTTTTCCTTTAGCCTAATCTCTGGGAAACTTGGGCTGATGGGAAGTGTGTCCTTTCTGATTCTGTATTAATCAAAACAATGGAATGAGGCCAGGTCTACACTAAAAAGAAAAAAAGTTTCTGTTACCTTGAAATCTGAAGGTATTTCAGCATGAAGCTTCAGTGTCCTGAAGCTAGCTGTAGTCTAGACAGATTTCATTATATGCTTCTATATGAGATGTGTATATGTATATACACACATTATTAGGAATAGTCCATTTCTGTAACTAGATTTTCAATCTGCCCAATGCAATAAGCAAGTCTTCTATAAAAATTAATATTACTTTAAAGTCTGGACATCTAGCACCTAGCACTAAACTGAGAATTTTTTCAATTTCTAAAAATTCATAAAAAAACGATTTAGCCAGTCATGAGGTGAAATGAGAACTCCTTTAAAAGTGGAATTTATTTGAGGTTCAAAAAATGAACAGCATGCTTCTTGGCTGAAGAAATTCAAATTAGAGAGTCCTTAAAAAAAAATCAATGCGTGCAACCTAGCCTTGTTGCTTGTGTCTGAACAATAAAAGCACTGTTTTCCTTCAGATAAAAAGAGAAGCAGTTTCCTTAGCAATCTCTGAAAGTTAAAAAACACAGCAACAGGAAAAAAGGTTTACCTGCTTAAAGTAGTGACAAAAATGCTATTCTACTTCAGTAGCATGTCAGATCCCAAGTCATGACTAACAGATGAAATCAGCATCTTAGACACCACACAGTCCCGAGCTCCCCCACAGGGAAGAACCTCCCCCAGGAGAGAAGGTCGGGAAGTTAAAAGCGATCCCTGCAGAAGTCAGCTGGGCTATCAATGTAATTCTCCGGTGCTTGTGGTGAGGAGCTGCCTGGTTCAGAGAGGCCTTTTCAGAAAGCTCTTCTGATTTCCCCCTCTCCATAAGAAGAGTTTGCTTTCTATTTTTCTGAGTGAGAATAAAACAGGTGGAAGGAGTGGGGCAGGTTGTTGTTTTAGTGTAAGCTGGGACTGGACATCAGGTCAAGTTAGTGACAAAGATTCTTCTTTGTCGGACATTAAGAAGATCACATAGCTTTGTATAAGGGTAAGTTTACATCAAAATCTAATGCCTGATGAGACATAATTTGGGAGACCAGGCAATGTAAACAGGCATCCAGCCTTACTGGGTAGAACAAAATCAGAATTTCAGGCTCTGGGAAGCTCTGTTCGCAGATCTATCAGGCAATGAATCGTTGGAAATGCACAGGCTTTTTTATGACAGAAATCCTCCTCCATCCCATAAAACCGTTTCTTGCTCTCTTTGTCATAGCCTAAAAGAGGATGCTTGATAATAAACACTCACAATTCTCAAGAATTTACTGCTATTTGTGCAAAACCTTCCTGGTTTCACGCAGACTTGGCCAACCAGTATGGTTAGGAAGTAAGATGTTGGGACCAACCAGAACCAGCATAGTTATCAGCTGGGTAACTGACAAGATCTTTGCAATTTTTAAATTCAATAAGCTTTCAGTGTATGCTTCTATGAGCAAAGATACATACAGAGATATGAAAACAAGTCAGGAGATGCTGAAATCCACTTTTTCCTCTTTTGTTATTTTGCAGGTAGATCCAGATCCTATTCTGTGTAGACATCACAGTTAGGCTTGCTGGTAGATCCCAAGAAGAGCATTTACCATCCTAACACACATTTTTTTGGAAAAAAAATGCTTCCAAATGCAACAGTGAGTAACCTGAGCTACTGTCAATGACAGGCAATTGAAAAGTCGCATTTTGCTTCACAGGCTGATCATTTAGTCTTCTGTATTTTCAACTCGTGCTTAGCAGTATTCACAGGTTGTCATATACGTTGCAATTAAAAAGAAGACATAGTTATGAGAAAATTACTAGTTCTTCACATCTATCTTCTATTCTGTATTGTTGTCTATATTGGTAGAGAATACAACATTACATATTGCTCTTTTATCAGATTTCACCATACAGCACTCGCTGGTTTGGATTTCTTATATTCTAAGGAGCTACAGTCATGGAGTTTCTGTAGCTGGTGTGCCCACAGCACTGATTCCTTAAAAATGGGATGGAAAATATCATTAAATAAGTGTACCTTCAATTTAATTCAGAGCTCTCCTTCTTGAGGAGGTTACATTAAAGCTGAACTCCATTTCTTCTCTGAGTGTTTCACTGCAGGCAGTGAAACAGAAGTGTTAGTTCAGGAGCTACACTATTGTGGTGAAGGTGATCCACCACCAAATTTGGCACTGGTGCCATGGACAGAGATTCGAGCTGACACTAAGTCGCAAGGTCTTTTAAATTAATTTGGCATCAAACATCAAAAAGGTTTGTCATCACTTTCCTGTAATGCAAGTACAACAGCCTGGCAGACACAGTAAAGGCTGTGGCATTTTTCTCTGTCAGCCTGGTTTCTCAATGTTCATTTTTCAAACATACCTCCTTTATCTGTGTTGCTCTGTTGGAGCTCTTGGAGGATGTAGACCCTACCCAAAACACAGTGGATACGAGGCTGGGTGAGCTTCCCCTCCTGGGAATTTGCTTCCTTAGCTGAGACACTGTGTTAGTGATTAAAAATAGCAGACTTGAGGGTAATTTGAGAAGAATCTGTATTTCACTGGCAAAGAAGAATATTGGCCGTGTCTGTGATGAGATGTGGCTCTGACAATCGCCACCCCGGCTGCAGTACTTCTAACTCCAACCTTTTGTCCGTAAATCAGGAGTTCCTCAGGGGCAGGTAGGTATCTCCTCTCAAAGTTCAGAGAGGAAAAAGAGTTCTGCACAGCACTGTAACTAATTAGAGGCTGCTATTAGGGAAAATGGAAAAGAAGGTTAACTGAGTTTCTGTGACCATTCCGATGCCTAAGGATTTGCTAATTAAGAGGCTGGATAACTCACAGCGTTAACCTGAAGTATATGGTTAAGTACATGACTGCAGGAAAGCCTGTATCATCAGCCACTCTGAGACATTTGGAGCATCCTGCATTTACAACATTTTGTGGTACAGAATCCTATTTACTAGTCTGAACCCTTAGCTTATTTTATGAGCAAGTCAATGAAGAAACTTAGATTTTTGATAATTTTCTTTTAGCATGAATGTAGGATGGTTTTAAACAAATCACAGTAAGTAGGAACGTACTGGATAACCTGTAGGTTTAGCCATCTCAACTTACATGTCTATCTTGTTGTTTTTTTAAGAAAACCCAACAAAATAGAAATATGCGGGATCATTCCTTTTTATCTGGTAAATGACAGCATCGTTTCATATTAAAGAAAAAAAAAAAATCGTGCTGATCAGCCACCCACACACTTTCTTTAAAGCTCTCATAAATTGGATCAACATTTAGAAAACACAGCAAGTACTGGCATTTAAGTAATTTTATAAAAACAGTCAAGCTAGAATAGTGAATATGTGTCCTTCCTTTGTACGTTAGCTTCCTTATGCTGTTATGATGTTACGAGATGCTGCTCAGCAATACAACAACATGATTTTCATGGGAATTTCACAGTTAGAAATCACCTCTTTCTTTACGTACATGACCAATGCAGTTAAGCTTGCCCTCTCCCCAGCACCAGCTATTCACAGAGCTGCTCCCTCATCCTGCCTCTGATTACGTAGTTACGCTCCGAGCCCAGCATCTGCATCTCCCAATGCAAGAGTTTAGCCGTAAGCTCCTGTGCACGGTTGGCTTCTTGGTCCTCCCACGCCTCAATTTAAACTGAATTGGATCCTATGCCTTGGGAATAGCTACAGCTATTGCTGCGCCATATCCCTGCCTCGCCCAAAGTTCATTGCTTTAGCGGTGGTATGTATCCTCTGCTTCCAAGAAAAGACAAATTAAATAAGATAAAACACCAAAACACATGGTTGCCATTTCATCCTTTGTCATATACAATGCAGCTGCATGAAAACAAGCTTGGGCTGGGTTTTTTTTGACTCGGTATTTCAGGGAAGAGTCACTGTGAACAGACAGTGTTGTCTCTCATTCTGCTGCTCTGGCTCTGGCTAGTATTTAATATTTGTGTAGTATTCACATTCTTCTACACTTATTTTTAATGTAGCTGTATTTTGAAACACATATGCGTGCACAAACTCAAATTTAGGATGATCTCTTTATTATAAAGAAGCTGGTCAGATGCATTATTATCCTTTAAAAGAACACCAAGTCTTTAATGTTTACCTTCTCTATTGCCAGTCCCTCCTTAGCTCCAGCCTGATCTTCTCCATTTGTTGGGATGTTTGAGGCCGGGGGATTGCCTTGAATTTTCAATAGACCTGAAAGTTAGCAAGTTATTGTGATCTTGTTACTATTCCAGCTGAACTCCTCCAAGCCAGCATGGGTAACCCTTGCAAGGTGCATTGCCCAGGAATGTGAGCTGGCTACCTGCTTCTGAAGCATCCTAAGGAGAGCACAGTCTGCCCAGGAGGCCGCCCGTGCCTGGCCCGAAACCTGAGCATTTTTGCAAATGGAAAACCTAACACATAAACCAGCATTAGCATATGCAAGAAATACGTCAATCAACTTGAGTCTTCAGCTACCTCACACTTCAAAGCTGGGATGCTCACGTTAAAACAACGGACCGACTGCAATCGTTTGGGTTGTCGGCTTTCCACTGATGTCCTTGCAGTCCCCTCTGGAGCACATTGGCTCCCAAAGGAGGGGTTTGGAGCGTAGCGAATGTTACTTTCTAGGGAGGCAGAAGCTGAAAAGGTTTATAGTATTCCGTTTCAGCTTGCATACCGCTGCCATTGGCGTCAGAGTTGTTGGTGAGCAATTGTTGCAAGTCGTAATTCCGATTTCTTTGATCTGTATTGTCTGCCTGCATAATCTTCACAGGCTCCAAGAGACAGGCAAACACGTGCTCTGCGAACAAGCACCCGCAGCGTGCAACTTTGGGGTTGTTTTGTTTGTTGGTTTGGTTTTTGTTTTTTTTTTTTTTAATTCCTTCAGGGAATGCCAGGGCAAAGGGACTGGCATGGGGCAAAGTGTTTGTAGCCCCTCACGCCACCAAACTGGGGGGGGAGGTAGCACATCCTTGGCTGGCCGAGGCAGGACGAAGATGAACCCCCCCCTGGTGCTAAGGCTGGGAGGAGAGCGCCCGGGATCACAAGGCTTCCTGGGGTGCAGAGAGGACCCCTCGCTCCGCACTCCCCAAGGGTGGCCGGCAGCTCTGGGCAATGCCGTTCTTCCTCCCCACCACCCGAAAAGGCGCACGAAGGCTTATACATCTTGTAAACCACATCTTGTGAAAATTAAGGAGCTGCTGTGGCCACGGGCGCGTTCTCTCTTTAAATAGAAGTGATGATGCCTGCGGCAGGATGCTGGATCCTGTCATCTGCGCTCAAGGCAACATCTACCCACTCATTAAGTGGCCCAACAGGTTTGGTCTGCTTGGGCTAAGCAGGGACCATGCAATTCATTTCACTCAGAAGTGGAATTTAAAGCAGAGTTTAAAACTGCAGACCCAGAAAATTGATCTTAAAAGACCGCTCAACTCTGAGAAGAGCTCATAAACCTAAAATTAAAGCTTTAAAATAAATGCAAAAGCCATCATCTACTGCATTATGTTTCTCAGTTATACCAATTTAAAATTTTCACACTGAGATAATCTGAGTAGCCCAGCTCTGTGTCAGTAATATCACCTACGCTAACGCCCTGCAAGCACAGCAACAAACCCTCTCAGGCAGGAGGCCAGGTGCCAGCACCAGCTACTGAACTTGAAATCAATTTTTTCTCTCAAGTGTAACTTTATTCTTGTACTCTATGAATACATCACTGTGTACAGGGACAGCTGTACACACATTTTACAGAGATAAGTAAGATGAAACCACTGACTTAATAATTTCATTTTTTATAGATGTACAGTACTTCTGTGCAGCTGTGTAACACAGAGCAGGACTGAAGCAAAGTAATGCAAAGCAGGAAGAAAGTAAAGACCAGGAGACCTTTAAGATCGGTTACGGTTTCTTGCTCTGGAAAGGGAGCCCCATTTTTTCCTGCAAGTTTATTGTCTCAGTGAGGGATTGCTTTGAGGGTTTTCACCATTATTGTCTCAAGTGGGTTGACTACAGGCTTTATTTCTCATTCTCCTGTCACCCATGCAAGCAAGCTGGTATTTGCATCCCCAGTTCGCCTTCTCCCATGTCACAAAGGTTTAGGTTTACCTGGTCTTTAAAGTGCCCCAAAATAAGCTGGACTTGGAATATCCTTTGCAGATTCAAAAAAAAAAAAAAAAAAAAAAAAAAAAAAAGGAAAAAACACAGATGAACTACATTATTTTCTGAGTTAATAGATGTAATTCTTTCCGATATTGAATTATGGCATATGAATTCACTCACCAAATATTTACTTGGAATTGGAGAGGAAGAGAATAAGGAAGAAAAAAACATTTTCAGAATAAAGAGACCTGACTGCAGATGCCAGTAGTTAATGCTTCGTTGGCAGCAGGCTGAGATATCTGCATTTATTCTAAAAACTAGCAAAATATGAATAAGCAAGTTCTAACGTACCACTGAAATAGTAGAAAATACCCTCTTGTAACCTTCTGTTTGTAGTCATATCATTAATAATATGAATACCTATCTTTTCACTCATATTAGATCACTTGAGCCTGACCCAAAATTCTTTAATGTCCTTCTTTCACCACAAGAGTTAGTAAATGGCTCCCTTTAACTTCAGGGTCACACATCTCAGCACAGTTCAAGATCGCACTTTCGGCAGGGGTATCCCTCACAGGAGGCAGATCTGCTCACCGCTGTGACCATTTGATGATTTTGGAACAAGCAGAGTCGTTTAGGCAGAAGTGCTGTGGTCGTCTTGCTCTAATGGCTTCGTTATCTGGCACGATGCCTGGCATCTTTTGATGCCTCGTTATCTTGTAAAAGCAGAACAGCTGCACACGTGGTACAGTTTTTCCAATGAACAAGTCACAAGGCTCTCAGAGATATAACTGGCGAAAGGCTGTTGAAATGCTCTTAGAATTATAATGACAACTTATCAATGCTTGGAACAAAATCATCCTTTTACTGATTAATTCACAGGCTCCGGGAAGAGCGTTTGCTTGCGAAATCTCTTCTGCCTTTTTTTTTCCTTCCTTATTTTCTATCGGTGATCTGTAAAAAGGGAATGTTAAGAACAGCGCAGCCATGGACTCGTCTGAATTTAGCTCTGTTATCAGATAACTTTCTTGGGAGACTAATAGATAAAAGCAAAACATGACTTTTCTCACCAAATAACAACTGCTTTGACATGCACAGTTTGAGGGAGAAGCTGCCTGTGCATGTCATCTTCTACAGACCTGTGATCTTCATACTACAGCTCTGTTGCCCACTGGGTAGCCAACTCTAAAATGTGGGCAGCAGCCTACCTGTGACCATGCAGAAAAGGAAGCTCTTCAGGACTCTTCGGCTGAGTAGAGATTCCCTTGCCTGAGAGCTGGTAATATAGAAGAGCTCCAGATGAAACTGCATCTGGCTTTCATCGGCAAGCAATAGTGAGAGCCTGTATTTCAACCGGTAGCCAGTAATGAAAGATCCCTTACTCAACCTCAGGCAAAAATAAAGATCCGAACCCATGTTGTTTGTTAGCAGATATTCAGCTGATGGACTACAGCCTCTAAAAATTATGCTCTAAGAAAACAGAGATGATCAGCAGAGGAGACAATATTAGATAAATTGACACATGGTAGCAGAACTTTTCTATCTGACAGTCCTGAATCACACTCTCCGAGGACATACAATTCCACCTCTTTCCAAAATAAGCCGCAACACAGCTTCTTTCAAATAAAGGAATGACTCAGAGGGAGCCACTGTCACCACGTCTGGCTGCGAGTCCTTCAGAAGTCACAGTGACACCCTCTCTCGCTTTGAACACTGGATGACAAAAGCCAGAGTGATCTTCACACTTCAGGCTGAAGAACAGCAGGTGGTTTGCATTTGTATTTAATCCAAGTGGTACAACGGCAGGGTTTATGTAAGCTCACACAGTTGATAATTACAAAAAGTCCCCTACAGTAAACCAAAAAAGCCCCAGAAGCCACCCCTCCCTGTCAAAAACCCACCACAGGGAGTCTGCAGAACAGCTCCTGTGCTAGAAAAGCCCCGTACCCTGAGACCTGGCCAGTGCCGAGGCTTGTCCTGTTCGAGGGCAAATCACGGAGAGAATCACGACATGGTTCTGAGAAGGCAGATTGGAGACTAAGAGCACTAAACACCGTTTGCCTTGGCTGCAGGAGGAAGCGTGCGGTAAAGACAAGTCTCCGAGTTTTGTCTGTGGCACTCCTACTTGTGTCCCGCAAGGGGAAGTCCCTCGGGCCAATACTCTATCACAACACTATGGTTACCATGAAGTTATCAGAAGTTTCTTGTTTTCAGGGGTGCTTTTCTCTTCAGGTCCGGCCACAAGGCAGGGTGAGTGCTGGCAAGAGATCACAGCACCTAGAGGGACTCTTACCTCCTTGAGGAAAGGAGCCCAGTAGCTGTTTGTCAGCCTTTTGAGGTTACATTTCTAAGTAGAAACAGAAAACACTTTGCACTGGGTCCCCAGGACAGGGATGAACATTTCTCAGTGTTGAAACTTCTTCTTTACTTGCTGCTCTGGCTGCAAGTTTTCATCTTTTACCCTATCTGAACCCAAAATCATCTACTGTCCCCACTCACGGCAGACAGTTTATGCAATATCTTTCCCAGTCTAGACACTTGGTCCACACAGAAAAACCCCAGAGATGCTGACATCCAGAGACAGCCTACGCAGGTCATAAAACACAAAGCCTTCTGCTCTGTAACTGGTCACAAACTGGCCATCATGTCCTGCATGTAATCTCTTTTGCTAAGCTCCCAATCCCTTCTGTTTTGGTCCCTTTTAGCAATTGACTTCACTTGTTATTTCAGTTACAAATAGGGAACATTATATTTTAGTTTCTTTGCAGAAAACCTTCTGCTTACTGACCATTATTTATCAAGGATAAATTGTCTGCAGATGCCCAGTGTGTGATTATGAAAGATTAAACAAAGAGTTTGGGAACAGCTTTAGGAATCCCAAGTGCCAGTGCTGATGATGCATACAATCACAGCTTTATTATCGAAGAGAGCACAACATCAGTTTGAATTTTGAGTGCTGCACAGCCTCAATGGATTTTGCATGTTACAGTAGCTTTCTGCTGGTGCCTCACAGTGGTTCAGGAAAAAAGGGGGATACTTTTCTCTCCAGCAATATTTGCAAAAAAAAAATGTACTTGGTACTATATCTCTTCCCTACTTAAAAACCCTCTGGTAATTACTAAATACTGGATATATATTAGAATTTTTTGAAAACAGCAGCACCCCACTAAAAAATGTTGCTTGATGATACCATTCCCTAAATTTAAAGGGCTTCCTTGATTTCTAAATTCCCAGTGATCTTAAATAAAGCCAACACCTTTCTCAACATCCAAGCCAGGTCCCTAAAAGGTGAATAGCACTGTCACAAAAAAACCCCCTATTCCTTCATAGATTAAAAAGCAAATAACTCTCCCATCTCTAGGATGAGCGACAGTAATTTCTCCCCACTGGTTTGCTCATTATCTTTTCTGACATCCACACAATATGGGAAGCTGAGCGCAGTCAGTGCTGCTTCTTGCTGAGTTAAGCAGCAGCTGAGTCACTTTGGGACGTGTTGGCTCACTGCTCACCTTTCGTTGGTTCCTTTGACATTTTGGCGAGGTAGATTTTATGGAAGTCCTCCAAAATGATACATATTGGGTGAAAGACTGAGTCTACAACTGTTGAAAGGAAGGTAGAGAAGTTGCACTTTCTTGACAGTGACAGAGCTCATAGGAAGACAAGCTATGCTGACTCAAATGGGGTCATCTACAGCTTTTTGTCTGTTTTACCTGTTTTTTTTTTCCTGGCCTTCCTCTTCCCAAATCTTCTTTATGCAGCCTTTGAAAAGGTATCGTAGAGTGATACCACAGTGGTAACAATTACAGAGTGTAAGCAGATATACTGATCTCTTTCATCTCAAAGCTGTTTCCAAGAAACTGAGGTACATATTGGTTAAGATCATGAATTGCACACTCTCATTTGAACACTAACTGTACAGTTGAGAAGGCAAAGGAAGTACTTTATGTACTAAAGATCAGTTTTGTTTCCTTGAACTGAAAAATACATTACCCCAAAAGACATCTTGCCAGTGTGAGTAGGATACTTAGGTTTTTAGTGCCAATAGACCAGCCATTGGCTTATTTCTAAAGAGAGATGGTCCAAAGAGTCCAGAATGAAGAGACTCAGGTGTGTAGCTCCAGAAGCAGCTCTACAGATTGAAAATATGCTTACTAGAGTCTAAGTCTTTTATCTTTCTGGCAATAATTAACCTCAATAAACCACAGGCATTTTTCAGCTTGGTAAAACTCAGAGAAGAGCGATGTGACATTACTAATATGGGAAGGCAAATGTTGTATTAGGACATGAAATACGGTGAACACCATGCACATAATCTGAAGATCACAGCTAGGTGCTGACTTCTAATGAGGTTTTTGCAATTGTGCTAGAAGAGGCTTCCCCAACAAGGGAGTAAAAATCTGAGCTGTATCACTTAATAATATGTACCACAACTGTTAGAGATAGCTTCTCCAAAATCTAATATTTTGACAGCCATAATCTTGGGATAAACAACACTGAACATAATGTGATTAGCAGCTATAATTTCCATTTGATGTGAAAGTAATAACCTTAACTCAAATCTAAACTAGAAAATGAGTAACTATGAAATTTTCAGGCAGTCAGACCTGGAGATAAAGTTAAACAGAGAGTACCCATCTCCATTGTGGAAACTGTTTGAGGCTCTTGAGACCGGCTCAGTTGAGCCTCCCAAAATACCACTGCCAAAAAAGTCAATCTAAACATCTCGTATCAATTTAACTGTAAATTATAAAGGGTGCTTATGTTGGCAAATAGAGAAGAATTTTCCAAAGCCTCTGGTTTTTTTTATACTGCATAGGAAGAACTGGTTCCTGAGTAACAAATATGTTATTATTGCCAAACACCACTCGGATATCAGAGACAACAAGCACCTGGTAGGTTATTGACAGTGTGGTCTAATCAAAGAGATTTTCTTAACCTTTCTTTTCTTTCAATTTTTATTCTTGACACTTTTTCTTATGTTGCTTTAAATACCCTAGGTAATGTGGCTTCTTAATCATATCTTAGAAAACCATTCTAATTTGATAGGTAATAATTACAAATTTACCTGCAGGCTAAATTTTTTGTTAATTAGTTTAATGCCATTGATTTCAGAGTATCTCCCCCCTTTGAGTGTCAAGCCTTTCAGACACACAGGAAAACTCACAGCTATAGACAGATAGTGTTATTTTACCTACTTGTATAAAGCCTTTTTTTTTTTTTTGCACAAAACCAATCTTTCCACATTTCAGACATTCCTGATGGTCCCTCAAGGCTTCTTACCCTTCTGCAATTACTCAAATTTGCCAGAGTCAATTCTTTGGAAGTCAGAGATCAGAGCCTAGTCTTGGTGCAGCTGTACATAAAGTAGCCCTGGCTGAACTCTGCTTAATCACACAGTGCAGCACACATCTGAGGAAGCTAAAAATCTTTCAGAGATTTTTTTCTATTGTTACTTCTTTTATCAAGGTGAATTCTTCTCACAGTGAAGAAAGTTTTTTCCCCTCTCTAGTTTTTCTCACAATCTGAAACTGAAGAGCAAATTTTTAGTCTCTGAAAGATGTAGTTGCTATTGTGGAGTGAAATTAAATAAAACTCAAAACTGAAAGGCATGTAGTGGAAAATAAGATAAAAAAGACAAACACGAAGAATGTACAAAAGGTTTCCAGTGGTCATATATGCTTCGTTATGCATGTAATATAAGACTGCAGGGAGCAGTTCAACCCTCAATTTAAGAGGTCCTGTGCAAGCATCAGCAAAAGACAGTTGATCAATTGTCCTGAATATGCACTGTAGAAAAGCGACACTAATGGCTATGACAAATTGTTATCTAAGGAGACTGTCAAAAACGCTGACTCAGGACCAAAGCCATACATAACCCCACAAAGTACTCTATACACATAGGATAAATTAATCTTCATTTAATAAAGTCAAGCAGACAGCTTCAGTAACAGCACATTCCTACGCATCAGTCATTGAGCTTTTCAGCAAGCCACAAGCATTGTTAATTAAAAGAAAAAGAACACAACCGTTTAGCAAGAATTACTTTGAACAGTTCAGGTTACAGTTGTGTTGTCCTACCTACTGCCACCGTTCCCAGAGCACACATCAGAGCCTCCTTGCTAACAGTGATATGCTACAACTTCTGCCTTGTACATTATGTTCAGCTCTTTCTTTTGCTTGCAAGGGCTCGTTTTGCTGTGTTTTG
This sequence comes from Elanoides forficatus, assembly GCA_025311575.1. NCBI lineage: Eukaryota > Metazoa > Chordata > Aves > Accipitriformes > Accipitridae > Elanoides > Elanoides forficatus. Next base: position 26,554,116 of record JAOBAS010000013.1, on the reverse strand, counting down.
GGGACCCCATTCCTCATGACTGGGGAGCCGTCGGAGTACAGTATGTGCAAACCACAGCCAAAGAGGACTGGTGCATCCCAGACCTTACATCCGCGTGGAGTCGATGTGTGGGTAGGGCATACCTGCAACCAAAGCACTTCTCACTCCCCGGTCAGATGTATCCTCCTTCCACCCTCCACCACTTCTTCCCTTCTGTCTCGTTTTTCATAGCGTGCAGTTTTATTCTCACTTCTCCTGTTGTTGTCTCTGCCTCTTCATAAACAGTTGTGTGGTGTTTAAAGTGTACATGTTGAGTACATGTCCATGTAGTGGAGTACTGCGTATGCTTGCATGACTGAAGAGAAAGAGGGGAGACACACACACACACATATATATATATATATATATACACGCACTCCCTCTTGTATAAAGCATCTGCTCCTTGCCATATCCCATGAGAACCAAGACAAAAGTCAGATGCTAGACATTGCACTGCACGTAAACACAGAAGGCCATATTTTCAGGAGCTGCTGTGTATGTCTGAGGTTTTCTTACATAGTTAACATTTTAAATCAGTTAAAGAAATACATTTTGTTGACTCATTTATATCTAAATGTCTATTGTCAGAAAAGCTCTAGCTAATTCTTTCACTTAGAAAAGATTCTGCACATAAGTATTTCAGTTTTCTATTGCATTTCTACTAAAACCAGTCATATCTATAGAGCACTAAGGCACTCATTCATGAACTTCTTAACGAATAAATCCTCTGTTTGAATAATTGCAACTGAAAAGTTGAATCCTGAAATTCAATTGCAGTCAGAATTTTCACTGCAGGCCACAGTGTTCTAATAAGCTGAATATTAGAAAACCAGAAAATCTACATAGCAATGTAATCTCCATGGAGAAAGGCAACTTCAGATTCAGCACAAGCATTTCTCTGTTACAATTAAGCACATCTTGTTGGAATTTGTAATCTCCCATTGTAACCCTATGTTAACTCTTTTGACAGAATGAATAGTGTTTTCAAGACATATAATTTTGACATAAAAACAAAAATATCCAACAACAACAAAAAGAGAACAGATGAAAAGCCACCATTTGATCCCACAGTGAAGAATGGTCCCATCACAGCCGCTATGTGGTAGTCAATTAAAAGTAAATACAGACAAACTCAGATCTAACCCTCACTTGCCTGCCTTTAATCCACAGGTGGTTTGAAAAGGTTTCAGGCTGAATGGCTGACGGACAGAAGTTTACAGAATGCTTTCATTAACCCACAACAGCATTGTCAAACTACATATTTTCCCAATGTGAGGTAAGAAGATGAATAGATATTAAAGTAAGGGAACTGAAAGCTGTTGCCCATTCCTTTTTGTGGCAGGAGCCGGAAATGTGTCTTGAATGGAGTAACTGCAAGAAATTTATAATCTCAAATGCTGCTGTAGAAAATTGACAAACAATAACTGAACTATAGCAGCAGAATATATCATGGCAATTTCTCTGTGCTGGTTTTGGCTGGGATAATTTTCTTCACCCTAGCTGGTATGGGGCTGTGTTTTGGATTTGTGCTGAAAACAGTGTTGGTAATGCAGAGATGTTTTCCTTACCGCTGAGCAGGGCTTACCCAGAGCCAAGGGCTGTTCTGCTCCTCACCCACCCCACCAGCGAGCAGGCTGGGGGGGCACGAGGAGTCGGGAGGGGACACAGCTGGGACAGCTGACCCCGACTGACCCAAGGGATATCCCAGACCATGGGACATTGTGCTCAGCATATAGAGCTGGGGGAAGAAGAAGGAAGAGGGGGACGTTTGGGCTGCTGGCGTTTGCCTTCCCAAGTCACCGTTACGTGTGCTGGAGCCCGGCTGTCCTGGAGATGGCTGAACATCTGCCTGCCCATGGGAAGTGGGGAATGAATTCCTTGTTTTGCTTTGCTTGCGTGTACAGCTTTTGCTTTACCTATTAAACTGTCTTTATCTCACCCCAGGATTTTTCTCACTTTCACCCTTCTGATTCTCTCCCCCACCCCACCACAGGGGTGTGAGCAAGTGGCTGCGTGGGGCTGAGCTGCCAGCTGGGGTTAAACCATGAATTCTCTTCCCCACCGCCAAGCAGATAGACCAAGCAGAAATAGTGAGATCTAGGGAGCAAGGTAAACATGGAGAAATTAGCTGTATTAATGACTTTTGTTTTAAAGTATTGGAGTCTAAAATAAAGGTGTTTTATTGCTGTTGGGATTAGAGTCCAATTCTTACATACAAGGACTCCAAAACCAGTGAAGAGGATTGTCAGATATTTTTTCATTTGTAAGCCAAAACCCAGTCTAGTAGACAGGAGCAGTGAATGCTCTAAATTGGTGGGGTGAAGCAAATGTGGAAAATTGTGATGAAAGAGACCTTAACTGCTTATGCTTTTAATGTTTCACTGAATTTTTGGGCTTGTTTTAATGGTTGGAACTTCAGGTTTGCATTTTAGTACAAGATAAGGAGAAAAAAAATCAAGCCTTAAAACTCATATAAACAAAATTCCTATAGCTCTTGGAAGGTTTAGAACTAAGACACACAGGAATGAGGTCTTTAAATGGTCTTTTAATCACTGCTCTTCATATCTACAGAACGATAATAAAAGTATTGGGTTTGAGGGAAAGGCTGTATTGTCAACTTGCAAAAGGACAGCTTAAGAAAGGTGGGTTGCAAAGAGACCCAGTATACATATTTTCTACCAAAATCAGTGTTCAAATTATTTGATTATTGTGGAAAATAATGTCAGAACCAGACTAATTTCATTGGAGGGAATGGAGAAGTTATGCTACACAGGACAGGACACTGGATAATTAACATCTCCCTCTTCACACGTGAATGCCTATGGTATACATATCTTTTTTTGACGGCAATTAATTCATCTATTTGAAACAATCTCAGTTTTGAAAGAGCCAAAAAGGCTGCTCCCAGGGAATCCACCCTCTGCTCCGCACTAAGACTACGGTCCTCTTCCCCAGGTAGATTCCTGGGGACTCAGTCAGTGTTGAGCCACTACTTCATTCATACACACAATCGCAGTTGACCTGCTGCCAAGGGATACCAATCACTTCATTTTCCAAATCATCTATCTGCATAAAACCATGAGTGTCTCTGCTTTTATACTTCAGGAAAAAAAGTAGTTGCATTGGAAAATTATGAAACAGATGCTAGAATTAGTTATGCTCAAGAAATAACTTCCAGCATTTTAAGTTTCTTGGCCATGGTGACTTGGTTTAAGTTTGTGTTGCCATCATCTTTAAATTTTTTTATAGGCCCTCGCAACAGGGTAAATATAAGCCAGTCAGGTAAAAACCAAAACAAAACTGAAAGCCTGTACATCTGGTTTATGTTCTGTGGTATTAAATATTCATGTACTGGCAAAAGGCCAAATGACCAAAATAAACCATCATAATTGCAAAATTTAGCTCTACTTTGCCATTCAGACTGTAGACACAGCAATATTTGTAGCAGAAACACCAAGATTTGTCTGAATATGTCTGCCTGTGTGTGAGGGCACCAACAGAAAATGAAGGGTTAAAACAAGAGCATATAGCACGAGATAACTGAGTCCATGGGGGGGACAGCAATCAGCATCGTAAAGACAGAGGACTGCATTGCCGTCAGGGTGCAGGTCGTCTCATCTAGATGTAAACAAGATGATGGCACCAAGGCTACGTCATGTGTGCTGTTCCCACCCCTGTCACCCAACCAGAAGTCAAGTTACAGCCAGAAAGATACCTAAAAGAGGGAAATAAAGGCAACAGGCAGCAACTGTGCCTAAGATTAACAGAAGACAAGATACGCAAGGTTCAGAGGCGAAAGCTCATCCCATGATAACTGTTGAGTCCACAGAGGCACATCATGTCTGTCCAGAAATGAGGTTTCTCTCCTGAGAGATGTGTTGAGGACTTGGAAGCTGAAATCCTAGTTCTTGGTGTTGTTCACTACTGCTCTTGGATGGCTTGTGAGTACCTGGGTGTGAATGAGTGCAATCCACAAGACAGTGAGTGGGACTGGTGGCAGTTGTTGTTTAGGTTAGTTGTTGTTGTCTCCTTCCCTTGCCATAAGATCTTACACAGACTTCTCTTACATTAATTTACCACAAGATTTCAGGTACTAGAGGATTGTTCTACTTGAAGTGAAAGAATTGACTAGCTTCCTTATACTAAGGAAACCTTAAAAAAGAACCCCAAAACAACATCCACTTGCCTGATGCCAGCTGAATACACAACACTTCAGTGATAAACAGTGAGAAGCCCCTACTGCTGGAGACACTTGTGCTAATTACTTTTCCCCCTCCTTATCTGCAGCAGAAGCGAAAAAAGAAGTGGAATTGATCTCTTAAGTGCTATGCCCGAAGATCAACCTTTAAGGAGAAACTACTTTAATTAAACCAAGATGAGCAGCAGCATTTCTTCAGGACAAAACTGCACACCCATCGGAAGGAGCAGCAGCTTCAGGACTGCAGAGCTCACAGTAATTAAGAGCAGAGATGAGCAGCTCCAGTGGGAAGAGACTGAGCAAGGCTTCAGCCACGCTGTCACCCACAAAATAACGTCAGAGAGACCAGCAGGCAGTTTAGTCTGGACAGAGAAGGCTGATCTGAACTTCAGAGGAAGGTTTGGGAGTCATTAATATTCCCCTGGCAGGTGGTATATGAACAAGTTTACCCATGAATAAGATGCAGAAGGAAGGGAGAAAGCAACCAAGGAATTAAATTCTCTAAGCCTTAGAGGAGAGCTGGAGGGGGCATGATTAAGAGCATTCGGAGGATAAATTGTAAAGCTGAGAAGAGACAAATGAGAAAAATGACAAATTCCTAGATCTCAGGGGAGCGTGCAATTGCCAAAGAGACTTGCTGGATGGTGTCAAGGTGATTGCCGGTAAAACGGGGAGACGAAGTGCAGGATCAGAGATGTGTTCACAAAGATCTTCCCCAGAGCCGGGCAGGAGCCATCCTGAAGCTTCAGCAACATCTGGCAGCTGGGCAGAAGGCAAGGGGATTAGCTACTGCCCAGCCGGTGTTTACACAACACACCTCCAGAAAAGGTCAAAATTTGCAGCTGTCTGTTATCAAACAGCTTTCTGTTGAAGTTGTTCCATGTGTACGGATGCCTGAAGGCATCGTCAGGGGATGGAGATGGGAGGGTGGCATCTAAAACAAGAAAGCCCATTTTAAAGAGAAACATCAGTTGACAGCTCGGGAGAGGAATACATTTCAAGGATAATCTGTCTGCACTGTCTGTGCAGTTCTCTTTTCTGCTTAAATGCAAAATCTATTAGGTTGCTCCTAATTTTAAATACAATCCATAGAACACCACACATTCATTGGAGAAACAGTTATAAATGTGGAAACTTCAGTAAGAGCAATTCAGCACTTATGGCATTAGTACTAAATACAACGGCATGTTTAAATTTTAAGAGCTATGCCATATAAAATTGGGAAAAGGACAAATGTATTTAAAATACTTACTCCCTTTATCATTTTCAGTTGTGTCCTTTAAGAGCTTTTAAAAGTGTAGGACTTTTATATCCCAAGTATATTCCAAACAGAGATGTGAATGTACAGAAAAAATTGAATATTAAATCACGGCAGCTTAAATGATTAAATCATCACAGTGGCAAGACCCAGAAACAAGACCTGGCTCTGCTGTCACTCAGAATTAGCACTGATCACTTGCCTCAGTAAGAAGAAAGTGCGAAGGCCAAATGGGCACAGTACAAGTGTCAGCCACAAGATACAGGGAGCAACACTGTATATACAGCTCTGCTGTATATAAGCTCTTACATATAGCTCTGCTAGCATATTAGAAACATTCAGATCTAGTTATAAGTACCATGTTTCTCCAAGTGAGAAGTCAAAGTCTTAGACTTTATAAGAAACAAAGAAAATATTCTTAACAAAGAAAATATTCTTTCTTTTGAAGCACTACTGGGTAGCACAAGCATCTACAGTATGCAAATGAGCATCACCTGCTACATCCTCAGCAGGCTGAAAAATATTTTTCCTTGTGTCTAGGTAATATAAATACAAATAGTTGTACGTTAAATTGCTAAAGTGAAAATCTCCTTTGCATATGCAAAGACCAGGTAACTGATTGTGTTCTGGTCACCAACCAAGTGAAAAGCCCCTGCAGAAAGATTTGTTCTGTGGGGCTGTAGATAAAGACCATTGCCTCAGAAGTATAGCAGCTCCCATGGAAGATGCACTGTCATTCCCAGCAGACGCTATTGCAATCTGGGGACAGTTCTGCATAGAAGTCTTCCATTTGGGGATTACTCCTGCTGCACTCTTCAAAGGATGGTGTGACTGTCCGGTTCATTTTCTGCACATCACACCTTTCATTTCATGGAAATCAGAATGCTCAAGCATTTTAGCTGTGTTATTTTTTCAAAATGCTTTAGTGACAATTACAGATTGAAACAGTTCTTGGTTAGTGGTTACAAGCTTCTGTTCAGTGTGCTCTCATATGTGCTGCTTCACTCTTTTTCCTTTATGCTGTTTATCAAATCTGTACCAAAATGGACCCCTTAGGCTCTGATATTAAAGAGTCTGGCACGTCACTGGGCCTAGGGAGAGGAAGAGCCCAGAGCAATTATGGCTTCACTGCTTTATGAACCCACAGTTACAGAGGCAAAACTGTCACACAAGAGGCCCACAGAGCCCCAATAGTTTTTCTCCCCTCGTCTTGTCTCATTCCTGCGGAATGAGCAGCGAAAGAAGTGACACCTTTATTTCCTAGCTCTGTTGCAAGCCAAGTACAAGGCAAGCGGGAGAGGAAATGTTGAGCATAAGATCTGGGAGTTGCTTTTGTCCAGAAATGTTGATATAAGAAGAATGAGTTATTTTGTAAGTCTTAAAATTCTTCCAAACAAAATATTTTGAAATAACCAACAGAAAGTGCCTGGCACTTCTCATTAGATTAAAGTGTCAGTGGCAAACTCCAGGCGCTCCTCTTACAGCACCTCAAATATACTTAGCAATTGGCATTCAGTTTGTGCAGAGAACAGTCAGAAGACAGCCAGTATCACATGGTGAAATACAGAAAAACAAACCAGGGTGGCTTATTTTCCCTCAGCTCAGCCATACTGACCACCTCTCATGTTCACAGAGAGGACATCTCCCCAGAATACAAAGATCCAACACAGCAACAACGTCCCCACATACATTGACATATGTTTTTAAAAGTCACTTTGGGGTGGGGACCATTAGTAGGAAAAAAAAACCCCAAAATGAAGGCAACAAGAATACTTTGTCTGACAACAAGAATAAAGTCCCCTTCCACACTACCGTTCTTGTTCGAGAAATTTTTCTTGTATCTTGAGTAGCTGGGAGGGGTTGTTTGTTGGCTTTGGCGGTGTTTTGTTTTAAGTACGCACACATCCAACACAAGCACTGCGAGATACAACGTCTAAGGAGGAGCCACCTAAAAATGCAGCTCCTTTCTATTTCCACCATGATTTTGGAGGGAGGAATGGGAGGTATGGAAATGGGAGCCCCCAGGCAAAGCGCTGCTGCGCGGGAAGGCAGGCAATGCCACAGCACCATTAAAAGTCGGCAGGAACAGCTAAAAGTAGACGTCCCAACTTTCTAGCGTTAGTAGGAGTCAACAGAAATGGCATTGTAGTGTGGAAGAGACCTGTTGCTTTATAAAATCAAGAGAAGTCACAGCTGGCTGCCCGCAGCAAAGGGCAGATGCTCCTCTGGCAGGGGTGAGGGCAGAGCACGTTTCCCCCACCCTCACTGCTGACGGAGGGGAGAGCTAGAGCCTCGGATTTTGCAGCATCTGGGCAGCAGGCAGGGTGACGAACCCCTCTCCCACCCCTCTCCAGCCTCCTAAATATCTCCCCAGACCACGGCCCCTCTGCTCTGAACAATTCACGTTCCTTCTCCAACCCTTTTCCATCCCAAGAGACACCCTGTCTCTCTCTCTCTCTGCCCATAATCACCAGTTTCCTCTCTTCCCCACCACCATGGCTTTACCTTCCATGACCGTGAGCCTTCTCCCTCACCATCACAGGGGGCTGCAGGAGTCTGGACCTGGCCTCGCAGGCACCTTCTTGCCTGGAACACTTACTACATGAGCGAGCTGCAGGACTGAATTTCACATGACTGAAAGTCTCTTGGGCTGCCAAAGCCTTTTTTTTTTTTTTTTTTTACTTTTTGCATCTTCATTTTGGTTTAATTGTCAAAAATTGATTTGGAAAAGATATCTTGGTGCCACATTTGAGCAAAAAGCATGGGAAACTCACAAGGAAAATGCACAAGTTAAAATGGGAGTGCTATGGTATTTTGTTAATGAACATGTAGCTTCTCCCTCATACTTTGTGATGCACACTCAGGGCAAAGTCCATCCGTATTCCCTTACCATAAAAAAATACCTGTGCTGTAGCTGGCAGTGATGTTTCCCCTTCCACAGTAGCGGAGACAAGCCATTGCTAGCGCAGCTGCTGCAATTTACTTTCTTTAGCCCAGCAGCTTACCACAATAATTAAATTAATTAATTAATTAAATTAATTAATTAATTAAAGTAAAGTAAACCTGTGGAAGTGCCATACTGCTGGCTCTGCAGAGCACGGCCCAATATCTAGCCACAGAATTTGAACTCGAGTAGTTGTAGCAGCACAAGCTTTCTCATGCCGTCTTTGAGCACACATCCTTCCCTCCCACACCCAGAGGCAATAAAAAGACCTCAGCTGGGTCTGTCCCTCCATGCTCTCTCATCAACTGAGGTCTGCGGTAAAAATGAAGCTTTAAGTTTGGGGGCTGAGTATTCACAGTCCTGCTCTCAGCCTGTGGTAACAAATGCCAGCTCAGCCACAGTTCACGCTTGCACCAAACGTAGCTCAAAGGAGTCATTTGTACAAGGAGAAAGAGAAGCTGTGAGCTATAACAGTTATACCTTGGATAGACCCTGCCCCCCCCTTTTCTTTTTTTTCTCTTTTCTTATTTTTTTAAAACGGAATTCAGCCTTTCCTTGGTGTGACCAGCTGCAGAGAGGCTGGAGAGGAAAACACAAGCTGCAGGAGAGAAGACTTGGGCAGAAGAAGCCAGTCTCTATGTGTGAATGGACTGCTAATGCCATCTCTGTAAAGAATTTAAGTAATTAAAAGCTGGAGAGATATTTGCTTTTTATGTTTGTCTTTTCCATCAGGAAGGGGTGACGTGGGTTACCGTCACTCGCTCAGTCCAAATGTCACTTCACCACCTGAAATAATATGACTTTTTTTGTTACTGACTCGTTAGAGCCAATGACTTCAAGGATACCTATAGTTCATTCTCCTCCAGCCACCCCTCAGTTTCAAAGTCAGAGACAGCTTCAGCAAGCAAGTTGTCACCTTCCCTGTAAGTCAAATGGCAAGCAAAAGCACATTGGTTTTCAAATCTCTTATGACTGTGGTAGCATACTATATTGGTATACCATTGGCTGAATATCATATAGTAGAATAATGGTGGCCATTTTAAATTTTAAAAAAATTTCTTTTTAATATCTCCCATTGCAATGGAGCAGGGCTGGAGTCTGGCACTCATACAGATACTGCAAGAAGCTCCTGTTCAAATATTCTGCGACCAGTTGCCCCCTCCATGTCGAGGCCCATTTCGCTGGCCTACACAAGCAACAAAGCAGCCAGATGTTTGTCCGAGAGGTCAGCGAGCAGGCAGAGGACCCACACTACGGGGGCGGACTGGGAGGGAGAGCCAGGACAGCTAAGGGCCTTGAAGATGTGAACGAATCCATTTAGGTCAGGGATTCCGAAGGTAGTGCGACTAACTTAGAGCAAAAAGGCAGAGAAGATGAGCTTAGCAGTTGTCTTGGCCGCGTGGAGGTTGGTGGATGGTGACTTGGAGAAAAGAGATTGTCAGACAAACTGCGTAACAGAGCACAGGTACCAGGGAGCTAGGCGCTATCCTCTTCTTTTCCTTCAACACATAGCTGGTTCACTGCAAAACCCTGTTTCCTTTTGTTGTATGTTGTATTAAAGCCCAAGACTAAAAAAAAGACTAACATTTGGGGGTTTTTCAAATGCTTTGCTGGCCAGCGTGGCCCACGTGCGGTGTAGCAGTACGCCCTGCCACAGGAGGGGGTGCGCTCCGAGGGTGCAATGTCAAAGCGCGTCCTGCAGCACTAACGTTCCTCACCAACTCGGTTGTTAAATGAATTCTGCTGAATGGAGGCTGAAGCGTGGAAGATCTGAGCTGCAACAGTTTTAAATGAATAAAGTTGTCATCCTGTTTTGTGGGTACTCTGTTTTCCCTTCAATTAAAGCGAAGGCTCACAGAGGAAGTATGGGGACATAAAGACTTATGAAATCCACTCCAGTGGTTGCATACGTGTGTGACCTATTTAGCATCTGCAAATCTGTTTAATGCCAAGAACCGCATTAGGTAATTCAAGCCAAAGCTCACAGGGAGTCACATAATGAGACTCTTCAGATTGTTGTGATTAGTCCATCCCCTTCCCCCTTCTCACTTAGGAAGTTCATTTAGGCAAGTAGTCACTTTAAGAATATGCAAACGCTGATTGCTAGTTTGCTATGGATCTGGCGAAAAGCCAAGCTTCTGTGACGCTGGCTACTATAGGCAGTGTGAAGTTAAATATGCAGGCCTCACATAGCGTTGATCTATGGGCTCGCAGCCATTCTGCACCTGTAAAAATCCAAGCCTACCAACTATCAGAGTCACTATTCTGTATGCAAAGTGTCTCCAGCATGGTAGTTGAATCACTTAGCGTTTCAGTGCTCAGTGATCATGTAAACTCAGCACATGTTCATTATCTATCTCTGCTTTGGTCAGGTCTTGAATTAAAAAAGTCCTTTATTTATCCATGGTAAATCCATTACTTTGCTCTTCACAAGCATGTACATATTTCACATGGGAAGGAGGGGAAGATTTCATACTGACAGCTTTGCAGTTATGTTAAAATTGGATGAGTCCACTGCTATCAAGAGATGGGGAATAAAATGCAATAGTTAGTATAAATAATGTATTTGGCAGCAAGGAATTAATAATGCATTATTAAGATCAGGGTAGCACAAGGCAATTGCCTGAGGGCATTGTACATAATAAGGAGTCACAAAAAAGTCAACTATAGCTCGAGGTTATAGAATCTAAGTAGAATAAAATTTATAAATCCAATAAAATCAGCTTCACTTAGTCTCAATTTACAAATATTTGTGTAGCATATAGGATTGACAATATCTGTATTCTCAAAGAGATTCTGCAACATTAGACTATCCATAAAGGGGCAAATTCTGACCTCATGAATACCAGAGGAACTCAGCGCATCGTTTTCACTTAAAAATGGAACTTCTAGGATAAGAAAAAAAAAGCCTCCAAATAATAGCAAATGTATGATTTTACAACAGAAAGGATTGCACGAAGTACTGACTTTTCACTTGCAGCCTCAAGATTTACTTCGAGCCACGGTTTTTTTTCCTCCACCTGGCTGCTGCACGGTAGGAGTGGTAGCAAGGGCTCCACCGTGCCGAGGGAAACGCCGGTGAGAGGCAGCGCAGTCGTTCCTCCCTGCACCCAGCAGAGCGACCTCATGGGACCACGGGGCACCCATGGTGTTTGCCAAGGCTGCGGAGGCTGCTCCGTGCCACCCAGCCAGCGATGCGGCCTGGAGAAACATTGTGGGCCTTTTACTAAGACTGAAATGCCAACTGCAACGCAAGTTGCGATGTCGGTGGGTTACAACTGGCTTTTTGTGGTTAATTTGTGGGTTATTGTCTCCTGTTGGAGGCTCCCAGCCAGTCTGCGACTAATCACTGATTAGTGATCTCAGCCCTATGGAATGAGCAACCTCCATATAGCAGAATTTTTTGTTAATAAGTACCGCAGTCCATGACCCTGCAGTTCAAACGGCACAAGGAGGATGATACGGCCAATGCTCTTACTCCAATGTCATCACCACTGATGTGTCGTTAGCATTTGGTACCCGCTTTGCAAATGCTGTGGGAACCAGTCTGTGGCTGCACAAGCAGAGCTGTTCCCTTTCGCAAAGGTTTGGCATATTTTTTGTCTTAAATTGTGGAGCAGACTTAAAGAACCAACTTCTATAACTGTAAAAAGCATTGCTTCCTTATTTGCGTGCCATAGCATATTGCTGTTAAGCATTCAGCTTTGGATTTGTAGTATTTTGGAGAACTGGTTCTAAATAAACAAAACCGAAGGGAGACTGGTAGGTTTAAGCTGACTGAATGTCCTTCAGTGTAGAAACATGTTTGATTTAAGCACAGAAAGATCCATTAATGCCTATTTATGATCTATTTTTAGAGTAATTCTAAGCAATTACTATTCATATGACTCAAGCACCCAGGCTGAATTCTAGCCAGGCAATAAAAGGAGATTTTTGTAATGCCAGAGAGACTCTTGAGCAGATTTGGAGGAAAACACAAAGCAACAGTTAGCATGACGCAGCCATGCACACTACCTCAGTTTCTGGAGCTCTTGATAACTTAGGAAACATTCACACTGGAAAATCAGACATAAACCAGCACATTGGTGCAGCACTGCTGGCTTTGTAATGCCTGGGCCTCCATGCGGTTATGGTGCAGGGAGAGGCTGGAAATGAGCTCACCAGTCTCCATTCTCGTTTTTTACTCTCAGCAACGAAGCATGTGAGAAATACTGATGTGAAATTTCCTGCAGAGACATCAGGCAAAGAGAGATGGACAGATGCATATGCTGGCACTCTTAGAGGTGAATACGTTTTCACAAAATCCCTTGCTCTCCCACACTCAAGATCTTCCTTTCCTTTCTTCCCACGTGGACTTTAAACAAGCCAAACCCTCATTTTTTTTCTTTCCCCAGTTCTGCTCCTCCTGACACTCCTTTTGCCCCTGATGTCCAATTTTTGTCTCCATCCTTTCTTGTCCTGTTTCAGGACCCTGCTGGGAACAGTGCTGCAGCACAGGGCAGAGCAGCCGGGAGGGAGGGCTGGGCAAGGCAGCCGCGGGCGCTCAGTAACCTCTGCCAGATAACCCCTTCAGCATCACACACGTGTGTTGCCCCAGATTAGTTCTAGACTGATTGATCATTTCTGGAAGGCAGTGGGGGAATGCTGCTGTGTCCAAATGAGGGCAACGAGTAGCAGGATACCTGAGGTAGCCATAGGGGAACGGCAGGTTAAGACAGAAGGTGCACAGGAGACCCCTTATCCTTCTGGAGCAGCACCTGGGGGCCAGCCAAGACACCGGAGGGTGTCTAATGGCACCTATGCTTAGACACCTTGGAAGGAGTTGTAGGTTAATCACCTCACAGGGGAAAGAAGTCCTCAGCACAGAGAAAAATTATGCCCTGTAGTCAAGATTTACACTGTAGAAAAATCATTTTAGGCTAAGAAAGCAGAAGGAAAGAGGCAAGGAAACTAATGACACCGCTTTCATAAAGCATTTATTTTTTTTTTTTATTTGAAAACATTATACAGGCATTACATTGCCACAGCCAGTCCATATAGGTGCATGCAAATATCAAAATGGAGAAAGGTTTGTTCAGCTTTTCGATGCAGGATTTGGGGTTGGGATTTTGTTTGCTTGGTTTTGGTTTTGGTTTGTACTTCCATCTGCGGTGTCAAGATTAGTGTGCTTTATTATGGCATTTAACAATAAAATCCTACCCATGGGGTAAAATTTATATTTGTAGCTAGCTCAGGAATACTAAATGGTTTTTAAAAAAAGGAAAGAAAATGATACTACACGCTTGTCAAAATGTTAATAGCACAAGTTAGCAATCTCTACACTATACATTGAAACTTCTTCTTATGACACAGTGGTGCAAAATTTTCAATTGCTTGGTCTATCGTTGTGTGTTTTGAAACTTTATAGCTGGAACAAAGACAAGGTCTGTCTCCCAGTGAAGGTTTTCATCCAGTAGCAGAAAATGACATCAGTCTTGCTAAGGGCTGCTCAAGGCCCGCCGTGTAACAGATTTCCAGTTACTTTCAGTTTGTTCAGGCAAGGAGCTATACAGAGCTAGAGATGTCCTACGCAACACCGAGAGTAGCTGCCGGTTAGATAGCTGAACCTTTGCTGGTGCGTACTGAGGTCTCAAACTGCAGAAAACAAGCGGGTAGAAGTCATGTTTTCCTTTACTAGACCTCAGTTTTTCAGTCAACGCTTACTTGTAAAGCTATACTACTGTTTTCCTTTGAGGTCCATCCAGCACTAGCACACTGGTGCTAATCCAAGTATCCACCTTGTTTAATGGGAGACACGGACAGTGAAGCAGCCCCACTTTGCCCATCAAACTCCTCCTGCGCGAGTAACACAGGGGATGGTGGCTGGGTGCAGAGCGCATGCCGAAACATTTACAACTTACTCCCGTACAACTGAGCCTTTTAAAATAGCCTATAAAAATTGCTTCAGACGGCACGTCTCAGCCACCCGTGGGTCGCAAAGCCTTGTAAGTAGGAACTCCCAGCCCAGAGACCTGGCTGGGAGATGCCTCCTGCCCAGCTGTTTCTGAGAAGACTCTAACAAACATCTACAAGTTAGTGTCAGAAAAATGAGGAGGGGGAGGCGGAAGGACTACAAACATTTGGCTTAAAAATAAATACTAAAAATGAAATTAACCAAAACAATTATGCAAAAGGAAGGAATTGTAAACATGAAACAAACACACGCGCACGCAATCCTCAAGGTTCTCAGACCAACACGGGGACTAATGTTCAGAGAAAGGTATTTAATTGGTATAAAAGGTAGCAAAAAAGACTGAGATGACAGGTGCCCACCTGTGTGCCTCTGGGTACCTGAGGGAGCTGTGGTGCTTGTAGCCAGAGCCCCTGCTCCTGGGGAAAGTATGAAACCCACCTCCAGTCGAAGCTCTCCCAGGGCTTGACCCGAGGATGCTCGCTGGTCCCTGGGCACGAGGGCTTCACCCGACCATGCGCTTCCCACCTGGACTTCCAGCTCACAGACCTTACCCTGAAGTATCAGGTAATCCTTCTTGTGTGGCTTTTAATTTTGTTTTCTTTGAATCCTGTAGGATTTAGACTTTCCTTAATATCCCCAGAATACGGTCTCTGTTTCTGTAGGAATCTCTTTTTTTTTTTTTTTTTTTGAACCTAAATGGTTTA